>JANUYF010000003.1:105358050-105948050 GCA_026167975.1 Phrynosoma blainvillii
GAGGACTACTACACCTCAGTATCTGAAGCTGTTTATGAAACAGGTAAATAACTCTTTGAAATGATATAAATTATTTTAAACCTGTTTTTAATTGTCTTGTTCTCATTGTTGAATTCTTCAACTTGCTTTAATTTGTTTAAATGATTTCTTACTGTTTTATATCTTAATTAAACAACCTTACTCTGTGTCATCTTCATAAGGAAATGCAAAACATCCTATTTCAGTCTTCTAATCAGATCTGCTGTAATGGACTTGCCCACACATTAACAGAAACTAATGAATTATGGTGCAGGGAGTCACACAAAGATAAGTTTAAAATTTTTTAAAAATATCCTTGGGATGTTTTAAGTTTGCTAAGAAGAGTCTGACTACAACCTGGTTAGGACTTGGTTGTGGTGGTGGGGAATGGCATCATTAGAACAACCAGGGTGCTTAAAAGATAAAACAAACAGGTAAGCTTACACAATGCTGCTACTCACTGTGCCATCTTTTCTCAATGAATATTTTTATATTATTTAACTTGGTTAAACTGATTTTATTTTATGCCATATGATGCAGAGTAGCCAGCATAGCATTGTGGTTTGAGTTACTGCACCAGGTTTTGCCAGCCCTAGTGATGCAACTTAATGGAGGGCAAGGAGTTCACAGGAAATGATTGGAAACTATCAATATACATCCCCATCCACAAAAAAGGAGACACAAGAGACTGCAGCAACTATAGAACCATAGCACTAATCTCACAACCAAAGTTATGTTCAAAATACTGCAACATAGGGGGGATGCAGACGGGCGGCCATGGACTACCCTGAGAAGCGGTGGATTGGGGCTGAGGCTGCCCCACACCTTTGCCCCAATCCACTCTTTTTCTGGCCCTGGAAGGAACGCTAAAATAGGGCTACTTCCTCAAGGTGAGGAAAGGGCTCCTGAAGAGGCGGTGTGTGCATCTTCGGCATCTCTTCCGTCACAGCGTGTCCAGATGCTGCGATGGAAGGACGTCATCAGAGTGCCCGCCGTGTGCAACGGCAGGTGCTCTGATGATGTCCTCAGGAAGGGGTTGGGGCGCCCGGCATCCGCATGCTCCTCTCCTTCCTTGGCTCGAATACAGTGCTTTGCGCCATCTGCAAAGCCCCATAGATTCCAACCACACATGGAGAGAGAAATCCTAGAGGTCCAAGTAGGGTTCAGGAAAGGAAGAGGCACCAGGAATCACAATGCAGATATATGATAGCTAATGGAGCGTAGCAGGGAGTTCCGAAAGAAAATCAGCCTGTGTTTTATAGACTATAGCAAAGCCCTTGACTGCATAGATCATGAAAGGCTATGAAACACCCTTAAAGACATGGGAGTGCCAACACATCTGATAGTCCTAATGAGGAATCTGTACTCAAGACAAGAGGCTACTGTCAGGCAGGACACAGAGAAACAGAATTGTTCCCAATTGGCAAAGGAGTCAGACAAGGCTGCATCCTATCACCCTACCTATTCAACTTATATGCAGAACATATTGTAAGGAAAGCAGGCTTGGACATGGAAGAGGGAGGAATGAAAATAGGAGGAAGAAATATCAACAATCTGAGATATGCAGATGACACCATAATACTAGCAGAAAACCTCCCAGTCCAGGAACACCTACTAAGGAAGATCAAAGAAGAAAATGCAAAGGAAGGCTTCCTGTTGAACATAAAGGAAACAAACATAATTACCACACATAACTTACATACATTCACTGTAGACAATGGGGAAATAGAAAATGTAAAAGAGTTCTCATATCTGGGATCAAACATTGATTGGAACGGGGACTGCAGCCAGGAAATCCGGAGAAGATTAAGAATGGGGAGGGCGGCTATGAAAGAACTAGAAAAGATCCTAAAATGCAAAGACATGCAACTCAGCACAAAAGTCAGAATCTTACAAGCCATTATATTCTCTATTACCATGTATGAATGTGAGAGCTGGACAGTCAAGAAAGAAGACAGGAGAAAAATCAATGCATTTGAGATGTGGTATTGAAGAAGAGTGCTGAGGATTCCATGGACAGCCAAAAGGATGAACAAATGGGTCCTAGAACAGATCAAGCCAGAGATATCCCTAGAAGCCAAGATGACAAGAGTTAGACTGTCATACTTTGGACACAGCATGAGAAGGCATAGAATCATAGAATCATAGAGCTGGAAGAGACCACAAGGGCCATCCAGTCCAACCCCCCGGAAAAGACAATAATGTTATTAAAGGCAGAGGGAAGTAGAAAGAGAGGAAGGCCACATGCTAGATGGATGGACTTTATTAAAGAGACCATGAATATGAGTTTGCAGGAGCTGAGCAGAGCAGTAGAGGACAGGGAGGCCTGGAGATGTCTTATCCATAGGGTTGCAATGGGTCGAGATCATCACAAAGGCAATTAAAAACAACAACAACAAAGGAATTCAAAACGGGGTTTGCTTGGAAGTGGCCAATGTATCCCCCAACCTTTGAATTGCCCCAAACTGATCTAATCCACCATACTAGATTTTTAAAGAAGTATTCCTTGCTTCCCTACTGATAAAGGAAAAGTGACATACATTTTTGTTGTTGTTAAATGCTGTCAAGTTGACTTTGAGTTATGGCATTCCTGTGAATCAGAGTCCTCCAAGTCCCACTGTCATCTACTGCCCTGCTTAGGTCTTGCAGATTCAGGTTCAAAACAGACAGGCCAAATAAAGTGGCTTTGGGGGTGTAGCATTTAGATGACACCCCCTGATGCCACTGGCAAAAGGAGCCAATTTAATTCACTCCTGGTGGCGGCCTATTTGGGAATGCAGTGGTGGCCAGCTTTAGGAGTAGGTCGTCCAGTCACTGCGGTCCCGTAGTGATTGTGACAGGAGATTGCTCCCTCCACGCCATCTGCTTTGGCCCACAAAGCCATGGTTTTGTCAATTGAGTCTATCCACCTGGAATACAGTCTTCCTCTTTTTCTGTTGCCCTCTCCTTTACCCTAACCCAGGGATCGGCAACCTACAGCCCCCGGGCCGGCCCAGGTTGCCAGACTTACCGGCCCAGGCAGACCTCTGCCGCCACCGCAGCAGCACGTTTTCGCCTCCGTCTGGCCACACGCACTGCGGCCGCCATTTTGAAAATCAAAATGGCGGCTGCGACATGTTTGCGCATGCGCAGGAGTACTGCGCATGCGCAAACGAGTGGCGGCCGCCATTTTGAAAATCAAAATGGCGTCTGCGAGTGGCGGCCGCTATTTTGTTCTCCAAAATGGCAGCCGCAACTCATTTGCGCATGTGCAGTACTCCTGCACATGCACAAACGCGTCGCGGCCGCCATTTTGAAAATCAAAATGGTGGCGGTGGCGTGCGTGGGGGGTTGCGCGCGGTGGCGGGGGGTGCGCGCGCGCGCGCTGCCATTCCCCCCCCCCAGCCCAGTGGAAAGGAGGACTTCGGGGGACCGGCCCAGACCTTAAAAAGGTTGCCTACCCCTGCCCTAACCCTACTTTACCAATTATTATTGTCTCTCCTAGTAAGTCATGTCTTCTCACGATCCAACCAAAGTATGACAGCTTCATTTTAGCCATCTTGACTTTTAGGGAGAGTTCAGGCTTGATTTGCTCTTGGATCTATTTATTTTTCTTGTTAGCAGCCCACAATATCAATAGAACTCAGTTGATTTTCTTCCTATCTGTTTTCTTCACTGTCCAGGTTTCACATCCATACATAGAAATGGGAAATACAATGGCATGGACGATACTAACTTTAGTATTCAATAATGAATCTTTACATTTCAGGATCTTGTTTAATTCTTTCATAGCTGCCCTTCCAAGTCCTAGGCTGCATCTGCCCTGCAGAAATAATGCAGTTTGACACTGCTTTTTCTTCAGTGGCTCAATGCTATGGAATCCTGGGATTTATAATTTGTTGTGGCACCAGAACTCTCTGGGAGATAAGACTAAATATCTCACAGAACTACAAATTCCAGAATTCTAAAGCATTGAGCCTTAGCCATTAAAATGGTGTTGAACTGTATTATTTTTTTAGTGCAGATATAGACCTAGTCTTGTTTTGATTTCTTAATTGAAGTCTCCATTCTGATTTATGATTGAGCCAAGGTATGGAAAATATTTAACTATTTCAATGCCGTCATCATCTACTTGAAAATTATGTAGCTCATTTGTGGTCATTATTTTTGTTTTCTTGATGTTCAACTGTAAATCTTCCTTTGCAAGGAGAAGCTCACACACTTCCAGCTATATGCTAAATACAAGTTATTGCTGCATCTGATAAGGATATAAATTAGTCTAAATCAATGTGTGGGCTATGTTGGACTACAGTTCTCATAATCCTTCACCATGGACTGTGGCAACAAAGGCTGATACCCTGCGCTACTGGAAAAAGCCAAGTTCAAGCTGTGGGTTCTGACCATGGCTTGTTTTAAATGCACTGTGGTCACTGTAACCATGATGGGGGAACTTCCCAGCCTTCACCTTTTGACATGTGTAACAAGAAAGAGGGGAACAGGGCACACATAACCCTGGGGATCAAGTGAGTTTATTTGCATAGTGCCTAAGGCATTTTGAGGCAGAGAAAATGGAGGTGAAAGTAGCCTCAACACATCTCATTGTTTGCTGCAAAAGGCTAAGTGCACCCTCCACAGGACACAGCCATTTCACACTCCATTTGCACACACCCTCCCAGACTTGTTTTGGCACAGGTTTCTTTGTTCCAAAACTGCTTGTGACTGCCATTAGCACAACATTTTGACCAGGCTTAAAAGTATTTGGCATCTCTATTTGGCAGGGAACATTCCAGTTAACCCTCTGTTATCCCGCTTTTTCAAATGCTTTTGAAATGTAGTTTCTCTCTCTTGCTCCTACTTTACCCCTTTGTTCTATGGCTGCAAACTGAGTTCTAGGTGCCAAAGTAGTTTGCACTCACGTCAGCAGGGAGAAAGGAGACAGTAGAATCTTGCCCTTCCCAGTAGGCTTGGGAAAAATCAAACTGCTGCAGCCCCTCCAAACCTGGGTGTTCTTCCCTATGATTAACCTTTGTCATCATGAGTACACTCTGATATTGTTTGGCTGCTCATGTCCTGATATTCATGAAATGCTGGTGGGGATACCTTCTAAGGGAGGCAAGCAAAGCCCTCCCCCTTGTCCTTCTGCCAGCAAGCAAAAACTTTTCTACTCAGGCCAGCCTTCAGTAACTGACTGGCAGATGTGGACAGAGATTTTAAATAGATGAATAAAGTTTTACTATTTTAATGTTATTCATTCTTATTCAGGAGTTTTAAACTATTTTACCTTATGTTTTAATAGTATGAACAGTCTATTTGTGTTTTAATGTGCATAATGTCATGCCCTGCCTGGAGGACGATTCAGAGGACTCAGGGGATGAGCTGGAGCCCCTGGGACCTGAACCTGTAAGGAAGGAGCCAGGCCCCCTGGGACTTGAATCTGTAGTGGAAGAGCCAGAGGCTGGCCCTAGTTCTGCTGTAGCAGAGGCTGTGGGCCCTCCAGAGGTTCAGCAGTCAGGGCTGCCTAATGCTGTAGTCAGGGAGGAGGATCTGGGCAGTGTGCCTACCTTTAAGGAGTGTCGAGCAGAAAGAGAGGGCTTGCGAAGATCACGGGGGCTTCAGCAGAAGCGTGTTAATAATCAGACACAGCTGAAGGCCAGCTTCTTGCCTTCTTAAGAACTTGGAGCATGGGTGGTGCTTTGCCAGTGGATATCTGACTCTTCTAAGGGAAAGATTTTGTCTCTGGCTCCGTGTCTCCTAGATCATCTTGACTATCCGGAAACCTTGACCTTGGACTGTTTATCGACCTGCCTATCTGATACCTCGGACCGTCTGACAATCCTTTTTGGTAATCCCTTTGATAGAGTTACTGTGTATTTCCCAGACTGTGTTGTTAACACCGACTCTGCTGCACTGGGGATTTTGTTTGTTTAGAGCTAGCTGTCTTATCAGCCCTTTGGCTGCTTTCCCGGACAGAATATCCACTGGCCTTGTAATTAGGCTGATAGCAGCATCATGGCAAATGAACAAGCTCTGGCCGAGCTGAGGCAGATGAATTTGCAGCTTTCTGCTCAGGTGCAGCAACTGACTCAGACTGTGGCTGCTCTTCAGGGCCAAGGTAACTCCTCTGCTCCTGAACGCAGACAGAAATGTTTTGCTTCCCTTCCTGATAAATTTCAGGGAGATGCTACAATGCTGGACAGTTTTCTTGCTAATTGCAAGTTACATTTTAAGCTCCGGAGGGAAGATTTTCCTGATGATTCCCACAAGGTGGCATTTATAATTAGTTTGCTTTCTGGGCCTGCCAGCAAATGGGCTACCCCTTACCTGAACCAGGAAAGCCCCCTCCTCAATAGCCTGCAAGACTTTATTGCAGAAATGCAAGCCACCTGGGGGACTCCTGTAAAGGCTGAGTCTGCAGAACGTCAGATTCAGGCCCTCCTCCATGGGACAGGAACTGTAGTGGAGTACTCCACGAACTTCCGCTTGCTTGCTCAAGACTTGACATGGAACGATAGTGCTTTGCAGGCTCAGTTTCGGGCAGGACTCTCGGACGCAGTGCTTGATGAATTGGCACGCTCTGAGCCCCCTGATTCTCTGACCTCATTGATTGCACAAGCTACCAGATTGGACTGCCGCCTCTCTGCTCGTAGACAAGCTCGTCAGAAGGCCCTTCCACCACCGCCGCGTCCTGCTCGACCAACTCCTGCAGCTTCACCTGTGGCTGTTCCCTCTCAGCTGACTGAGGAACCTATGCAGCTGGGAGGAGCGCGACCACGGCTCACTGCTACAGAGAAGGAGCGCAGGAGAAGGGAGGGTCTTTGCCTATACTGCGGTCTCCCTGGACATTTTGCTCGGGAATGCCCTGCTAAGGGACACCGGCCCACCCCGCAGGGAAACGGATCCTCCCAGGTGTAGACCGGGTTCACCACCTGGGATTGTCCCTTGAACCCACTTCATCTACGTCGGCTTCCAGGAAGGAACCTTTGCTAGTGGCTGCCAACCTGAGGCTCCCCTCCATGGAGCTCCTTCCTGTGGGAGCCATGATCAACTCAGAAGCTTCCAGCTGTTTTATGGATCTGAGTTTTGCCCAACGTCATCACATCCCGCTGGAGGCTCTGGCTGAGCCCCGGCCAGTGGAGACTATTGATGGACGACTCCTCCGGTCTGGTCCTGTGACGCACCAGACTCCCGTGCTCCACCTTGAAATCCAGGGCCATGTGGAGCAGACCCGGTTTTTGCTGGCCGCTGTCCCGCACTTCCCTTTGGTTTGGGGCATGTCATGGCTCTCTCAGCACGACCCACATATTTCTTGGTCTCGGAGGGAACTTCTGTTTGGCTCGGAATATTGTCAAGAGCACTGCTGGCCGGACCGGATCTCGGCTGCAGTGGCTGCGGAGGCCCGGGAGGGGTCGGCGGTGTTGCCTGAGAAATACCGGGACTTTGCTGATGTTTTTGATAAGAAGGAGGCGGATCGGCTCCCTCCACATCGGCCCTATGGTTGCGCCATCGACCTGGTGCCGGGGGCCCCTATTCCAGCGGGGCGACTCTACTCCCTCTCGGAGCCAGAGCTGGCGGCTCTGAGGGACTTTCTGGAGAAGAATCTTCAGAGAGGGTTCATCCGTCCCTCCAAGTCTCCAGCTGGGGCCCCCGTACTGTTTGTGTGCAAGAAGTGCGGGGAGTTGCGTCTCTGCAATGATTACCGGGCTCTCAACAAAATCACCATTCGGAACCGGTACCCTCTGCCTTTGATTCCAGAGCTATTGGAGCGGTTGCGCCATGCCAAGGTGTTTACCAAGTTGGACCTCCGTGGGGCATATAATTTGGTGTGGATCCGGGCGGGAGACGAGTGGAAAACAGCCTTTCAGACCCGGTATGGGCATTATGAGTACACCGTGATGCCCTTTGGACTATGTAATGCTCCAGCTGTTTTTCAACATTTTGTAAATGATGTTTTCCGGGACTATTTGGACCATTTTGTTATAATTTACTTGGATGACTTTTTGATTTACTCCCCGAACCAGGCCGCCCATGATGCCCACGTCCGTGCTGTTCTCCAGAGGCTCCGGGAGCACAGGCTTTATGCGAAATTGGAGAAGTGCGCCTTCGACCTCCGCGAGGTGGACTTCCTGGGCTACCATGTCTCTGCTCAAGGTGTGGCCATGGACACGTCCAAGGTGGAGTCTGTGCTATCTTGGCAACCTCCTCGCAACAGGAAGGATGTTCAGAGGTTCCTAGGGTTTGCGAACTTCTATCGGAAGTTCATCAAGGACTACGCCAGCTTAGTGAGCCCTATCTCCCAACTGTTGCAAGGGAAGTCTCGGTTCGAGTGGACTGCTGCTGCGCAGAAGTCTTTCGAGGTACTGAAGGTGAGGTTTACATCAGCCCCGATCTTGCAACACCCTGACCCGCGCACGCCCTTTGTCCTGGAAGCAGATGCATCTGATGTGGCCATAGGGGCTGTGCTGCTCCAGCCAACGGGGCCCAAGGCGCATCTGTTGCCTTGCGCCTTTTACTCCCGACAGCTCACTGCCCCAGAGCTTAACTACACCATCTGGGAGAAGGAGCTGTTAGCAATCAAGGCAGCCTTTGAGACCTGGCGGCATTTGCTGGAGGGAGCGGCTCACCCAGTCCGGGTGCACACGGATCACCGGAACTTGGAGCATCTACAGACAGTATGGAAGCTCTCTCAGAGGCAGCAGCGATGGTCATCATTCTTTGCCCGCTTCAACTTCCAGCTCCACTATGTGCCTCGAACCCAGAACCGACAGGCCGACGCTCTCTCCCGGAAGCCTGAGTATGACACGGACCCAGAGGGGGAGACTCTGTCCACCATTCTGCATCCAGAGAACTTTGCCGCTGCTCTGAGGGAGGATACACTGCTGGACCAGATTCGGAAACTCCAGGGCCAGGACCCGTTTGTGGCACAGCATTCGGCGGAGGGGGACGCCTCTCCCTTCGTAATGTGGGATGGCCTGCTTTACCATCGGGATCGACTTTATGTGCCAGCGGGTCCTTGTAGGGAGACGGTCTTGAGGCTTTGTCATGACTCAAAATCGGCGGGACACTTTGGCTTTTGTAAAACCCTGCACCTCCTCACCCGGGAGTTTTGGTGGCCTCGCGTCCGGGCAGAGGTGGCTCAGTATGTGGCTACTTGCCCGGTGTGTCACTGGGCTAAAGACCATAGGGGACGGCCTGCAGGATTGTTGCTGCCTTTACCCACACCAGCAGGGCCTTGGAAACTAGTATCGATGGACTTTATCATGGATTTGCCCCCCTCTGCTGGTTGCACTACCATTTGGGTGGTGGTGGACCTTTTTTCCAAGATGACCCACTTCGTACCCTGCGTTGGCCTCCCCACAGCGAAGGAGACGGCCCGGATGTTCCTCCAGCATGTCTTCCGGCTCCATGGCCTTCCCCAGGGTGTGATTTCTGATCGCGGTGCCCAGTTTACCGCCCACTTCTGGACCAGCTTGCTCCACTTCTGGACATCGCGCCTCACCTGTCCTCGGCACATCACCCTGATTCGGATGGTCAGATGGAGAGGACCAACGGGACCCTGGAGCAGTATCTCCGCTGCTATGCCAGCTATCGGCAGGACAACTGGGTCGACTTGCTCCCGCTGGCCGAGTTCGCCTACAACAACTCAGTTCATGCCTCGACCCAGCAGACCCCCTTCTTTGCTACTGGGGGCTTTCATCCTCGAGGATTCCCTGCCGTGGCTCCTGTTTCAACGGTCCCAGCGGCGGATCAGTGGCTCCAGGAACTTCAAGCGGCACAGTCCCTGTTGAAAGAACAGCTTGAGGTAGCCAAGGAGGCATATAAACGGGGAGCGGATCAGCGGCGTCAAGAAGGTCCCCCATTGCAGGTGGGGGATCCAGTTTGGCTGTCCACAAGACACCTTCCTCTGCAGCGGCCGGGTCGCAAGTTGGATGCTCGGTTCGTGGGGCCATATAAAATTGTGGCTCAAATCAATCCTGTGGCTTTTCGGCTCCAGCTTCCCCGGTCATGGCGGATTCACCCAGTCTTCCATCGCTCCTTGCTACTAGCGGCCTCAGGGGTTCGGCCGGATGCGGGTTTAACTCCTCCGCCCGATACAGTCCTGGTGGATGGGGAAGAGGAATTCGAGGTGGCTCAAATTTTGGACTCCCGTCATTATCGGGGTCGCCTCCAGTATCTTATTGACTGGGTTGGTTATGGGCCAGAGGAGCGCTCCTGGGAAGATGCCTTAGATGTTCATGCCCCTCGTCTGGTTCAAGCCTTTCATCGTCGCTTCCCGGACCGGCCTCGCCCTCCTCAGGATGAGAGGGAGATTGATGGGAGGGGGAGTAATGTCATGCCCTGCCTGGAGGACAAGTCAGAGGACTCAGGGGATGAGCTGGAGCCCCTGGGACCTGAACCTGTAAGGGAGGAGCCAGGGCCCCTGGGACTTGAACCTGTAGTGGAAGACCCAGAGGCTGGCCCTAGTTCTGCTGTAGCAGAGGCTGTGGGCCCTCCAGAGGTTCAGCAGTCAGGGCTGCCTAATGCTGTAGTCAGGGAGGAGGATCTGGGCAGTGTGCCTACCTTTAAGGAGCGTCGAGCAGAAAGAGAGGGCTTGCGAAGATAACGGAGGCTTCAGCAGAAGCGTGTTAATAATCAGACACAGCTGAAGGCCAGCTCCTTGCCTTCTTAAGAACTTGGAGCATGGGTGGTGCTTTGCCAGTGGATATCTGACTCTTCTAAGGGAAAGACTTTGTCTCTGGCTCCGTGTCTCCTAGATCATCTTGACTATCCGGAAACCTTGACCTTGGACTGTTTATCGACCTGCCTATCTGATACCTCGAACCTCGGACCGTCTGACAATCCTTTTTGGTAATCCCTTTGATAGAGTTACTGTGTATTTCCCAGACTGTGTTGTTAACACCGACTCTGCTGCACTGGGGATTTTGTTTGTTTAGAGCTAGCTGTCTTATCAGCCCTTTGGCTGCTTTCCCGGACACATAATTTATTCTATGCTTAGTGGTAGCTTTTTTTAAAAAAGCTATGTTGGAAGTTATCATGCATCCCAATCATGGGGTAAAGTTGGGACACAGATCAAATCAAATAAATAAATTAAAAGAAAATTTGAAAGGTATCTGTATGGTTGCAGGAGCAAATGTAAAAAGCAGGACATGTAGGGACATACCACAATATAGAGACAGGTAGATTAAGCGATATAGTAGTGAAACTGTGACAGTGGTAATTGCATATCATCCTAGTAATATCTGGCATCTCAGGTTGAAAGATGACAATCTGATAATCTTCTGAAGCTCTTCTCTCTGGTCAAGCAGTAAGATAGGTCAGATTGATGGGTACTGTGGAACAGACAGGACCTCCTTGATAATGGCTCTTCCCCTAGAAAAATGTTTCCTTGGAACTTGGTAATATAACTTTAATGAACTACTCCTTCCAGAATCCTCATTTTGGCTGGATGTTTCAGGTTGTTGCAGCTTAAAACATAATATTTGATGATGTTTGGTTTCAAATTAATTTATAACTCCAACTTTGACCAATCTACCTTTGATTAGTCTCTCTGCGCTTGGTTGCTTCTTTTTATATTTAAGCAGAAGTAAAGTAGTTCTACTTTGGTGAGTTTATCAAGTGTTACATTTTATTATGGATCCTTCTGTACACGACTTTGTGAGAGCAATGTGCACTGAAAGGCAATTTGAAAATGTTTAAATAAGTGAAGTAGGTATCTCTGAGTAAGCCTCCTGAAGGTGAGATATGACCAGGAAGTGACTGAAGGCTACCTTTAGAAGAAAGCAAGGACAGAAAGGGGGAAATGGCAACTACCTAGAGACAAATGTCACAAAAATATATCTTTGCAAAGCCTGACCAGCATTGTGTAAGGCTGCCAGGGTTTGTTCCTGGCTGCATACCTCAGTATGCTAGAGGAAAGAGAAAAGGAAATAACTGTAGGCATATGACGTCTTGTATCACTATTCCCAAGATGCCCTAGGCTGCCTCAAGGGCATAAGACTTGTCAAATACACTTAACACTCCTACAGCTCCTTTTCTTTATGTTTTTCCCCCTGTGGACACTTTCTCTTCTGCACATTGCATCAGGAGGAGCTTCTTCTCCATATTAATTTCCATTTTAATTTCTATTTTGTGGACTCAAGAATTTTGCAATCTTGACATCAAAGATTGTCTGGCGCACTCTCTTTGTTGGAGTGTGTTACTAGGAAAGGAAATGTTGGATGATTTGAAGTACTCACTCATTAAAAACAACAACAACACAAAGCCCATGGATAAGCATAGAATGCAGATTGACATTAGCAGTCTTCTTGATCAGAAAGTGGCTTACTTCTTATATAACTACCATCTGCTTGCTGTCCTCTCCACTTTGCTCCCAGCTAGCTATCATGCTCAGAGAAAGCCAATAATTCCATATTGCTGCTCTGTCCATAGAGAAGTCAGATCCAGTTCATCCATGAGAAAATAAAAAAGATATGTTTGCATCTTCATGTTCCAGAGAGAAAGCATCCAAATATTACTAGGAAAACACAGTGGGAGGCCACTGCTCTCATTTAAACAGAATAATATTTGCTAATAATAAATGAAAGTTAGCCTAGAGCATAAAAATATAATGTTGTGCAAAAAACAACAACAACAACCCCAAAGCACGCTTTTGTTTTCATTTCTTTGCTTCATGTAGTGGCTTGTTTTGTTCACTCATTTTAACAATTTGCTTCACATAGTTCTCACTTCAGAGGTGGGGCATGGGGTTCCTTTATATGTTTCTTTCTCTTAGTCTTGATTCTGTTGTTTGTTTGTTTGTTTGTTTGTTTTTTAAATAATTTCCCATTCTTTTTCATGTAGGCAAACTTCAATGAACTATGCCTTTAAAAAAAGTCATAATTGGATGGAATTTGCAGGGATGGAAGCTCTCCATAATGAGGCTAAATTTCATCAAAACAGATGCAATACTTTCAGCCTAGTGGGAATTTTCAGATTTGATTATTTTTAAAGGTTTCCTCTTGGTCCTGAAACATCAGGCAAAAATGATCAGAAACGTAAAGAGGGCCCAAAGTAGGTGCATACTCCTGGGGGAGTTATCCATAAAAGCAATGGTAGAAGGTTGAATTAATAATTATTTTTCTTTGCCTGCAGTTGTACCAAAATCATGGAAAATGCGGAGTTAACTCTAACAGTGCTTCCCATAATTTTCAGAAATTAATGAATGGCAATATAATTAGGACTGCCAGATCATCATAATCCAATTCCCAAGACAGCACTGGGAAACCACATCGGAGAGCAGGCAGGCACCAGTTTTCCTGTGTAGCAAACCAGGAAGATATTTCCAGCGAGGCACAAAAACTGGAGCTGTGATGCACTTTCCCCACCTTGACATAAAATTTCAAGGCTAATACCTGAAACTGTCTAGTGAATCCTTGTGATGTCACTGAATTGGGGCAGGTAAGAGTGGAAAGTGGCCTAGAATTGCTTCTAGGGTTGCATCTACACAGTACAATTAATGCAATTTGACACCACTTTAACTGACGTGGCTCAGTGGTCTAAAATTCTTGGATTTGTAGCTTTGTGAGATAGTTAGCTTTCTCTCTCAGAGCTCTGGGACCACAACAAATTACAAATCCTAGGATTCCAAGGATCAAGCCATGATAGTTAAAGTGGTGTCAAACTGCATCAATTCTTCAGTGTGGCAGCAAGCTAAGTCAACTGATTATGGAAACAGGTATGAGACCAATATGGATAAATAGGCCCAGATTTTAGGTATATCACAGCTAGTCAGCCAGAGCCAGGAGAGTGTGCCAAAGTAGACTGTTTCAGGGAGGTTTTAAGATTGTTCACTCTTTTATTGTAAGTATGCACATGCAGGTGACACATACATGGTTCTGCCCACTCCCCCAGCAAAAAAAAGAAGGAAAAAAAAGAAAAAAGAAACCGCTATTTATAGTGGAGAACAAACAAAATGACCAGACAACAAAGGTAGATGTTGTTGATGATAGCACATTCCTGGGGAATTTTCATGTAAGAACAAAAAGAACCTGGTTTTCTTTATCTCACCTGCTCACCAGGTCTTTGCCCTTCTCCCTGTCTGTTATGTAACCCATCATGCCTGCTGCTAATGGCATTTTGTCCCACAGTTCCATAGGAGAAATGAAGCATTTTTCATTAGCTGCCAGTAGTTGCAGAGGTTGCTGCCATTTCTGCTGGGGCTCACATCTCACATGGCCTTATCCCCAGCAAGTGTGACACATGAGGAGTTTTTCCAGGCCTGTGGGACTTGTGGAAGGCTCAGCAGGAGGCCACAGACTGTGTTTTTCCTCTAGGTCCTGCAACACTGCTGCCATAGTTTTTACAACCAGAAAGCTTGCGAATTGCCAAGCTGACACCCTGATCCCTGTCTTGCTTCAAATGGCATGATGGATGCACTCACTCACTCTCTCCTCAGTTCCTTCCTATCATTCCCAATTTTTTGGGGCCATCACATTGCACAAATGCAATATGCATGCAGACATCTACACTGAAGTCTGAGAGAAACAGATCAATTCCCTGTGGCTTCAGTAGCTGACCTGAGATCTGGCAACCCTAAATAGTAGTGTTTTGTACACTTAAGTGCCACATAAAATTAAAACTATGTCTGGCTAGCTCAGGGGTAGGCAACCTTTCCCCTTTAAGGGCCGAGGGACTTCAGCTTCCAGAAGCCTCAGCCATGTTGGCCAATAGTCCCATGTTGGCCAATAGTTCCTGGGATTCTGGGAGCTGAAGTCCCTCGGCCCTTAAAGGGGAAAGGTTGCCTCCCCGGGCTAGCTGATAAGTTGATATCCACCTTTTAAATTCTCTTTCAAACCATCTTGGGCTCCGGGGTGCCATTGCCACAATGAATCATTACCCCAAAATTCCAGAGGCATCTCTAGGAAATTTAACTAGCATGCTCTACCCATTGCCACCCAGGCTCTATTATTGGGCAAAAGGGGGAAAAACAGTAGCCGCCCAAAGCTGGGAAGACTGCTTGGCACTGGTGGATGTAGACAGTATTTTCATTGATAGTACCTATGCTTAAAACTGGGCCTACATAGGGACAAACCACACACTATAATTTTAAAAATCAACTCTAGAGCACATGTCTCAATCCATATTTAGGCCAACTGTGCAGGAAAAGGATAGTTTAATAAATGTTTCTCCTCATCTGTCTTTTAAATCTAAACAGCAGATAACAGTATGGTCCCTGCATGAAGGTTAATTAAACAATGGCAACTGTGCCAATTAACTTTTTTCTCTTTTTTTAAAACCCTCTTGTGAAGGAAACAGAACTTTTAAATTAAAAATGAGGTAAATTTTATCCCTCAACCATACCATATGGTGGGACCGATGCTGATCAGGACCATCTATACTTACTCTACAAAGAAAAATGACATTTAAACTGTATGATATGTAATATGATCTTCAGCTTACCCCTAGATTTCTCCTAAAGTTGCACAGATGTGCTTTTCAGAATGGATCCCACAACAGAACTTGAGTACAGGTTTAAAGCCTGCTGAAAATTAAAGCCCCTATATACCAGGTGCTGTAGGCTGTATTTCAGAGGAAGGAGCTGGCAAAACCACCTCTGAGTATTCCTTGTCTAAGAAAGCCCTCTGAAATTCATGGGGTTGTCATAAGCAGGCAGGTGACTTGAAGACACATATACACACATGCAGTTTACAGCAATGACCAACTTTACATAGAAATCATCATGAGCTGCAAGAAAAATGAACATTAAATGTTTACTGCAGGTAGTAAAATGTGTTTACACACCCATTTTGGTTCTACTGTAGTTCCTTGCTATCCATGGGGGATCCGTTCCAGCCCCCCCCCCCCCGATAGCAAAAATTGTGGGACCTTACGTCCCATTCTATTCAATAGAAGAAGCCGGAGCTTGCCAACCGTGGAAGCTCAGATCCGTGGATGGCAAGTCTTCAGTTGGTGTGGGCATGTGTACATGTCAAAAAGAAGGGAAATCTTCAGAACAAGGCCACCCATTTGCTTAAGGCAATGCATTTTAAGGTATCAGATTATAACAAGTGTGACAAAAAATGGTGCACTTTAAGAAGAATCTACAACCATAATGGCACCCAGTGAGGTTATTTATATACATATTTCAAGATTGGACATGGATTGTGCTCTTTTTAGCTGGCCACACACCTCTCTTGGGAATGTCATGACATAACAAAATTCTTCTATAAATGCTGACATGTAGCATTTTATTTAGTTTACAGGAATGTGTAGGAAGCAGAAATGGAGCATTAAATTCTAGGAGGGTAGAATATTTCATCAGTACACCATTGCCATTTAATCATTATGGCCAGAATCCTCTATCATGGTGTATGTTACATAATGTTACATATACTTAGCTATGTAGCAGAGGCACTAAGAAACCCTGTTAGTGAATTGCAAAGATGTGTAATGGGACACTGGCAAGAGTGTTCCAGTGTGCTCCAGCACTCCCGAGCTGGTGTTCTCATGCACAACAGGACCAATGAAATCAGTACCATGTGCATCAGTCACTTTGCTGCGCTTCCCTACATAGTAACTTAACAGCAGATCTTTAGTTAATGCAAACATTATGGAACTGACCTGTTCTATTTCCCATAGACTTAAGTCCACATATGAAGATGTATGTCCCTATCAGGATTTGATCAACATAAGCAATTGGCAGATAGCTGCATATCTAGGTATATGCCATAAATAACAAGAGGCTAATATTCCTAAGGCTAAGATTTCTCACACCTTGGATCTCATACCTTAATCAGAATGAAGACTGCAGTCAATAAATCAGAAAAAGACTAGGAAAAGGAAGGGTAACCATGAAAGAACTTGACAGGATCCTGAAGTGTAAAGATATAAAACTGAACACTAAAGTTAGGATTGTCCAAGCCATTGTATTCCCCATCACCATGTGCAGAAGTGAGAGCTGGACAGTGAAGAAAGCAGATAGAAAGGAGATGGACTAATTTGAGATGTGTTGCTGGAGAAGAGTGCTGAGGATATCATGGAAGGCCAAAAAACCAAACAAATGGGTCCTAGAAAAGATCAAGCCTGAACTCTCATTGAAGCCAAGATGACTAAACTGAGGCGGTCATACTTTGGCCACATCATGAAAAGGCATGATTCCTTAGAAAATACAGTAACGTTGGGAAAGGTGGAAGGCAGAAGAAAGAGAGGAAGACCATACACCAGATGGCTAGACTCAATCAAGGTCCTGAACCTGCAGGACCTGAGCAGAATAGTTGAGGACAAAGAGATGTCTCATTCATGGCATCACCATGAGTCAAGGCTGACTCAAAGGTACTTAACAACATTTCTAGATAGAGCAGATAGACAATAAAAATATTAACAAATTAGTTTTGTATAGTTCGGCAAATCACATACTGTACAATTATGAAAAAGGCAATTTGAAAGAGAAAAGTACATATTATATGAAATCCAGCCAGCATGTAATCAGGAAGTATTAAGAACCAATATGCTAAGTTAGAAAAAATTAGCCTGCTTATTGTAGCATTTCAGGTAAATGGGGATAAAACCACTCTTGTGCTAACAGTAATAGTAAAGTTGCCCTGGAAAACAATCTTTAATCTGCTCATCACATTTCTCTTTCCTTCTCTAATTGGTCTTTAATGGGCAGACAACACTACCTATTTATGTTTACTCTCTCCCTTCCTGGTAATTCAAAGTGATAAACTATGGAGCTGGAATCTAACAGTAATCAGCAAATGTGTTTGTCCAAGAGCCCCATGCTCTCTGGCGATCAAAACGCCAGGAGCATGCAAATGTGAGTTCTTATGTTTACTACAATTTAGAGACTGACAAAGCAAGTAGGACCTGGAATGGAAAGTGTGGAGTGTTTCAGTTCACATAATCTATGACTTCATTCCATTTCCCTTTTCTTCCCAACAGCCAGTGTTTCATGGCCACTAAGTACACTCTGTCTTCACTGAGCTGTTTTGAGGGAGGCCTTCCCAGTTTTGTTGGTTAAAAACTGTATTTCCATAGATCTTTGGGTTCCTCCTGGTGAGCCATTGACGCTTTCCTTCTGTGCATGGATGGTGCTATTCTTGCTGAGATACCTTATTATGATGGCAAAAGTGTCTGTTTGAAGCAACAGGACAAGTCCCTGTTTTGTATCATCTTCATTCCCTGGGCAGAAAAAGAAATTAGCCCTAACCTCTCTTCCTGTATCTTCCACTGCACATGCCAAAGGTTTCAGGGAGCTGAGAGATTTGACAGCAGCTAGAAATATGCTGACTAGTAAGGGTAGATGAAATTTGAGAACCTTTGATAGTGATACCTGGATGTGCATCAGAGTTTTCTGACCATATTCTAAACCTTTAGAAGCATTTTTTGTATCATACAGGCTGTATAAAACAGATCCATTTCAAATGGGTTTTAGGGCAGGATATGGAGTTGAGACTGCCATGGTCGCCTTAGTCCGTCTGGGTATTGACAGGGGAAGTGTGACCTTCAAAAAGGATATCAAGACAGCTCTCTTCTGGCAGGCATTCCCAGATTGACAGACGGACTCTCCCATTGTCCCATAACTGTGGTTGCTCTACTCATCCCACAATTTTTTTTATTGTTTATTTTTATTTGTTTTCCATAATTCAGTAAATTACATATTATAAAAGGGGTAATGGTGATATACTTACTACACAATCATTGTACTTCAATGTGATAACAATTATTCTTTTCCAACTACATTTTATTCAGTACTTTTTACCATTTTTTTTCATATTGTCGAAATGTTTTTCCTGCTGTATACATTGATAATTTATCCATTGTTACAAATTCGTATAATTTAATTTGCCATTCAATTACCGTAGGTGTTATTTCGGATTTCCAATATTTTGCTAGAATAAGTCGTGCTGCTGTAACCATGTAAAGTATTATGCTTTTTGCATCTTGACTTAATTTGCAATCTATCACATCAATTATATTTAATAGAAACAGTTCCAGCTTAAGGGGAATGTTTTTCCGAATGATCTCACACATTTTTTCCCAAATTTCTTTCCAAATTTTTTTACTTGTCTTACATTTCCACCACATATGATAGATACATGGTTCCTGTCTCTTCCCTACATTATCCCACAAATTTTAATGAGGGTTAATTTTAGATTGATTTAGTAAATTGAGTGTATTTTATGATATTTTCTATTTTATTTGAGGGTTAGGGAATTACGTTTAATTAATGTCATTGTGATATAAATAAATAAATTATTATTATTATTATTATTATTATTATTATTATTGATACACAAATACTCACCTTAGTGCAAATTTTGTTGTCAAGCCCTCTTCTTAAAATAGACTTATGTTTAATATTTGTGACTCACAGTTTGTGATTAGAAGCAGTAAATAGATACTCCAAAGATAGCTTTAACTTATATCAAAAGCTGATGAACTGATAAGCTGATGATCTTTGAAGCTTTTCACATTTGACGCTTTCAAAGTATATATATAAAGTTATCCTATCAAAATACTTTCATCTGAATAGCTTCTTTCTTGTTCTTTTGATATTATTGTTTTACACAGGACACTATCCAAAGCTAGTCTTCCATTTTGAGCTCAAGAGGAACATTCTTTATTTTATCCTTGAGACATATGTACCATCCAGCTTACTGGTTGTTCTGTCCTGGGTGTCTTTCTGGATAAGCCAATCATCAGTGCCAGCCAGGATCTGCATAGGTGAGTAAGAAAAATCAGACATGTGCATGCAAAGCTCATCTTGTTGTTGTGTACCTTCAAGTCGTTTCCAACTTATGGTGATCCTAAAGTAAATTATCACAGGGTTTCCTTGGTCAGATTTGTTCAGAAGGTTTTTTGCCTTTGCTTTCCTTTGAGGCTGAAAGAGTGTGACTTGCTCAAGGTTATCCAATTACAGGAAAAAAATATTTCACCTAAACATTAGGAAGAACTTCCTGACAGTAAGAGTTGTTCAACAGTGCTGCCTTAGAGCATGGTGAAGTTTCCTCCTTTGAAGGGTTTTAAATGGAGGTTGGATGGCTATCTATCGGGAGTGCTTTGATAGCGGGGGGTTGGACTGGATGCCTCTTGTGGTCTCTTCCAACTATGATTCTATCCAGTGGGTCTCCATTGTTCAAAATGTAGAGGGATGACATCTCATGAATTAGGAAACTGGTGCTATCCAAAGGCTGTAGGAAATGCCAAGACTGCCTGTACCATTAGGTAGGGTGAAACAGTTACCTTAGGGAACAGATTGTGGAGGTTGGAAGTAGTGGAAAGGTGTGGAGAACAGATCTTTATGTATACCATACTGTGAACCCTTTGCCCCTTTAGCAGTTGCCATCAAGTACAATAGATGAAGTCAGTGTTGAATAAGATTCAACTTCCAAACTGGCTGGTTGCTTCATGCAGCAAAACATCTTGGTGCATCCCAGAGGAAACAACATTGCTGGCAATCTTTCAAGATTATGTCAGGTTTCTCTCCCATTCACCCTCTTTTTTTTTTTTTTTTTTTTTTTGTAGGTGTTACAACAGTACTCACGATGACAACACTTATGATGGGAGCCAGGACATCACTTCCTAATGCTAATTGCTTCATTAAGGCAATTGATGTCTACCTGGGAATTTGCTTTAGTTTCATCTTTGGTGCTTTATTGGAATATGCTGTGGCTCATTTCTGCACCCTTAATAGAGCTGGTATGAAAAAACTCACAAAGGTATCTGCTTTGTTCTAATTCCTTCATGTACCAACTCCTCCAAGCCTCTCCTTGAACCCCTCTGCCCTTTGCTTTGGGTGCTCTGAGGGCACATCCTGCTTTTATCTGTGTGCTCCACCATCACCAGCCTACAGGAGTACCACTTCTGAAAGACTGCAGAAATACAGCAGTTTGACACCATTTTAACCATTTGCTGTATTTTTCTTTTTATTTTATCTTTGTGCTCCCGCCTCGATCCGCAGGGAGAGGCGGGAAATATTTATTATTATTATTATTATTATTATTATTATTATTATTATTATTATTATTATCTGACATTACTCTGTCCTACAGAATCCTAGGATTTGTAGTTTGGTGAAACAGCAGAGCTCTCTGATACACTAGACTGAATACCTCACCAAATTACAAACCCTAAGAGTCCACAGCATAGAGCCATAGCATTTAAAATGCTTTATTTCTGCAGTATGGAAGACCATTAAGTGTGCAGTCTGAGACTGCTTCTGGGGCACATTTTGCTTTCGGATAACCACTGCAGCTGGGGCAAGGGATCAGAATTTAGAAAAAAGACTTTTTGGACCACAGCTCCCAGAACCTCTACTCAGCACCATATGGACTGGGAATTCTAGAGGAAAAATGAACGCTAGTTCTGCTAGAGGTGTTGCTGCATAGCTGTGTCTGGTGGGTAGCTGCAGACCAGACATCCTTTGGTTGCATCCTATTACAACTGGTTAGTCTGTTACAACATGTGCTGTGTAGATGTGCCTGTGAATAATGTTCTGAAAATACAACTGGTGCAAATTGTTGCCAAAATGGACTTTTGTAGGAGGCTGTTATTTCATGTACACAGGCTATTCTGACTTTGCTCAGTTTTCATTGAACAAATTGCAGACTAGCTCCCAGTTTCTTTCCAACCTTAATTCAAAGTTTGTTGTGTGCCTTCAAGTAATTCTGACTTATGGTGACCCTAAGGTAACCCTATCATGGGGTTTTCTTGGCAAGTTTCTTCAGAGTGGGTTTGCCATTGCCATCCACTGAGGGTGAGGCTGAGGCTGAGGCTGAGAGAGTGTTTCTTGCCAAAGGTCACCCAGTGGGTTTACATGGCAGATCTGGGATTGGTCTCCAAAGTCATAATCAAGCCACTACATTGTGCTGGCTCCTTCAAATTCAAAGTAGTAGTTGTAAATCCTCTATTTTCAAAGTTTATGATACGTAGCTGCCCACAGGTTTCATGTCCTGTCATTGTTAACAGCTAGTAGTAGGGATGTACCTGTGAGGTACAAAAATAAAGGTATTGCCTCCCCAAATAAAATTTCTGCCCCCTCATGACATTCACCACATTTCTAGCATTGCAGCAACTTAGAACATCAGTTGAGTATTTAGAAATGTAATTTAGGCACCCAAAGCAAAAGGTCGGGCAAAGTTACCAAGAGAATGTGAACACAGTAAATATAAGAGTTGTAGATGTGAACTTTTTTCAATGTCTCATTCTCTGAAATTCTAGAAATTTGGGGACAGAAGGAAAATTTCATTGGGAGGGATTCTTAATTGGGGAGCAGTACCCTTATTTGGCCCACCCATGGCTACACCCTGGCCTCGTTCCCACTATGATTTAAAGCAAATTGCTGATCAAATTATATGACCGTCATTCTCACTTGAAATTGGTTCCGATCTTACTGTGTTTGTTTTCAATCACAATGAAGCGAGGCAAACGCAAAAACCCCGCTGTTTCCTGACACTAGTTTTTTGGTGGTTCTTTTGAAAAGAATTGATTCCGAAGCATGCTTTGGGTGCCTAAATTACAAGTGGGAACAACTGATCTGAATCACATCATTCTGGTGGGAAGGGATTAATGGTGTAGGGGTGTTTACCATCCCTTCTTAGTTTTTGGGAAATCAGCCATCCCCCCCCCCCCCCCCCCCAGTACTGCATTTGTGCTTGTAGTGTGATCTATGGGCACATTATATATATATGACAGAATATTGTATTTACAACTACTTGCAATTATGGGTGGACTGCAGCTCAGCGAGGCAAGTAGTTGCAAAACAATGGACCGCATATCCTGTCAATTTTATTTTTTTTAAAAAATATAGTTTCCAAGCCGGGCTGCTCAGAGGGGAAATGGTGTGCTTGAGCAGCCTGGGTTGCTGAGGGGCAGAGGAAAGCTCAGTTGCTAAAGTCACCCCTCTTGGCACCTGGAACAGCTCTGTCCTCACCATATTGCCACTTTTATCACCAATGATGGGCAGATGATTGACATGCAGTTTGAAGCGGTGCAAACTAGTGGGAATGACAATCGTGCCAAAAAAGAAGCAATTACAAGAGAATAATGAAAAGATCTGCTTTCATAGTGGGAATGATGGACCTTTTGGAACCGATTCACCGACACGGAGTGAAGGCGAATCCCAAACCGGTTTAAATGTAAGTGGGAATGAGCCCAGGGCTACTAGTCATGATGTCTATATAATACTGCCCCATATCAGGGCAGTATGCTTCTCATGGCTGAAGAACAGGAGTGGCAAACCAGTTGGTGGAGAACATGAAGAGAGGGTGCTTTATTATTCATGTCCTGCCATAAGCTTCCAAATGGCATTTATTTAACCACTGCATTTATTTGACCACTCTGGTCTAATTCTGGGAAGACAGAATAGGGCCTTGTTGGAACGTTTCTCCATTTTGAACCCAAATAATCATTTAAATGTTACCATAAATAAATCCTTAATTATGGTCTTATGCAAGAAAACCATATCATTTGCTCCAAGAGCAACATGGTCCTTGGGTCTCAAACACGGATAACAACAGAATGAAATTGTTCATTTCAGACTGAGTTGGGGCATTATAATTAAATATTTCTTCCTTAAATATTCCTTAAATATTTTCAAAAGGCCTTGTAAATCCACAGGCTGGCTCAGCAAGGAGTAAACTAAGATGGAGTATGCCTCCTTAGTGTGTGAGTTGGCATTTTGTTTTGTTTGCTTTGCAGAAAGCTTGGTGTGTGGAAAAGCAATCAAAAATGGTATCTCTCACTTGCAATCTGAAGTGGTGCAGTTGGTGCAGCCCATTCTGCTACTTTGTCCTGCTACATGTGTAGATCAGGCATTAGTCATATCACCATTTCTTTTTGTCCCTTGTCAACTATGTCTTTCTTGATGTGTCTCTTGTAGAGGATAGCTGGGGAAACCTGTGGCTCTCCAGAAGCTGTTTGACTCACAGCAGCCCAAATAATCTCTGCCCATGGTCTTGGGTGACAGGAGTCCAACACCATCTGGTGGGACATAAGTTCACCACTTCCATAGTAGAGGTTATATGTTTCTGTAAATAAACAGAGAGGGTGGACAAATGCTATGTAGTCATGACTAGCCCCAGCCCCCCATGGTTTGTTTACAGACATATATCTGCCTGCAGGCATTATAGACAATCACTAGTAGATATGTAGTTGACAAGTTAAATTTGAATGGGCCCTGAGAAGTCTGAATATACACTGTTTTGCTACTGGTTATGGATTGAATGGCATTCATATGGTATGATATAATAAGCACTCTAGCAGCAGTCTGAGACATTAAACAGTGTGAAATGCTCTCCCACCTTTAAATTGTGCCTCATAATTGTCCCAAATGAAAAATGAAAGGTAAAAAAGAAAGAATGAAATAGGAACCATTATTCAATCCAAAAGGTATTGAATCCTCTCACATTTCGGGGTCTTGATCTGAGAAACATACTTGAATTATTCACAAAACATTATTCCTGAGGGCCTCAGTGTGCTGCCACTGGGGGGCACCATTGTATTCTCAGATCCCTCCCTCAATGCCCTCCAGGCTCTCTTTGCATCCTGTTTTTTTTTTAACATATATATATATATGTCCCTTGTCAACTATGTTACCTTGTCATTTATGGTAACCTTGTCAACTATATATATATATATATATATATATATATATTGGGGGGGGGGGTCAACTGTGAAGTTGGCATGTTGCAAAAGTGAATCACCAGCCTCCATTGTCATCTTTATTTCCAGGAACACTTCTGGACCTCATGTAGGCCTTGGGTGTCATCTTAGAAAATAACATTACTCAGTGACTGCATCCTAGTCACTGTTTTGTTCTGAAACACATATGGTGTCCTTTTAGGTTTATTGTGTGGTATGTGTGTGTGTGCATGTACTTGTGTGTGTGAGAGAATAATAGGGAGAGGAGGGAGGGGAGAGAGGGAGATAGAGAGATGCCATGGATGCTCTGTTTGTGCAGAGCTTGGAACAGTCACTTTTCAAAAGTAATTAGCTAAAGTTATAGTTTCAAAGTCTATAGAAACAATTTGGTACCACTGTAACTTAAAAGTTTTTAAAAATAACTCTCTAGTTCCCCATTTCTGCAAAGTAACTGAAGTAGAATAATTGCATTTTTTAAACATCCAAAAGCTACAAGCCCTTTGCCTGTGGTAGTCTCTCCTCGGTGTAGTTACATCAACACCCACAACAGAAAACAAGGAAGCAGCATGAGGGACAGTGTGATCTAGAACTGGAACCATGTGATATTTGTTCATCGCCATTTTGTGAGTCAACATCCCCATAACTGTAAAAGTAACTGAATGGTCATAGTTACACCACAAACAGAGTGACGGGATGGCCTTCATTACATCAACCGAGAATGTGATGCAGGAGTGCGCAACTGTGCAAAGCTAGGGGGCCACATTAGCCCTCCTAGAATACCTTGGAGGATTTCACACACACCCCACCGCTGCAGAAAACACATATCTTTTGCCCCCAAAGCACCCAAACTTCCTTTCCACCACATATGTAATATATGTGTGTGCATGTGCATGCACGTGCACACACACATATACCCCTCTGGGCTATTTTAGTCCCAGGAGATATCTCTTTTAACAATGTTTTTATTTTATTTTTTTAATGAGGCAAAAATACCCCCTATGTAAGTTTGTCAGAGTGAACACAGGAGAAAGTTACTGTACCTTTAATGGTTGTGTAGAAGAGTGAATTTCAGGAGGTGTTGCTTACCAGGTAACAAGCAACACCTCATGAAATCCCCTCTTCTACACAACCATTAAAGGTACAGTAACTTTCTCCAGTGTTCACTCTGACAACTGTCCTGTTTGTGCCCGCAGAGGGCATTTGGTGCCCCCCAGCAAAAATGGAATGAAAATTTCAAAACTAGCTTCCTTGCCTTAGAGCAGGGGTAGGCAACCTTTTTGAGCCTGGGGCCGGGTTGCTGTCCCTTAGACAATTGGGGGGCCGAAGCACCAAAAATAAATAAATAAATAAATAAATAAATATTTTAAATTTTTTTAAAAATGTTTTAAAAAATATGCATGCACACTCTCTCAGCCCCAGAAAAGTCATGGCAAAACCCCTGTGGAGATTTTGCCAAGAAACCCCCAAGAACAAGTAATAACAACAATAATCAATATCATCATGGCGGGCGGTGGCGGTGGTGGCAGGACTGGCCTGGGGCCGGTCCAAAAGCCTCGGAGGGTTGCATCCGGCCCCCCCGGGCCTTAGGTTGCCTACTCCTGCCTTAGAGCCTCAGCTGTCTTTTGTGTAACGGCTGTAACCTGTATTTTCTGGATGTATTATAAAGTGACAGAAAAAGAGAAATGGGAAAGGAAGGAAATACAACAGATGATATACTCAGAGTACAGACATGTAACATTCATTCCTACTGCTTCTATACATCATATCAGGAAGCCTTGACAAAATAGTTAGAAATGAATTTACACAAGAATTCCCAGGCTGCAAAGGTATTGTGGCACTCTCTTAGAGGAAGCATTGAACATGTCTAAAACGTACAGCTTTCCACAAGTTTTCCCCATCTCGTGGGCTGCTGGATTTGAACAAATGCATCCATTAATAGACACAGGAAGCAGTGGCAGATGCCATTTTCCAGTAGGTTTCAGCTGTCATGCAATTGCTTTCCATAGATTGTGAAACTCATTTTTATAGCTATTTAATATTGCCATCTGCTTTCTGTTCTGCTCTTTAAGAGCAGGAACTAGGAGTAAAACTAATACCATAGTTATTTATTAAAGAAATAGACTAAACTTTTGAGCTCCTACTTGATAGGCAAGATTCATTTCCAGAATCTGAAAAGTTTAATTTTCTCCTTTCAAAGCTCTCTGTAGTTCTTTCAATAATAACTCTAGACATTTCCAGATTTTGCAAAGCAGAGAAGGTGCTTGTTACTTTTATAGATTTCCCCCTTTTTCTCTTTACTGAGGCAATGGAGTAAGTAACTCATGCTGAAAACAACTCTTGGAGATACCCCTGGAGAAGAAAATATTGTAACCTACAAATGATAGGCTGGTATATGCCATTCCAGATGCTTTATTTTCCCATATACTGTTTAGCTCCCTCTCAGGGAACATAAAAGAACTAAAAGCAATCTGATAAAACATCAGCCACCTGCAAATAACTTTCAGAACCTTGCAGAAGAAAAGAAAAATATGTGTACAACATCCTTTCCTGCTGGGCAATAAACTTGCAGCTTGGTACAGATTTTCCATTTTTCCTATTAAGAAACAGATATATAACTAAAAAAATGCACTCAGGCTCACATCCCTCTTTTGTTTTTTCCTAACATAGATGATAAGCTGTACCATTTGCCTTTTATAATTAATAAGGCATTTGGAATGGTGAGGGTTTTCTCAGCTTTCCATGTTTTCTGAGCCAACAGCTGTACTTTTTAAACTGTAATCATTGTGCTATAATGGAAGATCACAATTGAATATAATTTGGCATCCCTTCTCTGTTAAGCAGGAATGAGAGTATACATGTGGTCCACCAGATGTTGGAGTATAATTCTCCCCAATACCTCACCACTGGCTATGAAAGCAAGGGCTGCTGGGAACTGCAGTTCAACAACATCTGGAGGGCTACACTTACCCATCACTGCTATATAGAAAGGCACATATAGACCAACTTCCCCCACAAGCATAAATAAAGAGACTTATGGGGAAATACAAATTATGTGTAAATTAAAGCCCTAGCATCAGGTGCATGAAAAGAAATCTCCAGTTTAATTTCATTTAATATCAATTTAATTTATTAGTAGGCACTGGAAAGCATACTAACAGCCTGGATTGCATATTAACTGCTGATCTTAAATATACCCGCAAGGACACAATAAACATTTGAGATCAATTTAGGTGGACTGAAGGAAAATTTCATGGAGCAGGGGCAGACAGACACTTGTTCAAGGCAATCTAGGAAGTTTCATGTTAGAGTTTGGATCTCAAACCTGATTTCCCATGTTCACACGATGTCCTTGACTGTACTAGAATAGTTTATTTTCTATACAATGATGGCAGCTATGAAATGTGAAAAGCACAGAAATTAAGTAGAAATTTCTGGGAGGGCTCAGGTTATAGAATACATAGAAATTTGCGAACAAGCAGTGTGAGCAAAGATTTATTGGTCTGTGGTTTTTTGAGCTACTCTGACCTCATAGATTGCAGCAGAGAAAAATAGGAGCCTTTCAGACAGTTGTATTTATTTATAAAATGGGTCCCTTCTGGCAATCCCAGTTGTGTTGTGAGCCATTGAAAAGCTGAATGTTCTGCTTGTGTTTTTTGTTTGATAGCTGCTGGGAGTTTGAGCCAAATCAGATTGTTATGTGTGGAGGATTGGTCCTCCTCCTCTAGTTGTGTAGCTTTCCCCATTGTGTAAAGGGAACTGAATTAATAAATGTAAGTATTTATAATGTATATTGGAATTTATGATGAAGTCTAACTGCTTTTCTTACTAGGAGGAAGATGAAGAGGCTGAAGAAGAGATCAATGGAGTCCTGTCAGCAATTGCGAACAGTTGCAAGGCTGAAAAGATGAACAGAGGTGACTCAGACAAGCTCGGCAGAACTTCCAGCAGTAGAAAAGAACAGAAAAGTAGACACAGCAGGTGCCGCTCACCAATGACAGTGATGAAAAGACTCTTCTGCATATTTGACTGCTTCCATGTTAAAAACCCATATCACATAGACAATTACGCCCGACTTTCTTTCCCCTTATCATTTATCATAGTAAATGTTTTTTACTGGGTGTATTATTTGTATTTTTAAGCATTTTAAATTTCTCATCATGCTTATAACATGGGGGCAGGGGTACTATTTGTGTCAGAGAAAAGCACTGCACTGTATTTGGGTATCAAAAGACAACTGCCATTTTATTGAATAGTATTTCTGTTGTTTATGAGTAAATTACATCTCTTAGACTACTGTTGTGCAAAATCTGTTCAATGGCTTTTTTATGACCTCATTTTTAGCATGCTTGTTATTATTGTTTGTAATATCAACTGAATGGCAGAACACTTTTTCTTGTAAAACTTTGTTAAATTAGGCTTACATAATATTAGTTTGGCCTGTGTTTAATATGTTTAAAAATGAAACTAGGAAAGTTTTATTCTCTATTGCCCCCTTCCACTCCCCAGTAAAATCGTATTCCCTTTGGCATTGTCAATAATGCATAGGCCTTCAAGAATATTATGTAACAAAATTCTATCAGTGCCAATTAAACATTTTTGCTAAAAAGAAAAAAAAATACACTACTTCAAAGACTGAACTTATGTATGCAACTGATGTGACACAAAATTACTTTCAAGTCTGTTAATTATTAGAAACTTCCAGTGCTAAATCTTGACAAAAAATGATGTATGCCCATTTTTCTTATGACTATTCCTTTTTATTCCCATTTTAGCTATTATTGCCTTACTCTTCTTCTACTTGTTCATTTGCAGTAAGTTCTCCAAGAGAAATTCAACATGAAGTCTTTCTTTACACTCTTTTGCAGGGATCTAACAGCACTTTTGAGACTAACTGAAAGAAAGAAGCTGGTAGCATGAATTATCGTAGACTTGAGTCTGCTTCCTCAGATTCATAGGGTGGAGTGGAGAATCCAGAGACAGACCTATATAAGCCAGGGGTGTGTGAGAATGTAAATTGAAATTCAAACCCTTGCAGGTAGGGAGATGAGGTGGCAAGTTCAGTTTTAACTATGGTGATTGGGGGGCAAAGACAGGAGGAAGGATGTTGCTTAAAGCCAAGAAGAGTAGATAACCATATGAATGCATATTGGAATGTAGTGTGGGAACCAGAGAGAAAATGTGGTGATCAAGGATGCCTTCATGAGGCTGGGGAGTTAGATAGTGTTGAATGTGTGTACTGTGCTAGGAAACAATTATCTCTATTCAGTCCACTGTGGATGGACTGGAGTCTGTGGATAAATTCCAATTCTGCTATTTCTCTTTCCAATCTGCAATCCCAACACTGCCACGCTAATTGAGCATTTAAAGGGAGGGCTTACTGAACACGTGAGGAGAGGGTATGTGCTAACTTTTACTGCTGGTTCTGCTGCCCTATATATGTGGAAGGAGACACTTTCACACTACATGCTGGTGCCCCTTTGAATTTACTTTGGCTGCTGTGGTTCTACAGAATTATAGTGCTATTCTTTCACTTTACTACCATGATTACATCCTATGATTGGCAGTTTAGAGCCTGGAAAGCCTGGGATTGGCAGTTTAGAGACGGTCATTTACAATCTCGTCTGCAAGGCTCCAGTACCTAAGCAAACTATAATGTCTAGGATTTCATAGGATGGAATCATGGCAGTTAAGTGGAATAATAATACCATAATTCTGTAGTATGATTGGGTCCTTGATGTGCTGTACTACAACCAGAATATGGGTAACATTACAAACTTAATGTGGAATAATAAGTGGAATAATAATACCATAATTCTGTAGTATGATTGGGTACCTGATGTGTGCTGTACTACAACCAGAATATGGGTAACATTACAACTTAACTGCATTGCAGTCCCTAATAAATCGACACTAGTAGAATCAGTTAAAAAACTCCCAGATATTAAATTTATTCAAGTTATTTTGTGGAGTTTCCCTTGAAGAAATTGATGCTGTGAACCACAAAGAATCCACTGGGATGATTTAACAGGTTGTTCTAACAACTAATTGCAGTGTTGTTGCTGAGTACAGCTATACCTCTGGGCTTGTCTACACCAGCCAAAATAATCTGGGTGCAGTCTGGGGTATTCTGCTCCAAAGCCATCCCATATTCACTATGTGAGTGCTACACATACGGGCACAATAGCGATGCAAAGCCACCTTGCTGTCTAGACATTTGGCTGGGCCAGCAGCACATCAGCATGATGCTTGTCCTTACTGATGACATTGCTTCTGGTAAGGTCAGTTTGGGGGTGTCCAGTCATGTGATCAACAAGGAAGGGGTCTGATCTTGCCAGAACTGATATTGCCAGAAAGGCTCTGCCAGGGAACTGCTTGGCTTGTGAGGCAATGGGAGCAGCAGCCCAGGCAGACTTTCTACCACCAAACAATGAGAGGGACAGAAAATGGTGATGCACCAGCACTCGTTTTTCCCAGTAGATGTTTGTGACAAATGAACTACCTTCAATCCAACCTTATGCAGCCATCCACACTTCAAAAATACTAAGGGCACACCAGTTTCCTGGATGCTCTGGTGTAGCCTGTGCACATTCCCAAGTTGAATTGAAAGCTAAAAGAAGTGGTTTTGCTGTGATACTGGGTGTACATTGTCTGAACGGATTGCATCAGGTTTCAGATGAGTATGGGTTTTTTCCTTTCTGTAGGCGTGCCCTCAGTTAATAAAGCAGATGTATTCCTGGGCATTATGTCTTTAACAGCAAATTTGGTACCAGAGATTGAAATAACATGAAAATAATGGGGATAGGTTTCTACACCGCCACCACTGAAAAATAAAGAGAAAGGAGCAGTTCAACATCTTCCACTAAACCTTTTATTCAATACTAACTAGCCAGACGTGAAATGAAATATCAGGTCAAGTAGGCCCTGCATTTTGCACCTTCTAGAAAGTTTATTCCAAAATAAAAAATTATTCCAAAACTTGAAAGTTTATTCCAAAATGCATCCAAGGATTTATATTTTTTTACCAGCTTCCACTTTTCTTATGATTTTCATGTTGGTGGCTAAACTTAGAATTCTGTGCTTTTTTAATAGGGTGGGGATATCTGGTGAAGCAGGCAAATCTGCTCCCCCCCCCCCCTTTTCTCTCTATTTTTCTAGTTGTGAGTGCTCAGTAAGGGATTTTGGAGGCAAATTCAATTTACCTTTTCTGTGGTAGGCAGGCACACACAGCTAGAATAGATTCAGCTAGAACAGAATCCCATGCTTTCCAAGATCATGCCTTATTTCATTGTTTAATGCAGATATACTACTACAACCTGACACTGAAAGTCTGTGTTTCTCCAGCCCTTCTTTACCATCCTCTCAATGCCAATGCTACAAAAAAAGCTTCCAGCTAAAAAGAGGATGAGGAGGAAAAGGGGGACTGGCCAGGAGTAAAAAGACTATAAAAAGGAACTTTTTTTGTCAGGAGTTTTGTTAACTGAGATATCCCTTTATTGGGAAAAAGTGCTCAACATAATGATTCCGTTCATAGCTGCAAAGAAATGTAGACATGAATTTGAGCTGCCTAAAGAGGATGATAGATTCCATGTACACAGGCTGAGAAACTTGTGGCTCTCTTGATATTGATAAAATTCCAGCTCCTATAAGCCCTTACCAGGCTCATCACTAGTGATACATGATGAGAACAACTAGTTCATTAACATGTGGTGGGCTTGAAGATTTGTCACCTGTGCAATAATACACAGCAGAATGTTTCATCTGCTGTGTTTTCCCCTCATACAGAGAATATACAGTGCATGAAAAGGCTGTAATGCCAAGTACTGAAATAGCCCAACACTCACCATAAAAAAGCACACATATGCAAAGAATCCTGACACTTGCATGTACTTCAGGCCAATGAGGGAATGCATTACTTGAGTAGCCATGCCCACTATGTTGAATGAATTCAATCTGCCATTTTCTGAGATGGCTATTTATTGCCTCTCAAACTACATGGGCCAAGATGATGCACAATCAATTTTTTTTAAAAAAAAAATTATAATGTCAAAACTAATAACCAATTTAAAACAGTCTAAAGTCATCTTTAAAAACCAAGTGTTTTTAAAACAGACAGTTTTAAAAACAGCTAGAGCAGACATGGCTAATTTTAAGAGCCAAAGGCCACACAAAACATCAGTCTTCACTGCCTGCTAGAAACGGGCACTCGGCAGATGGAAGAGAAAAGCTAGCTTACCTCCAGGGTTTCCTGATTTGTGGGGAGAACCCACTGACCAGGCCGTCGCTGCCCACAATGGGCTGAACGCTGACAGGCAGTCCGCACCACTGTCCCCCTTCTGCTGGGTCTGATCAGCCAAAATGGGGTATTTGCAGGTACAAGCTTCACCAATTCATTATTTTTTTCTGTTCCACCCCAAACACATGTGCACACATGTACAGACACACTGCCAGTGGCCACCAATTGCCTCATCCTACCCGGCTGCTATTTGATTCCTCACAAAACCAATACTGTGATGGCCAATCAATTGTACAAGAGATCAACCACCTGTACAGTGCATTGGTGTGCCCAGTGACACAATTGGCAGAGCATGATGATGGAGCTCTCCCCCTAGTACATGCTACATTCCCACATGGCTCCCTATTGGATTGGCCAGTTTAGTTGTCTTCTTAAATCCAATGCATTGTTGGCAACTTGCCCTGTTTGTCATCATTTCACTTCATGGGGTGTGCAGTGGGTGGATGGGGTACCTGACCACTCAATGTACATATGCAATCAATTTGTGGGTGGGCAACAACAACAGCAACAACAAAAAAATTATGGGCAGCAATAGCACCAGTGGGTCACCAGTCCCTTCTCCTATGTCCACACTGGCTTGTAGACCACACTCAGTGCAATAATTTATACTTTTCAGCTTGATCCATAGCAATCCAGGGGTTATTTTGCTACAGTTGTTAGCCCCGGAGTACCACTTTGTTCCAGTTTCTCCCATTTTTGGCCACATCTGTTGCTTGAGCAGGTAGGGTTCATACCGGGGCAAAACCACTAGGTTTTACTTTTGTGGACAACCCCGGAGAAGAGATAGAGCCAGACTGACCTCTCTTGGGAACATTGGCATAATTAGAGGGGTGCAGGGGATACAGCCTGCACCGGGTGATACCCCAGAAGAGAAGTGACACTCAGCCAAGCCCACCCCCACTTCCCTGGCACATGCCATTTTACTCATGAGTTGAGTGGCATGCAGCAGAGAGGGAGAGTCCCCAGGGCATCCCCCACCTCCCTTCTGCTCACCGTTCTTCTCATGAATAGAGTGGCATGTGGCAGCAAGGTGAGAAAGTGTGCCCTTTTGGCCCTTCCCCCTGGAAACCCCACCACACCACACCAAGTGACACCCCAGGCAGTGACACCACTGCTTGGTAGGGAGCTCCACAGTCACAGAGGTGATACAGAGGTAGCCCTGTCATGGGTTAGATGAAACTAAGGCGCTGTTAAGGCACATAATCAATGCATCTTTTAGGGAAGGTCGATTTCCATCTAGTTTAAAAGAGACAGTGGTTAAACCACTTTTTAAAAAACCTTCCCTAGACCCCCTAGACAAAAACAACTACAGGTTGGTCTCACTTTTGCCATTCTTGAGCAAGGTACTTGAGAGAGCAATCGCCATTCAACTCCAAGCAGTCTTGGAGGAAACATTATCCAGATCCATTTCAATCCGGATTTAGGACAGGATATGGAGTTGAGACTGCCATGGTCACCTTGGTCGATGATCTCCATCTGGGCATTGACAGGGGAAGTGTGACCCTGTTGGTACTCTTGGACCTCTCAGCGGCCTTTGATACCATCGACCATGGTATCCTTCTGGAACGCTTGGGAGAGCTGGGAATTGGGGGCACTGCACTGCAGTGGTTCCGTTCCTATCTCTCAGGCAGACTCCAGATGGTGATGCTGGGAGACAGTTGCTCTTCTAAAAGAGAGCTAAAATCTGGCATCTCTCAGGGCAGCATCCTGTCTCCTATGCTATTTAACATTTACATGAAGCCGTTGGGTGAGATCATCGGGAGATATGGGGCGGGGTGTTATCAGTATGCTGATGACACCCAGATATGTTTCTCGGACTGCTGAAGTGACTAAGGATGGCATCTCGCCTATGAATGAATGTCTTAAGGTGGTAATGGACTGGATGGGGGAAAACAGACTCAAACTGAATCCAGATAAGACGGAGGTACTTGCTATAGGGACCCCTAACCCGGGAATGGAGATATGTCAACTGGTTCTGGATGGGGTCACACTTCCTCCGAAGGACTATATTTGGAGCTTGGGGGTGCTCCTGGACTTGTATCTCCAGTTGACACCTCAGATAGACGCGACGGTCAGGAGTGCCTGTTATCAGCTTCGGCTGATACGCCAGCTGCGACCCTTCCTGGAGCCAGGCGACCTAGAAACAGTGGTACATGCACTGGTAACTCTCGTCTTGACTTCTGCAACGCGCTCTACATGGGGCTACCCTTGTGCCAAGTTCTGATATTGACATCCTCCGTCTACCCCAAAAAAGATAATGTCTTCCCTCTAACTATCTTTAATTTTAGCTAATTTGTTATTTCTTTTGCTTTTAATTAGTATTTTGTATTGCTATTTATTTTATACTGTTATTGTTTTTAGTTTGCTTTTTTATGATTGGGAGGGTTTGGGGTAAGGGCTATTTAGAAATCTGGTTTTAATTGTGTATTGTATATTATATTTTATTGTTATTCCTATTTGTTGTAACCTGCCTTGATCCACATGGACAGGCGGGCTATAAATAAAATTTGTTGTTGTTGTTGTTGTTGTCGGTTACCAGCAGCCTAGTCTCATGGGGTGGTAGGATATGTAACCAGGCTTCCTCTAGTATCTTATTTTTGAGCAGGCCCATATGAGAGACAGTCTATCTGATATCCTGCCCCCAAATCATGGGGGCATAGATAGGAATGTGCAACAGTGCGTGAATAACTGTATGTCAAAACTTGTTTCATGGCATAATACAGGGGGTTGTCATCCTTCTACTTAAGATAGAAAGAAGAACTATTAGCCACTGTGCTTGCATCTGCACTGCAGAAAAAATGCAGTTTAACACCACTTTAACTGCCATGACTCAAAGCTATGGAATTCTGGGATTTGTAGTTTGTTGTAGCACCAGAGCTCTCTGACAGGGAAGGCTAAATATCTCACAAAACTACAAAACCCAGAATTCCAAAGCACTAAGCCATGGCAGTAAAGTGCTGTCAAACTGTATTAATTTTACAGTGCACTTGCAGCCTATGTGCACCAGTAAAGTCAGATGGGTAAAATAGTGGACTAATATGTTATGGAAAATGATACTAATAAAACCTCCATCTCCTAGCCTCAACACCCTCATCAAGAGGTATGGGGAAAATTCACAAAACCTCAAAACCAAGCTAAAACAAACAGACTCGTCCACAACTGGCCACTAAATAATGTTTCATCCCAATAGTTCTCAATGAAAAATCACAATTTTTGTATGTGACCAGAAGAGGGCACTCTCAGATCAGTGGTTGCTGTCTAGACATGATTTGTTTTCATCTTGCATCACATCTTTGAAGAATTTTTTTCTTGTAATGCATTAGATGTAACAAAATGCTTTCTTTTGATATACTAAATGTTGCAGCCTCTCATGTCAGTCCATCCTATGAGTGAAAGATTAGATCTGAATGAATTAGTTCTACAGCTCTGCATTGCTGCCTTAGCAAAACTCGCTTCCTTTATATGGCAATGAATCTGATTCTATCATAATTGCAACCAAATTGTGATGTGCTTTTTAACACTGATTTTTTTTGTACTCATTTTAAATATGTGAAGGGATCATCAACAACATTGTTGGAGGCAAGCAAGGTATAGGGTGGGAAATGCCCCCCTCCCAATCTATTTTGTTTTCTGTTTGTACAAGGAACAATTAATAATAGTTTGTGAACATGGATCTTAATGATGAAACAGAGCATATAATTTGTTTTAATAATCCCAGAATGGAATCAACATCTAGTATTTGAACAAAATGCATATTGCCTCATTAGTATTTATAAACTTGTTCTGTGACAGCAAAAGAGATTCATACAGTGGCTGACAAACATGGAAGTTCCTCAGTCCTTTGAGATTATGAAAGTACCAAACACCTAAATTACTAGCTATGAGTACTGCATATTGCTTCTGGAAAGAATGAGAACATGCTTCTATTTTGTACTGTTGATTTGTTCCAGTGTTTTCACCAGGGGCTCTTTAACATTACAGAATTACAGCACTATGATTCCACAATCCCTGCCTGGGCCCAGGTTGCTTTGGAGAGTATCTTTCAACATATATAATTCTTTTCACATACAATGATATTCAGAGAACCCTTTTCTCTGCAACCTGTAGCCCATTCTCACTATACAATTATAGCACAATGATTTGACTTTAACTACCACGGGCACAACCTATGGCATCCTGGAAGCTGTAGTTTGGTGAGGCACTAGAACTCACTGGCTGAGAATTCCCCCTGAACCCCAATTTTAAAGCCTCCATGCTTTCCTGGCAGTCCCCCAAAGCTTCTTGGGATGCACCTACACTGTAGAAATAATGCAGTCTGACATCACTTTAAATGTTGTAACTCCATCCTGAGGAATCCAGGGTCTTTAGCTTTCTCAGCCAAAGAGTACTGGTGCCTCACAAAACTACAAATCCCAGGATTCTGTAGGCTGGAACTATGGCAATTAAAGTGGTGTCAAACTGCATTATTTCTACAGTAGAGATGCACCCTCAAACTTCCCTTTTTTGTTTTTTGTTTTGTTTTTTGTTTTAAACCACTATTTGGGTGAGTTTGTTTCCACCTGAAAACTACACAAGGTTCATAAAACCACAAGCATACATAATAGTTGGGCTTCTCCAGTCCCCAAGATACGTTTTCCAGTGGATGTTATTCTGACAGATGGATACACCAATGTCTGTGGCCACTGTATTCTAAAGTCTTAGGTATGAGAGAAAGAAAAAGTAAGGGGTAAAAGAAAACTGAATTCCAAGGCTGATTTTGCATTCTGGAGCACATATGCCATATCTGGTCTGTATCTTGGGCAAATGAATGTTTTGCTACTCTCTTCTGCAACAGTTGAAGAAAGATATCTGCTGGTGTGAGGACTAAATACCCTAAAGGCACCAGATCCTGGAAGTTAAACAGGGTCTGCCCTGGTTAGTATTTGGATTGGAGGCTGCCAACAAATACCAGGTGCTGTAGGCTATATTTCAGGGGAAGGAACTGGCAAAACCATCTCTGATTATTACTTGCCCAAGAAAACCATTTAACATTCATGGGGTTGCCATAAGTCGATATGCTGGGGTAACAAGAGGTCATATCAATGGAGGTTAATCCACAGAATGTTGGCCATGATCCATAGTGGAAAGATAAGAATACAGCCTTGGTTACTATCTGGGTTAAGCTCTACATCGTGTTTTCCTCATTGATATTCTACTGGTGCTGAGGTTTGTATGGCAAATAAAAAATATGTGCATGCCAAAAATCATAAACTAGGGATGAGAAAAAAAAACCTCATTGTATCTTCTTGCTGAGGGAGCCATCTTGACATACCCCACAAGATGTCTCATTTCTACATTACAGTTTTCTACATTACACTTTTCTACCTTTTGTACAAAATGTTTCATTGCAAAAGTCAGAGGGTTTTCTCTTTGTGAAGCATTCACACAGCAAGCACAGAAAAACCAACCACAAAGATGCAAACAACCCATTCAGTGCTTCTGTTTTCTTAAAATGTCCATGAATGAAGGGGGTACCCACACTAGGCAATTATGGTACTTTGATTCTAGAGACATATCCAGATATCTCTGGAAGCAAAGCTCCTTATTGTTAAAGGTTTTACACCACCCTAGGCCACTATTTTTCTCCTCTGTCTAGCTGGACATTTTTAGCAGTAGCAGAATCAGGAGGATAGTGTTGGAGGATTAGAGAAGTATACTGTTCAGTTGCAGCAGCATATCTTCACTAAATAGTACAATAAACAAAGCTTGAGCTCAGAAGGAGCAGGATCTACTCTAGCCAATTCTACTGTAGCTCTGTGTGCCTGTTTATAACAGTCAAGCTAAACAAAAGCTGACTCCAGAATCTCCTACTGGGCATGCAGGAACAGAGAGTAAAGTGGAGATAAGCCTGCCTCACCAGCTACCCCCAGTAGGTTTTTTTTTTAAAGTGTAAAGCTATAGGTTTGGCCACCAAAAAGAAGTAATTTTGTTTACTTATGCAAGGCTAATCTGACCTAATTATTTCCTTTCACGTGTGCATATTATTTGGAATAAAAAGTTGGCTGGAAAACGAATTCTCTTCTTTTGTGACGTAGGAGCCTGTTCTTTCCATTATATTTTTGTATCTAAACTGCAATGATTCCATCTTATGGAATCTTGGGATTTGTTTTGGGAGAGAAGGGTACTACAGCTCTCTGTTAAAGAATTCTTAGTACCTCATTAAACTATCAATCCCAGGATTGCATGAGATGGAGCTGTGTCACTTAAAATGTTTTTAAGCTGCCATAATTATGTCATGTGACTACATCCCAGCTATTACAGTTCCGCACAATTGTGCTCAGTTTTGCACCATTTTGCTATCCGTGTAGGGATCAGTCTCGCAAATTCTTACTGAGACCAACACAAAATCTTACTTTCTTCCAGGCAAGGATTTATTTATTTTTTAAAAAATGTTTCTCGTTCTCACATGTAAGAGTGAGACAAATGAAAATTTACATCCACCTCATAAATTTGGTCAACAGATGTGGCCAATTTGTCTTACAGCAGCAAAAATACAGTCACTGGGCATTCCATTGCTTTCACATTCTGACATTTCATTTTGCACTTTCTACCCAGAAGCCTAAGGGCCTTTGCAGACTGCTAGAAATAATGCAAACTGAGTCCACTTTAACTGCCCTGGCTCAGTGCTAGGAAATCATGGGAATTGTATTTTTTCTGAGACATTGAGCCTTCTCTGTCAGAGAGCTCTGGTGCCACAATAAACTACAGTTCCCATGATTCCCTTGCACTGAGTCAGGGCAGTTAAAGTGGACTCAATTTACACTATTTCTGGCAGTCTGCAAAGGCCCTAACTTTGTCAAGCCATCCATGAATTGGCTCTTCATTTGACTTCCTGCTTTTGAAATCGACATACATTGGAATCACTCTGGAACAGCTACTATTTCTCCTTCCTCTTTACCAGCTGTTACTTCACAGCTGCTGTGCCCCATAATCACCCCAATCATCTTTATTTAGTGGAGTAGAGATTTTATGTTTGCTGTAATATTCCACAGGAAGGAGTTAAGAATGCTGGGAAAAGACAAAAACACTATTCAAGTGGCTAATGCTGATATTGCTAGGAAAGGCGTATGTAGTGAAATCCATTTTGTATATGCAATCTAGCTGTTGAATTATAACATTTCACTTCTCTCCACAGTGGAAATAAACATTCTTCTTTCTAGACTATATTCCATTGTTACTGGTGGCTGCAGGGCAAGAATCCCTAAAGTACGGAGAGAAGTGTATACCATGAGAAACAAATTAATTTAAAGGCTCCTAAGAAATCAGAGACCTACAGGGGAGAAGAAAGTCTGGAGTATCTCTGCATGACATGTTGCTGTAGTGTTGGGAAGGAAATTCTGCCCTGTTTCTGCCTTCGGTATGATTGTCATAATTGCTTCTTGGTCGCCCTTTGGTCAGACCTTGGGCACAGCCGTGGGATAAATGCAGGATGCCTTACATTCGGGGGAAGCTCTACTTGCATTTCTACAGGAGTAACTGTTCTGTTCCCAGCAAAGCAGTAAACAAACTGGGCACTTTAGGTGTTTTCAACTGTAGCTCCCATCATCCCAGATCATGCCAGCTGGGTCTTTCAGATATGTAGGATGGGACTGAGGGATGCTTAAGCCCAAAGCAGCTGGAGACAGTGCCATCACTAGGAGGCATGGGGGGCGCAGCCTGCACCAGGTGACATCCTAATGGAGGGGTGACACCACGGCTCCTCAAACACCTATATTTTGGCAGAAACATTGTGGCATTTGCCTGTATTTCTTTAAAATGCTCTAAGAGATGGTGGGAGTGAGGAGAAGCTCAGTGAGAGAAGAAAGGAGGGCATCCAGAATTTTTTAAAATTAAAATTTCAAATTTTAAAATTTTTATTTTTAAAAAATAAATAAATGTTTTTTAAAAAAATATTCTTTTAAAATTTTCTTTAAAAACATTACATTTTACCCAAATCTTCCTATGTATATGTAAATACATTTAGGTTATATGTAGAATATTGTAATTTGAAGGTATAATTTTAATTTTACTAGTTGTTTATATATGTCACTACTATTAGCATTACATTCAGTGGTATATGGGAATTATGGTTTATGAGTAACTTTAGTGCAAAAAAGCATTACTAAGGATTCTGTATGGTGTGAAATAGGAAGAGATCAATGGAGGGGTGACACCATGAGTTCCTGCACTGGGTGACAGCAATCCTAGGCATGCCACTGACTGGAGGCATCCAGTTTTGTGAAAACTGCTCTGTAACATTGTGAGAAATTCAGTTGCTGGATGCATGGGATTGGCACTAGACATTAATCAGAACCAGATTTCATTATTAAATCATACATTTTAAAATGTTTTCAAAAAGCAGTTCAGTACTCGTTGTTGTGTACCTTCCAGTCATTTCCAATTTATGATGACCCTCAGGTGGTCATGAGGTTTTATGGGGTTGAGAGTGTGTGACTTGCCCAAGGTCACCCAGTGGGTTTCCATGGCTGAGTGGAGAATCAAACCCTGGTCTCCAGAGTCACAGGCCAACAATGAAAACAATACACCACGCCACCTCTACTCGCTGGTTTTTTTTAAAGTAATTTATTACATTACTCACCATTAGAGTGCAAAGGGATCTTGTAGCGCTTTTGAGACTAAAAGGAAGAGAAAAGTTGATAGCATGATCTTTTGTAGACTTGAACCTACTTCCTCAGATGCTCAAAGGTGCTACAATATCCCCTTGCATACTTATTTACCAGACTAGCAAGGCTATGCAGTTTATCACATGTCCAAATAAGCTGGCTTACCTTTGCCGGCTTCAGTCTTCTTCCAGGATACCCCTGGATGTTATCATACGTAAATCACCACTGATTTAGCTGCGATGCTCTCGGCCGGGTCAGACTCAGGCTGAAGTTGTGCTCAGCCGGCACTTTTTCAAAGTCAGAAATTTTCAACTTCTAAAAGTTGGTGTCTGAACAGGGCTTCAACCCAAGTCTGACCTGGACTGTATTTGGCCAGCGGCATCATGGCTAAATCAGCGGTGATTTACATATGGTAACATATGGGGGTATCCTGGAGATTGAAGCCGGCAAAGGTAAGCCGGCTTATTTAGTGCAGTGTTAAAGTCCTATGTCTTTGAATTTCACCATTAGATGCTGCTGCTGCTGAGTATGACTACCATTAAAAAGATAATTAAAATAATTATGCTTAAAAAAAACAAAACTGGCCAAAACCCCATCATGTTATCCCCATCAGCAATATTTTAATAATATTAAAATACATAACAGTATGAGAAGAACCATACTGGACGAGATCAAGAGCCCATCTAGACCAACATCCTGTTCACATAGTGGCCAACCAGTTGTCAATGGTAGAGCTGCCAGTAGGACATGAGTGCAGTTGGACTCTCTTGTCTCACATTTCTCAGCAACTGATAGATAGAGACATATTTACTCCAATGCTGGAGGTGGTATACATCCACTGATGGCCCTAATCTCCATAAACATATCTAATTCTTTTAAAAAGCCTCCTAAATTGTCAGCCTTCATTGTAGAGTGTAGCAGTAAATTCCATATACAGTAAGCCCTTGGTAGACACTAGGGTTTGGTTCCAGGACCCCCCTTGGATGCCAAAATCCATGGATGCTCAAGTCCAATTGAATACAATGACATAGTAAAATGGTGTCCTTTATATAAAATGGCAAAATCAAGGTTTGCTTATTGGAATTTATATTTTTTAAAAAATATTTTCAAGCCATGTATGGTTGAATCTGTGGATAAAAAAAACCTGTGGATATGGAAGGCAGACTGTACTGTGGACTGTGTGAAGAGGTATTTTCTTTCATCTGTTCCAAGCCTCCCACCATTCAACTACTGTTACTTGTAACCTGTTATTTTCAAGCTCAGCTCAAAACACAGTTGCTACCCAACACCATCTCAGAAAAGTCTGAGAACCAGCCTGAAAGAGAGTGATGCAGACATTCCAGAAGTTTTGAAGCCTTGAAGTGCAGGGTAGGGGATTTTTTTTTTCTGTTTTGGGGGCTAGGTGGGATTTGGAAACCTAGAAACAGGCCTTCTATAGAAACATATGCTTCTGCTCCTTCAAGACAGGAAAATACTAAAATATATTTTTGTTTAACAAAAACAACAAGCTTTAATGTACTTTCTACAGTACCCCAAATTGGGAAACACTGCTACAGTGTTTCACAGAAATAACTGTCTTGGTCTGTCACAGCATCCAGACAAGCATTTTTCGCCATATAAGGTGCTCTGGCATATAAGACGCACCCAATTTTAAAGGAAGAAAATCCAGGAAAAAAGGATTCCTCCCTTTAGCCGGAGGCCGGTTGTTCAATGGACTGGTGCTGGGATCGGAGAACTTCTCCGATCCCAGCACCAGCCCATTGAACTGAGGTCGCGGGGGGAAGGAGGGCTCCTTCCCCCCGCGACCTCAGTCTTTGAATGGGCTGGTGCTGGGATCGAAGCGATCCCAGCGCCAGCCCATTGAAAGACTGAGGTTGCGGGGAGAAGGAGCCCTCCTTCCCCCCGCGACCTCAGTCTTTGAATGGGCTGGCGCTGGGATCGAAGCGATCCCAGCGCCAGCCCATTGAAAGACTGAGGCCGCGGGGAGAAGGATCCCTCCTTCCCCCCGCGGCCTCAGTCTTTCAATGGGCTGGCGCTGGGATCGAAGCGATCCCAGCGCCAGCCCACTGAAAGACTGAGGCCGCGGGGAGAAGGAGGGCTCTTCTCCCCACGGCCTCAGTCTTTCAATGGGCTGGCACTGGGATCGCTTCGATCCCAGCGCCAGCCCATTCAAAGTCCCCAACAGTAAGTAACGTCCTGTTTTTTGACATTAAAAAGGTAAATGTTTCCCCTTTGACAAGATTGGCAAGTTGTGTCTGATTGTAGGGGCCAGTGCTCATCTCCATTACTAAGCCGAAGAGCTAGCATTGTCAAAGATGACTCTGTGATCATGTAGCCAGCATGACTTCATTGGCCGCTGTTACTTTCCCACCTATTTATCTACTTGCACTTTTACATGCTTTTGAACTGCTAGGTTGCCAGAAGCTGGGACTAGTGATGGGAGCTCACTCTGCCATGTGGCACTTGGATTTCGAACTGCTGACCTGCTGATCTTGCAGTTGTCAGAGTCAGAATCTTAACTGCTGAGCCACTGTGTCCCAATGCCATATGACATTGCCATACAATAAAAACATGAGAAACCATCAACATTAATAAAATGAAGAACATTATTTTATCTCCCCTAAAAGCACCAGATGCTATCAGATTGCTAACAAATACCAGATGCTATAGGCTATATTACATAAGAAGGAACTGGCAAAACTGCCTCTGAGGATTCTTTGCCTTAGAAAATCCTATGCCATTCATGGAGTTGCCATAAGTCAATGTGCACATACACACATATAGAGTCCTTCCTAGTGCCAAGTAGACATAAAGCATTCCTTCTCATAAAAAGAACTGAGAGAAAGAAACCAAAACCAAGAATTGCAATGCTATGAGATATATAGTCTCACTTAAAAGATTACTTGGTGTGCAGCTTTTAAGAATAATGTTGGAGGAGTAAATATACACTTTGTTTTAAATATTTGATGTATCTGAGGAATTAGACCAAGTCTACAAAAGCTTACGCTACAGCTTCTTTGGAACAATTAGTTTCAAAGGTGCTACAAGATCCCTTTGCATATTGGTATTCCAGACTCTCCGAATTCTACTTGCTTGGTGCTTGAAATTCATCAGACTAGGTAGGATCCAGTTAAGCAGCCTTGAAGAGTACTCTAACGTTGGTTCCCATCACATAGTAGGTTTCTTTTTCTGGTGTCCATTATCTCTAGGGGCAATGGCACCAAGAGATGGACCTCTAATATAAAAATGCATATGGGAATCATAGCTCTTCAGTTATCCAGACCCCCAAACCATATAAGCATACTGTAGGACGATGGCAGGCTTGTGAAATATGTAGTCATCCAGATGTTGTTGGACAACAGTTCCCATTACCATTAAGCATGCTGGCTAGAGCTAGTGGCAAAATACTTATTATCCACCTTTAAGCAGCACTTGGGGAAATTACCATTTTGAACATCAAAAATGCTAACTAGGGGATTAGAAGAATTGTTATTATTTTGTTTTCAAATCATAGATTTTTCTTAGGCTTTACTAGGTAGTACATAATTCCTCAGATTTGATTGTAGAATAAATGTTCAGATAAACATGTTTGAAACTGGGCTGTTTTTGTTTTGTTTTGTTTTGTTTTGTTTTGTTTAACAGAATGCTATTGAATGGTTGAATTATGAGTTAAAATATAGGTAAATCCAACTAATTAAATGGGTCTGGTCATGATTCATAGTAGGATTTAGGCCCATGTGACATAAAATTACATAACTGACATCCCCACGTAGCAGGCATTTAACTGAACTGTAGCATCAAAGAGTATAATGGGGAATGGTTCAAAAGCATGTTCTATCACAGGGGTAGGCAACCTTTCCCCTTTAAGGGCCGAGGGACTTCAGCTCCCAGAAGCCTCAGCCATGTTGGCCAATAGTCCCATATTGGCCAATAGCTCCTGGGATTCTGGGAGCTGAAGTCCCTCGGCCCTTAAAGGGGAAAGGTTGCCTACCCCTGTTCTATCATGTGAGAAATGCTCTGTATATTCAAACTGTGAAGGTAAAATCAAAATGTTAGATTAGCACCAACCGTAAGGCACATTAGGTTTGTAGGTACATAGAGATTTCTTTACCGGGGGGGGGGGGGGGGGGGGGGGCTTCAGACACTGTGTGCTATCCAGCAGCAGCCAGAGATTTCACATGGGCTTTCTGGTGTTGTATTTAGGTGGCTGTGCATCCTATTTTACAAAGAAAAGTCCTCTGTTTGATAGGCTGACACAAGCCAGTCCTCTGGCTGAAAGGCAATTCTGGTTAAATCTGATTTAAGGATAAAGAGTCATTGTTTCTAATATTATTCTGGTTGTTACTTTCAGTACATCTCTTAAAGGAGCTCTTTGCCCTGTATAGCGGACATCATGCTCATGTGATTAGTTTCTTTCCAATTTTACCCGACTGTTGTTCCAGAAAGCGAGAGATAAGAAGTGATATGTGTGTGGAGAGCCATGGCATAAACTGTCAGAATGAGGATAGATTCCATGGCGCCCAGCTAAGGCTAGAGCTACTGCTGATAAAGCTGAGATGAAGAAATGCCCCATGACAAGATTACTTGTTGGTGATTGCATTACAGTTATCAAAATTCTCAGTGTGAACTGTCAAGGATAATTTTTATTGTGAAAAAAATGAAAAATAAAGAAGAAGAAGAAGAAGAAGAAGAAGAAGAAGAAGAAGAAGAAGTCACAGACCCAACTACACCTCCCTCATATTGACCACCAGACAATTTAATGCATTACTATCTATTCTGACTTATGGTAGGTGACTCTCTATGGTGTTAGGTACGGGGAGGGGGCATGGAAACTGTCTTTTCAAATCCACTACCCGAGTTTCTTTTAACGGGCAATATAGCATCAGAAGATATTATACTATATACTAGCGTTAGAATCCAATGGTGCCACTGGAAGGTTTTCTCTCCTTCATTAACTGCTATACAACACGGGGAGGCAGGATTTCAAGAGACAATCATTTCCCTCTCAACATGCGGTGGTCCTAATCCAGGTAGAGACTCCGCATGCACATGTTGGAGCAAAGAAAAAGAAAAGGGACTTTTTGATGCACAATATATATTGGGAGAAAGGCGGGATATAAAAAAATAAAATAATAATAAAAATACTACTACTATATAATTAACATAGCATGTCAAATTTTAAAATGTAACATGTTATAAATAACTGTGGGGTAATTTAAGTTTCCTAAGGTTTCAGCCTTTTTAAGGAAACAAAAGTATTTAAATATCAAAATATCAAAGCTAAGCCTGTTTGAGTCTGGCTTTAAAACAGCAGAGTAGCAAAAATGTGCTTTTGTCCAACTATGCTTTCCTAAGAATTGAGACTGACTGAAAAAAAAATGACAAACACATAGTTTGTAATTTAAAACACAAAAGTTTACTAATGGCTTGAATCTATATTTACATAAAGGCTATATCCTACGTAATTCACCTAACTAGTGAATAATTCAGGTAAGGAAAAAAAAATATCCCACGATCTTTCCAAGCAAAGTTGAGAGAGCAGGAAGATGGGAACAGCTCAGCTGAAAATCTTGAGACTTTCCAGTATTTTTTGTTTTGAATTTATCTACAGAATCCCAAGTTTGCATCCAAACTCTTTCTTGAAATATCCTGGTTTTCCCTCATTCCCCTCTCCTTTGTGTTCTTCCTTCTCCTCCTCCCCCTGATCACTTATCACATGTAGGTTAATACATTTCAGAAACTGATCTTAACCCATTTTCACTGAGTTTTATTGTTATTTGGGAATTACTGTTAGGTTTAAATGGGATATAGAGTCAATGTTAAAAATGTTGAAATGTAAAAGATGTGTGTCTGTATTTTTCTATGTTGTGAAAAGTTGTTTTTCTGAGAGCTAGATTTATAGTTTATCAGTCCCAGGTGTGATTTAGCCAAAACAGGAGGCTAACAGGACTCCATTCTATGGGAAAGAAGGTTTGTTTATATTATGGTTTATGTAAACACATTTTTGTTATGGGAAATGTAGTCACATGATTTGTTATTGTAATTAAGGGTTGGACTAATACACGTCACGTAATATCACCCAATCAGCTTGTAAAGGTTACACCCAGAAAGGTGGAGTCTTGTGGGACTGAGGGCTGAGAATCAGAAAGCTACTCACTTGCTTTTTGGCTTTTGAACTATAATGAACTAATAAAACCATTCTTTTGGTAATGTACTAACACATCTTGAATCATGTAGCAGATAGATTTTATTCCTGCTTAGCCAACTTTGGCTAAAGTAGAAATATTATTATTATTATTTGTTTTTTGCTTTTGTTCTTTTACAATAAAGAAGCTTTGCTGAAAGTTCCAGGTTTGGATGTTTGGTTTTAAAGGACTGTTTTCAACACTCCTACAACATTATTTTAACATGTGGTACCAGAGGGATGGTTCTGATCCACGACACCTCTGCTGCAGAACCTGGAGTTTAAAAAGCAACTTTTTTCCTGTCCTGGCCAGCGGGGACCCGCGGAAGGCTAGGAGGAGGCAGCAAACAGACGGGCTGGAATTCCAGGCTTGCTTTATGGCAGCAGCTCTACAGCCGGGAGCCGCGGAGGCAGGAGCCTGGATTTTTCACGTCTGATTTATGGCATAAGCTCCACAGAGGACTGTAAGTAGAAAACCTCCCTTATCTCAAGGCAATTAGTTTAAATGGACTGTTTCAAAGCTGTCTCAAAGCTGTAAAGCAGCAAGAAAAGCAGCAAATTAGCCGGAGGCTGTGAAAAGCTGCAGTTTAAAGAGGCAGAGTCCTGGAGGAAGGCACCCGGGAGGGGCCGTCAATTTTAAGACTTGTGCTGGACTATTTTAAAATTAATTAATGATGGAACAAGCCCGGTTTCCAAAGCTAAACACGGAAAATTATGTATCCTAGAATGTTTATGCGAGATCTCTTTTGATAAGGGAGGGTTTGTGGCAATCTGTGCAGGCTGGGTTGGGGGCTGCTCCGTCTGCAGCTGACCAAGACCGAAATTCTTGAGCTGTAGCCACCCTCCTACTCCTCTTATCTGAGGGACAATTAAATCTTGTAAAAGATTTTACTTCAGCAAAAGAAATATGGGACACTTTGGCTAGAATTCATCAGTCCTCTTCTAATCTAACAAAGATGATTTGAGCAAAGCGATTGTTTTCATGTAAAATGGGAGACAAAGATTCTGCAGAGACTCATGTTCATAAAATGAGAGATTTGTTTGCCCAGGTTCAAACAAGGGACATTGCCCTAGATGAAACCCTCAGAATTTACATTCTCCTGGGTTCCCTCAATGAATCATATGATAATATACTGTTAGGATTGCAAGCATTGCCTGCGGCTCAATTAACTATAAAATTGGTCTGTGAGAGAATTTTACAAGAAGCTGAAAGGAGGAGGTTTGAGGCAGAGCAACGAAAGCAGGGGTCTGCAACTACAAAGCCTCACAATGTCCCAGAGGGAACTCTGAAAGAGATGCAAACTGAAAAAGCTACAATTTCAAAGGGAAAAATGTGCTTCTATTGTAAAAAATTTGGACATTTAAGAAAAGACTGCAGAAAATTAATTGCAGGTACCAGAAGGGGGCAGCACCAACAACAGCAGCAGTCACAGCAGCAGCAGCAGCAGCCACGTCCCCTTGGTGGACAAAAGAAACACAGTGCTAACCAGGGATTTGTTGCCACAATTCAACAATAAAGCCAGAATTTTGTTGGTGCACTGTGCTAGGGGCTGGAGTATTGCCAGAATTGCTCAATAATAACATGAGAAGGCAGGAAAATTCAATTGCCCTGTGCAATCTATTTCTCCCACAGCTTTCTTTCTTCAGTTCCATACCACCCATAGCCTTTCCCTCATTGCCATCATGACCTAAACCAGTGCTACCATAGTGCACCAACAAAATCCAGGCTTTGGCCAACTCTACTTCCTTTCAGGTGATTGAGACACATTATGTTCTGTGTCATATATATTGTCTTTCAAAGAATTTTAATTTTTTATCTTCATAAAATGTTTGTCTTTTAAATAAATTTTATCTTTATTGAAGATAAATAACTTAAAAGATTTAAGAACCTTTATTGAAGTTTTTGTGTAGTTTTTAATCTGTATGTTGATATATGTTGTAAGCCACCTTGCGTTCTATTATTGGAGAAAGGTGGGGTATAAATGAATGAATGAATGAATGTGTAAGGAGAAGGAACTCATGCTCAGTTCGTCAGGACACCTGCCAAATAGTCTGGAATTTTTCTTCACTTCCTTGTTTTTTGTAAACCATTTATCCTTGAGCTGCAAGCTCCCAGGTGTCATTCACCAAAGGATTCATGTCTTGTGGTTTTCCACCTCTGCAGTATGATACCTCTGATAAATCCAACAGATATGCTTCAGACATTATCAAATTTCAAGGTACTTGGCAAATTAATACATTCCCTCATGCCATTTGAAACCACAGCTGTAGTATATTTGGTCTGAATGTAACACAGAGTTTAAATCAAAACTAAAATAATCACAAAGGGCATAAACATGCTACCAATCTCTAGAGTTTTAGGGGAAAACAAATGCCACTCCCTCACATCAAACAATCTGCCTTAGAATACAGTTGGCCCTCTGTATCCAGAGATCCATGGATTCAACTAGCCATGGCTTGAAAATATTATATATATATATACACACACACACACTCCAAAATGCAAACCTTGATTTTGTCATTTTATATACGGGACACCATTTTACTATGCCATTGCATTTAACAGGACTTCAGCATTCACAGATTTTGGTATCCACAGGGGGTCCTGGAACCAAATCCCAGTCGATACCAAGGTCCTATTGTACATTGGACACACCCAGCCATGATTGAATATCAAATAAAGACCTGACTGTTGGAAATGTAAAAGACCATAGGGTAATCTCTCATGTCTTGTCAAAAGACCAGAGTGTTATTTTTGGGAAGGAAAATGTTGAATCAATGTGATTATTCAACAAATCCTATTCTGTATCATTTATCCAAGATTTTATAGGACACACAGCATTATAATGGGGCAAGACTGTAAAACAGACCTTCAAGCTCTGGACTGAGGTTGGACATTCAGTCCTCTAGGGCAAGAAGATATATAAAAGGCTTCCTGGTAGGTCTAGTTCCCTGCCAGAACAGCAGGATCTTTCTGATGTACTTCTGTCTGCTCTTCAGCTATGGCTTCTTTCCTTAATCCAGCCTTTATCAAAACCAGAGAGTGAGCTAGAAAGTAAGCTTGGCATGATCTCCCCAACCATTGATTGTTCCCCAACGTTGCCTTGAAAATCCAGCCAGCCTAGTTTTCTTAAAGGGATTATAATAATTTTAGTTACAAGTTCTATTTTGTTATGCCTGGAAGAAATCTGGCAGAAGTATAATGAGAAGCCCACAAAATAGCATTCATGTACTGCCATTTTCTAATTAATAGAAACCCTGCAAGGTTGCCTGAGGAAGAAATACAGCATTGGATGCGAGGAGAGAAAATCTTCTTAACATTTCCTAACAGATTAGTGAGTTAAAAACAGCCAAATGAAGGGGACTAGCTAGTTTATTGTCTCTTATGCTTCATTTACAATGGTTGTTAAAGTCCTCAAATGCCTTTTATTTTATCATAAAGGTTTTGATTTTTGCCTTTTCTCCTAAAGTGTGTGTATGTGTTTTAGTTAGGTTTTTGTAATACTAGATGGTATACTAGTGTTTTCTACCCAGTTTGTATAGTAGTGGTTTGAAATCTGTCAGACCATATGCCTAATATTGTTACTTCCATATCCTAAAGAACTGAAACAGCTGAAGCTTTTCACTGTTTAGGGAATAATGGTGGACAAAGTGTTTCCTGTTGCACTGGTTAAAGTTCTAATGTTCTTGACCACCTCAAGCCACATACATCTCAGGCCTGGTCTGCCGAATCTTCAGTATGTTTGAGCAGGTCATTATTTCGAGGAGGTGAAAATGTACCCTGAGATTCCCTCAGATCAACTTTGAGCCACATCATTTAAAAAGGGATTCTGCAGTTCCACTTATGTCTTCTGGCTACATGGCAGTTCAAATTAGCTTTGTCACCACTCAGAACTAAATCTTATTTTTTAAAGACCCAAGCAAGTAAAGGCTGCATCAAAATGTAGCCACCATGCAAATACGTTCCATGTTATAGCCAGGCAACTAATGCCCTTTTCCAGGATTTATGGTGTTACATGCCTTGCAGACAAGCCTGGGTTATGATCAGAATGGGGTCATAAAGTATCAGAGAATGGGGTCATAAAATATGAAGAATACGTTTTGGCAAGTTTTATTTATAGGAGGTTTGTCATTGCCTTCCTCTTAGACTGTGATTTGTCCATGGTCATCCAGTGGATTTCCATGGCTGAGCTGGAATTTGAATCCTGGTCTCCTGATCTCTAGTTCAAATTGCTATCTCATGCTAGCTCTTCCTTTTCCAGCAGACTCAAATCCATTTCACTCCTTCTGATATTTAAACAATTTCTTCTCCCTCCATAGGTCAGCCAGCATACCATGGTTACTGGTGTGCTCCATCCTTTTAAGGTTATTTTGATTTCTACTCATCTCTGTTAGAATTTTATTCCATTTGGTGTGAAGGGTATTTAAGACTCCTAGGTACCTAGGGTTTTTTCCAAGCCTGCTGTTATCTCTCTTCTTGTACATATATAGTGTAATTTTGGCTACATAAGACCCAGCATTTGGAGAATTGTCGTCACAATTAGATTTTGTGACCAAATCAGTTTTTTTTCCCTTCTTGTTCATTGAGAACTAGATGCATTTTTTTAAAAAAAAAAATAACAACAACAAACCATTTGTTTCAAAAGTCCCACTCTCAAAAAAAAAAAATCTCTCTCTGTCAGGGGTGAGAGAAGTATTTTTCACAGATTTCCCAAATGACAATAAAAGACAAGTCAGACATTCATGCTAATATGTGTGTTTGTGCTAATTTAATTTTGATTAAATTAGCATGTCAAAAAGAAGTTTGGCAGAGGTTTAAAGAACATTCCTCAGCTTGAAAAAAATTGAAAGCACACAAAAAGGGGGAAAAACACACAATCTCAACAAATAAATTTGAATTGCAGCCCCAACAAGATATGGTAGACTTGGGGGGGGGGGACTCTGAAGGACCAGCCAGTCCACCCCCTTTCTGCTATGAAGGAATACATAGGAATACATAGGATCCTAGAGGACATGTAGTCTCACACCCTGTTCAACATCAGGATGGCAGTGGAGGATGTGATCCTAAGGCAAACTTATTACAGAATTTTCTTGGCATAAAGGGGAGTTCTGCCAAGGACTGCCCCTGAGGCTGAGAGTGTGTGACCCTCACAGAAGAGAAGAAGGGGGTAGGGTGGGGTAAAGTGGCAAATGGCAATGCTTTTCTGCCAAGCAGAAATTCTATTATGTAGAAATCCTAGCACTGGAAGGGATTCCAGAGGTCATCTTGGCCAACCCCCTTCCACCATGAAGGAATACCTAGGATTCTAGAGTTGGATTTGGAGGCTGAGAGCATGTGACTTGCCCAAGGTCACCCAGTGAGTTTCTATGGTGTTCTAATCCCAGCTCAGTCATGGAAATCCACAGGGTGACCTTGGATAGGTCACATTCTCTCAGCCTCAGGGACATTCTGAACTCTCCTTGCCAAAAAACCATGATAGGTTTGCCTTAGGATCACCATGAGAGAGTGAGTATGCAGAGGGAGGTTTCTCATGCCCTGCCTTTGAGGTTGAGATAGTGTGACCTTCACAAAAGAGAAGGGGCGAGGGTGGGGTCCACAGGGTGACTTTGGATAGGTCACACTCTCTCAGCCTCATGGACATTCTGAACTCTTCTTCCCAAAAGCAAACCAATCATAGCTTAAATAAATAAATTGTAGCTTTAACATTTAAAGAGGCTTTCTTTAAATGAAACAAAATCAAACATTCTCCCCTTTGCAAGGGGTAGAACCATCATCATTCATGATCATGACAAAGCAACAGGATGAAAGGAGACAAGGTACCCTTCCCCATGATTTCTCACTTCACACCTTTGCTTTGAAAAACAAATGAGAAGAATTTAGCAGGGAATACTTTTACAACTTCCTTTAGCTACTCAGATCTGGTCTGCAGTGATCTGTTGATAACAATTAAACCAAAGAAAATAAAGTTCACTTAGCTCACCAGAAGTAAATTACTTGGAGATGGACGCACACAATACAACGGGGATAAACCACAGACAGCAGAGGCAGAGCAATATCTGGTGCTTCTGTGAGAATTTGAATGGGAGAGCATGACGAGAAAGGGGAGGAGATCTGAAGGTATCCACCACCATCTACACACAAAATGCTATCTTCTTTTGTTCTCATTTGTTTTTCAAAGCAAATCTGTGGGCAAAGATGGGGAGGACCTCACCCTAACAAAGGAAATAGCCTCTGGTAAAACTCAGTATGAATGGTAGCTTTGCTTATGCAAAATACGCAAATCCTGGCCATAGAATTGTCAGCTGAAAGGTCCTGTCTCTTCACTTCATTTGCAAATGATTAAAAAAGAAAAATCTTACTCATTGATCAAGAAGTTTTAATAATTTCTTTTCTTTAAAAAGTTTAAGAAATCTTTGAATAACAGATATTTTGTGTATTTATCGAATTTTGACAAAAATTCTTTACATCTCTAGTCACAATTAATATTGGTAAGTAGAATCTACAACAGAATGTTGCAGTGTGAAGTGCTCCAGTGCAGAGTTCCAGCCCAGCAGCCATGACCATTCCCAAGAGACTAGTTCCATTCTCTTGTACATTTGCAGCACATATAACCTATGGGCAGGGTCACTGTTGGATGATATTTATGCTGTGTGGTTTTGATTATTTTGCCACTGATTCATCCTTGAGAGGATTCCTAGCCCCAGGGTTCCTCAGATCTATCTATCTATCTATCTATCTATCTATCTATCTATCTATCGTGTTCTTGTTGCTGTTTACAAAATGTCTTCGTTAATGCTAGATTCTGTTACCAAATGCTGCATGGATGTGGGACTTTACCTCCATTATTCCCTCACTTTGCTAAGTTATTTGTTCTGCATATACTTACACAAAACTGCTATAGTTTCTTTTGTTGAAACTATTTTGTTGGGCCTATAAAATTGTGTTCTAATTTTCATTTTATGTTTTACTTATATGTGGTCAGGTTAATTATAAGCCATCTTGAGTCCCATTCTTGGGGGAAAGGTGAGATACATTTTATTTTTTGTTGATTTTTTCATATTATAATCAGGCACTCTTATCAGTTGTACACATAAAGTTACAAAGTCAGTCTACTCAAGTTTAGTTATAAATAACAATAGGCCTAAGCAGACTGCCAGAAATAGTGCACATTAAATTGAGGCACTGCCCTGGCTCAGTGCTAGGGAATCATGGGAACAGTATTTTTTTCTGGGACATTGAGCCTTCTCTGTCAGAGAGCTCTGGTGCCACAATAAATTACCGTCCCCATGATTCCCTAGCACTGAGCCAGGGCAGTGCCTCAATTTAATGTGCACTATTTCTGGCAGTCTGCTTAGGCCCAATGTCAATGTGTCAGTTGAAACTGATATATATTTTGATAAAGCTCCACAGGCAAAGTTCATTTCTGAAGCAAACGTGATAAAGGTATACCATGTCATTCTAAAATTAATAGTCTCTTTTCTTGCCATCTGAGTTTTGTAAATATGTTTTTCCATCAGGTGAGATATAAACTGAATGAATGAAAGAAGTATTGGGACAGAGATTAAATGGTATTGAGGCAAAGGTATTGATTTTTAAAACGAAATAACCACTTAAATACAGCTTCTTACCAGCTATATAGTGCAGCTCAGAATATGGTGACCATTACCTCATGGCCTGATGGAATATGGGTACAAAGAAGAATAAGGGGAACTCGTGAAGATAAGGGAAGTTGGAGATAATGCAAAAGAAAAGATTAATACCTAAGGAATGAAGGAAAACACACCAAAACATCTTGGGTCAAGAGCTGTATTTTATTTATCTATGTTCCAACTGTTTTATTATGTTTCCCTGGCAGGCATCCCACAGCTTTGAAAATTTTGGGAGAGAAGGTTGACAGAATTATAGTGCAGTGGGGACTTCAGTCTTATAGATTTATACAATTACAGTTGGGTATGCTCCTTGGTTAATAGATCATGCATTTTTAGAATGAAATCTTGCAGAAGTAGATACTGTAATATCTTCCGTCTGAATTTCAGCAATTGGTTTGGTAGCAAGTTTTGTTTTGCCTTAAAAGGAAAAAAGAGTGTCTTTAAAAGGGAAGAAATGTCAAAGTGAGCACATAGGCAAGTAATGAAAAGAGCTGACATTCCAAGTTTTGGTAGAATAACTATGTAATAGTACAGCAAACACAGAAGTGTAATATGAAGAATGCTCTTTTGCTAAGTCCTTGAAGTTAAGAATGGACCATCCTAGGCTTTGCAAGGTATCAGAAAAGGAAAAGAGTAGCAGACTTTGCTATGTTGATCACACACAAATATTTACCTCTATTAAAAACTAGTGCTTATATATTGCAGGCCTAGCATCAATATGTCCTCTCAGTCAATACAAGGATGCACAAAACATGTACCACCAGAGAAAAGCTGGCCATAATCTTTATTGAATACAGCTGGGAAGTGTTAGCATAGGATGAGACACAGACACAGGTCTCCTTCTTTGGAGGTCTTTAAACAGAGGCTGGATGGCCATCTGTCGGGGATGCTTTGATTTTGAGTTCCTGCATGGCAGAGGGTTAGACTGTATGGCCCTTGTGGTCTCTTCTAACTCTATGATTCTGTGATTTTAATGGACCCCTACTGGGGCACTAAAAGAAGAATAGTCCCCCCTTTTGCCCCAAAGTAGATGTTGCTCCATGCCACATTGCTCTTATGTTGTGACAAAATTAGTTTGGAGATCCAAGGGAGAACATAAAAAAGATAACGATTTACCTTTACAGCCAAACCAGGCTGGGTAGGCAGGAAGGCATGTCAAGCCCAAGAGCAGAAAAAGCCAGCAAAGTCTGAATTTATACCCCTTTACCTGACCTGAGTGAAAACTTCTACTTTCAGGATAAGTGAAGAGCAGCTACACCTCCATGCTCCCTGACTGGCTGCTCCTCCCTGAAGCCCACAAAAGATGTGCAGGCCTCTCTGAAGGAGACAGAGCCTCATAGGGACAAAACATTATGCACCTTTATTCCCAAACTGTACCACAGCCTCCAAATGGGCTTTCTGGTGAGTCATAACCCTTGCTTCTAATCTAGATCACTGGGGTCAGTCTTAAAACCAAGAAGTTTTTAATGTACCTTTTAACATTTTTAACCACTGACCATCCTGACTGGGGGATTTTGGAAGCTATAGTTCAAAATGTAACTGCCAGACTGTACATTCACATCATGAACACTGATTTTCAAGCAGGAACTAGTCAGAAGCTTTAAAAAGTGTATACGGAGGGCATGAAGTCCATCATCAGCACCCAAAATTTAGCAGAAATTGGGAATATTTTTAATATTCCAACTGCCAGAATCCACTAACCAGCCTGGCCATTAGCTATTACATCTGGAGGATTCTGGAAGCTGTAGTTCAAAAAGTAATGTTTCTATTTTCTGCCAGACTGTACATTCATATCATGAACATTGACTTTCAAGTAGAAGCCAGCCAGAAGCTTTAAGAAGCTTATAAGGAAGACATGAAATCCATCATCAGCAACCAAAATTTAGCAGAAATTGGAAATATTTTCATACTGCATGAATTCCTAGAATTCCCTAAACAGCCTGGCAATTACTATTACTGTCTGGAGGATTCTGGGAGTTGTAAATCTTGACCTTGGATTGGAATCCATGTATGTATAATCTAAGGGGGGTTGCAGACTGTCAAAAATAGTGTGAATTCAGTCCACTTTTAGGGTTAGGGTTAGTGCTGGGGAATCATGGGAATTGTTATTTTTCTGAGACATTGAACCTTCTTTGTCAGAGAACTCTAATGCCACAATAAAATACAGTTCCCATGATTCCCTAACCTTAACCCTAACCCTAAAAGTGGACTGAATTCACACTATTTTTGACAGTCTGCAACCCCCCTCAGTCTATCACACACACACTACACCACCTTCAACACTGGGGCTTCTATTTAGGATTTCAGGAATCATTGCTGTGAAAAAAGAGTGATACTAATTGTCCAAAATGTAGCTTTGTATAGTCCTCAAACATTTACATGCCTGGTCCATTTTGAATTTACTTCCCCAATGCACCATTGAAAACAAAGTGTTCCCAGGGGAACCTCTTCAACCTTATTTTTATTGCTTTTTATTTCCTTCTGTGCACAAACACATAACTCTTGATACTGAATGAACCACCACATGCATCCAATTGGTTCTGGAAACATTTTCCCTGTGTTTCTCTTTAACTGGTTTTATTACTAGCAGAAGAAAAATTATTCAGTTTACATGGACTGAAAGGTTTTTTCTCTTTCTTCCCATTTATAGTATTTTTCCACCTCAGAATACCCCATAGCATGTTGTTCTCCTAACATAATGTGTTTGCTTCTAAATGGGAACTTGCTTGCTAGAGAAATTAAGACTAGAGGGTATTAATTTTAACAGTCTGGTTAGCTACCGGTATATAACTGGTAGAAATTTGAGTTTGTAGCATGTTGGAAAAACCGGTGCCTGCTGGTTCAAGTGTACTATACCTTTTCTGCTCTTAAATGCCCTCAGACTTTCAGATTTATCACTAATGTAACACTTAAATTAACTCCTTGGGAACTAGCTTATGGGATTTCCAAATGCTGAACAATAATGCAGTGACATTTGCAGTTGTTCTGGGACAAACCAAACAGCTGACTCCAAGTGGTTACGGGGACGTGTTTCAAAAACATTACTCCCAAAGCACTGTGTTGTACAGAACATGTGCAGGCTTAATAAATTCTCCACTGTTTCTAGGCTTAGAAGCTGATATTTAATTGCAGGATGTTCTAGAATTCTGCTATTATATCTGGAGTGATAGGGAGCACAGGCAATTCATTTTTGAAAATACTGAGTTATCTGTTTTTTCTGACTGCCAGATACCTTGAGGGGGATATCAATATTATACATGGCATTGTATCATTAGAGGGCAATGATCCATAGGTAAGAATATCAGAGCTATCATTTTGTTGCCATACTTTAATGACTCTATAAATAAATATGTGTGTGTGTGTGTGTGTGTGTGTGTTTCCCTCCAGCATAATTCCAGGAATGTGAAGACAAACACCTCATATTGAGCATGAATACTATGGGGATCCTGGGGATGTATAAATAGAAGGCATTTTGGTTTTATTTAATAGATTAATGAATTTTGATTAAAATCTGGAGTCTGCAATATCTTTTTTAGAAACGTGGGCCAAGACCCTACATCATGTTGGAAGAGTGTAACACTTTGGTGATGTATTCCTGCTCCTTTCTCCTTTTACCTTTGGGCAATTGACCTTTTAAGTACTTGAGTGCACCCACAAAGCTCCCCAAATACCCTTGACCCCACCCCAGCCACTAAGTGGTCACAGAGTATTCTCCAGTATTGAAAAAGGTTGCTTGCACTGGCGAGGTTCCTAGCACAAGAAGGTACTGAATATCTCTTTACACAACAAATGTAGAAGCACATACACTGGTATAATGGGAGGTTACTCTATGGCATCAACAAGATTCTGATTATTGTCTTCCAGATCATCAGTAGAATCAAAGCTGGAGGTGCATCTGGGAGGGTCATTTCTTTACAGGTCCTGTAGATAACTCTATGTCCTATTTGTCTGTGCAGGGCCTAGAAGTATTCAAACACTGCAGAGGGAGAGGTTGGGTGAAGAGTGTTTCTGTTGCCTGACCTAGTGGGAACAGAGTGAGGGCAAGGAGGGTGGAAGAAGATAAAAAGAAAAACAATTAGAAAGAAAGAGAGAAACTGAAAGAGGGCTAAAAGTTTTTTTGATCTAAACAGAGCTGGTATTCCATTTAGTAGATATTAAAATTGCTCTGCCTACATCTGATATACTAGTTGATATATTTAAAACTAATGTAATGAAAATAATGAAAAAGACCCTTTTGTAACTGAATGTGATTGTTCCCAACTGTGTATCTTGCATTTGGTGTGTGCCTTATTTTGTTATTGGCAATTAGAAACCAAATACGGGCTTCCATGTATCTGATTGCTAAAGCACCTCTCTCTGAGGAAGCATGTATGCTCAAGTATGTAGCTCTAATTACTAAAGCATTTATCTTTGAAAGAATTTCAATAGGTTTATTCCAAATAGGTGTTCTCAGGACTGCAGGTGTCGTTTTTACATTACACTGAAATTCACTCAAAAGGTCGTCACACCTGTTTAGAGATGTAGTTCTTTGCTAATTATTCACATATTTCAGAAAGCAACATTTTCTGCAGAGGAAATAGCCTTTTCTGCATGAAAAATAATTTGTATAGAACATGCTATGAAGAGAATATGTGCAGAAAAGAGTCTAGAATCAAAGCACCAAAGCTGGTTAAGCTCATTCCTGGCTTAAGAAAGGAGCATTGTGTGTGAACTAGTCTGCCCAAAGACTTCACAGTGTTTTAGCTTAGCCCAATACTTGGAAGTGATGCATTACAAAGAATGAAACTAATTGGAATGCTTTCCTTTTCTTGGTAATAAGAGTGTAACAAAATCATATTCCAAAAACAATGTTAAAGACCAATACATCATTGGCTGTAATCAGTAGCATCACTGGGTGTATGTGCGCGGGGGGGTGGGGTGCAGACCACACCAAGTGACACCACAGAAGAGGGATGATACCCGTCTGAGTGCCCCCCACCTCCCTGCCATGCACCACAGTGCCCAGCAGGGAGGTACAGTCTCAGGGCATCCTTTCCTCCCTGCTCTTCATGGCTTAATACACGTGAAAAGCCGCGCCAGGCAAGGAGGAAGGGGTGCCCTGGACCTCTCCCTCCCGTCTTTCTTGATGCACAAGTAAAGGCATGCCAGGCAGCAAGGAAAGGGCCAGTCCTTTTGGCCCCACCCTGAAGCCACATCTCCAAAACCACACTCCCCACAGCAGCTGGCACCCCGGTGCAGGATGCCACTGGCTGTAATGAGTAATTTCCTAGTTACTTTTAGAGACTAGGAGTCTCTATTATTATTAGGAGTATTATTAGGAGTATTTCAAGTTTTATTAGAGTATTATTTATTAGAGTATTATTAGGAGTATTTCAAGTTTTCAATGGAAAAGTGATTAGTATTGTAACAATCCTGGCCTCTGAGGGAGAGAAGGGGCAGGCATAGCTCTACCTTGCCTAGGCCCAGAGGAATAATGGAGAGATGAAAGGCCTTCCCTCCATTCCAACTGTTAAGGTTCTGGCTTTGGAAGAGAGAGAAGAACCAGCAATATCTGCTGGGCTTGATCTCCTTCCCCTCTGTCATTCCCTTCTCCTTTTGCGTCATGTCTTTTTAAAATTGTAAACCTGAGAGCAGGGAAGCGTCTATTTAACAGTTTGTAAGTCACTCTGGAGAAGAGCAGGGTATAAAAACTCAGAATTAATAAATGAATGAATGACAAGCTATGTCTCAAATATTGTAGTGAGCAGCAACATACATTATTTGGCAAAAATTGTAACAGTTATTGGGAATGAATTGTTGTTGTTGTTGTTCTTTTATATAGAACTTTCCATGTTCTGGCTTAATTTCTGTGCGTTCACAGGCAGATGAATTGGGCAGCAACATGGATATTTTGGCCCTAAAGTTTAAAGGCACCACCCACAGTGCTGAACTCCATCTCCCAGATAGATTCAGTAAATTGGACAACTCCTTTATAGTTCAGACTTAACTTGGAGTGGATGCACCAGCTTCACAAACATTGGCAAGTTCAGCCACACTGTACACACAAGGTGCACACTAGGAATGCCAACTTCAGAAACTGATATAGCTGTTTTGGCACGTTAAATAATTCACCCATGTTAGCAGTTTCCTCATTTGTTATTGAGTGGTGAATCAGAAGCTCCCAGGTCTGAAAAGTAACATTCTCTTTAATTTCAGTGTATTGTTCAGTACATTCAGATACAGATTTGTAGAATTTGAGTCACAGATTCTAGTTGTATGATTATCCATATAGGTCTCTTTAATTTTGCCACTCCCCCCCCCCCCCCACAAATTATATTTTGAGTTTTGGCCAAACTGACATGTTATGTTATGTGGTGTGTGTATATGGTGTGCAAAAAACCAAGTGATCTTTTGATATTGAAGTCTGCTTTATAGTTTTGATCCTTTGGGATATTATAGGCCTGCTGTTTCATTTTGATTTTATTACATTTCAGTTTGAATGTCTCACAAGCCATCTTATAAATGCATCACTCTAGACTTATTTTTCACAAAGTGAATTATACAGTATGGGGGGGGGGAGCACCCTTTAAAATTAAGCAACACTTGGTCCAGATACTGTTCAGTGGCACACAGAGCCAAGTACATGCTGACTTAGGAAGCATATTTAAATGCACATATTTAAAACAGGGAAAAAATAATTGCCAAGGGGTAGACAATTTACTGGGGGGGGGGGGGGGGGAAGAGTATATCAAACCCTACCAATAATGGAAGAGTAGTCCTTTGTGTTTAGTTAACTTTCCAGCAGTGTACTTCCTGAAGCAAAACCAGATATCTAGATTAGACCACTGGAGTTAGCAAATGTGAAGCTTGCTTGAATATGTCTGATCACTAGATGGAGATGTAAGATATGAAATTGTGTGGGGGTGGTGGTGGTGGTAAATAATTATTTGCATTAGATTTCCATTTGTTTCCATGCCATAACATGACATGTATTTACAACAACCCCATTGCCCTGAAGACCTATTTTAAAACCAAAAGGAAAAAAATCAGATAGATTGGACTGTTTAACATGAATGAATTCACCTTGGTTTGAGACTCATTTTGCACCGAGCAGTAATCATTTTAATTACAGGTATGGTGCCAGAAACGAATAAAATTCAGAATGAACTGCAGTCCTTCTGCATTACAAGACATTATGGACTCCTTTTTGCTCTATTTGTATTCTGATTAGAACAATTCTATCCAGTTTTATTCACATAAGGTGTGTGGAAACTGAATGATGCATGACTTTATGAGGGCACATTATAAAGATGAGGATTTTTCTAACAAGTCATGCCTATCTCTTATGTGGTACATTAAAGATAAAGAAATAAAGGTTCCTGAAGAGACATTATAGTTGAGTTGTAGAGCACACATTTTCTTTGCAAAATATAACAGTTCAGTTCCTGGTATGTTAAAAAAAAAAAAAAGGTACTAGATGCTTAGAAGAACTTTGCTTATGGCTGTATGGCACCACTGCCAGTTAAAATAGAAAATACTGGATTAGTTGGATCAATGCTCTTGCCTGGCCAAGTGTAAGCTATTACACCCATGTGCCTGTCTTAAACAACCTGCAAATCAGGAGAGAGTATTAGGAGATTATTGCATTAGGAAATAAACTGGCTTACTTGAGCTGGCTTAAAATTAGAAGAAGGCGGCATGCTGATATTATCAGATTCATTTAGCCACCGAAATCACCACTCAAAGAGGTGCTCCTCGCACCTCTTTTCGAAGCCGGGAGTTTTCTGTCTTGAAAAAATGGCTGCCGGAGTGCCCTTCTGAGCAGTGATGGAGCCGGGCTGCACCTAGGCAGTGATTTCGGTGGCTAAATGTATCTGATAATATCAGGATGCCACCTGATTCTAATTTTAAGCTGGCTTGGGTAAAATGGTTTATATCCTAATGCGATAATCTTCTTAATGTCATGTTGCTCAGATGCAAAGTTTTTAACCTGATGCCATGTTATGGACAATCCACAGTTTTCATGCATGGCAAAGGAAAGGTTCACATATGTTCAGCATGGATCTATAAAATCCAATATGGTTTGATGGTTAAACTTTTTTTCAGATTAGGAAAAAAATGCTTCCAAAAGTGATTGAGTGAACCATTCTCATCTTTCACAGCATTTCTGGTTTGAGCCCACTGTATGTCTTCTTGGAAGTAGCCCTATTGAATTCAGTGCAGTTTCTCATAGGAAAGCTTGTACTGTCGGCCCCCTGTATTCACAGATTCTTTATCCATGGATTCAACCATCCACTGCTTGAAAATATTTTTAAAAAATATAAATTCCAAGAAGCAAACCCATTTTATATAAGTGACACATTTTACTATGCCATTGCATTTAACAGGACTTGAGCATCCATGGATTTTGGTATACATAGTGGGCGGTCCTGGAACCCAAACCCCAGTGGATACCAAAGGCCCACTGTATTATCTTTATAGACTTACAGATGTTTCATAAATATATGAGCATACTGGATGTCTAAAACATATGCACACAAAACAGTGGCTAGCATGTATAATAGAGGGAATATTGGGTACGATATTAAAATATAAACAAAAATGAATGCATGTTGTACCTTTAAAAAAACCAATGGGGAAAAAATCCCTGCAAGTGGGGTAAATCAGAATTGTGGGAATGTTGCATAACAGGGAGGTTTTAGTTCACACGTACTCTACTAAAGTATACAAAGGAATCTTTTTGAAACTGAATGAAAGATACTGTAGCATAAGTTTTCATCTGCTTTCTCAGATGCATGGAGCGTACTGGTGCCGAGGAAGGACCTTTATAATCAGACTGCATGAATAACCATAGAAATGCAAACCTTGTTGGTATGGTGATGAGACTAAGTTTTAACAATGATTATCGAGGGACAAAAGCAGGAGGAAAGAGTGGGAGGATGACCATACGAATGGTGGGGGACGTTTGGGAGTGTGGTGTGTGCAGGCTAGGAACCAGAATGGAAATATGATAAATTGACCAATAGTGTCCTCATATGGCTGATCTGTTAACTTGTATTATATAACATGTGTAATGTGCCAGAAAGCCATTGGGCCATTGCAAACTGCCAGAAATAGTTCAAATTGAGTCCACTTTAAGGGTTAGGGTTAGTGCTAGAGAGTCATGGGAATTGTTTTTTTTCTGAGACATTGAGCTTTCTCTGTCAGAGAGCTCTGGTGCCACAATAAAATACAGTTCCCATGATTCCCTAACCCTAACCTTAACCCTTAAAGTGGACTCAGTTTGCACTATTTCTGGCAGTCTGCAAAGGCCCATTGTCTCTGTTGAACCCACTGTTGATGGATTGCAGTATATGGATATATTCTAATTAATCTCTTTCTCTTTCCAATTTTCCTTTGTAGGTTTGTTATTGTTGTTGTTCAAGGACCACTGTCCTGAGGTCAGAGATGCAGTGCTCAGGAAGACTGACGTGTTCTGCAAAAGGTTTTTGCATAATCCCATTCCTAATATCTGATTTTTGTCCATTTATAAAATCTCTGACAATGGTTTCACCATACCTGATAACCATATCCATAAGTTTTACATTTGTATGGCTACTCAAACAGTCTGAATATAAAGGTTCTTCCTGAACGCCAGTTCCATGCATCTGACTCAGTTAATTTCAAAGGTGCTACAAGATCTCTGTGCATACTCATATTCCAGACTAAGCCGGCCCTTTTTAGAAAATGGAAAGCTCCCAAGGTTTAAATGGCGGCTAGCTCAACACGGGCTGCAGTCACCTGGCAATTCGGTGGCAATTTACTGCACAATATTCAGATTTCCAAAATACTGATAGAATGGTGGAACAAACTAGATTAACATAAATGTTGGAATAGCTACCAGTGGTGTTGTAGAGCCTGGGTCTTCAGGGTCAAAGCACTGGGAGTATTTGATTATCAAGGATGACAATCTCAAACTCAGGGATATTAATCTGTTCCCCCTTAGCCCTATGAGCAAGGCTGTTGATAGGACAACTGATAATGTATGCAAAATATTTGCAGTAATGTAACATGTTTTTATAAATGCTTAATATTCTTTTTTAATGCAAGAGATGGTTCAGAAGAAGTGTTGAGATTTAGTCTCAAAAAGAAGTCCAACTTGGGCTTGAAAAACTTACCTTCCAAACTGTGCACCAGAATGTGCATTCATATGAACAAATGTAGACTGGGAGCTCAAGTTTATAATGACTTTCACAACTGAAGTATTGTGGAACAAGATGCTTAGAAGGCTAATCATAGAATTTGCTGCTGATAGTATGTATCATCTCCTTGTTCACACTTTCTGTTTGTTAGCACCTGAAGATGGCTTGGCTGGCTGTTCTATTATCAAATTTTAAATCACCGGCAAGTAGATTTGTTTTAAAAGAAAGAAAAAGATGATGTTAAAATACAGTTATTCTTTACAGCTGTGTGTTGAGATAAATTATTTAATGGGAGGTTTTTAAAGTGTTAAATTAAAGTGAGATGATTACACACATTTTAAAACATGATGGAACTTTTAAAAGATGATTACCATGCATTATGGGCACAACACTCAGTGAAGGTCATGTTTTGTATGAAACCAATGGAAAGGAATAGAAGCTGCACAATGAATGGCTCCCAATGGCTCCTATACCACGTCTCTTGTCTAAAAGACTAATTATAAGCAGATTGTAGGCAGAGATTGAAGGGTAGAAAGCAACTGTTGCATAGCTAGAAATACAAAGATTTAACCACAGAGTAATTCGCTGTAGCATTCCACAGCCAGATTTAATTCTATACCTTCTTAATACAGTTGGCTCTCTGTATCCATTGATTCCTTAGCCACAGATTTAAACCATCTTGAAAATATGGCTTGAAAATATTTTTTAAAATATAAACTCCACAAAACAAACCCTGATTTTGTGATTTTAAATAACAAGACATCATTTTACTATGCCATTGTATTTAATGGGATGAGCATCCATGCATTTTGGTATCCATGGGGGCGGGGAGTGTTCCTGGGACCAAGCCTCAGTGGATACCAAGGGCCCCTTGTACTTTTATTCTCACTTTTTAAAAATGAACACATGTACAAAATTCTGAAATGCACTTCTGTAAGTAAGGTGGCCTGTAAGATCCCACTGTGATGAGGTCCATCATACTAGTGAGGCCAATTGCTCACACATAAAACTGTGAAGAAGCTTACTACCTGATAGGATGATGCAAGCAGATAGTTTAGAAAGTAGTTATACTAGTAAATATTTGCTGCTTACCCAAACTCCAGTCACTTTGTGTTCTGAATTTTCTACTTCCTGATATGTACGCACAATATACACATGGGATTACTTTCTAGCATGAATGAAAAGAGCCATCACCTTTATTCAGTAATGATGAGGCCATACTTGGCATCTTCCAGATATTACTTAACTATGTATTTCAGACATGTATCTACAATTTAGGGTTATGTTTGCTTTGTCAGTTTCTGGAATTGTTCAAGGAAAAAGGACAGCTGTCTCTATCAGGTAACAGGCAAGTCAAGCGAAAGGTAGTTTATTAATATATATTCATATGTCTGACACTTTTATTAAGCACTGGACCAAGTCTCTTGGTTGCTCTGTTGATGAAATATTGCATCCTGCGCTGTGACTTTCAAATCTCAGTTGCAGATGTGCCAACCTATTTCTGACAAAAAGTATTTGTTAAGGGGAAAAATCCCAAGCTTTATTAGGAAAGATTGTCAGCAGTCAAAGTGTACACAATGAATCATGAAAATGTTCAAAGAGAGTTTGATATGTTTTATTATATTGCTTCATTGGACATTTTAAGTTGTTATTGTTGTTGTCTGCCTTCTAGTCAGTCATTTCTGACTTATGGCAACCCTAAGGTGACCCTATCATGGGGTTTTCTTAGCAAGATTTGTTCAGAGGAGGTTTGCCATTGCCTTTCCCTGAGGCTGAGAACATGTGACTTGCCCAAGGTCACCCAGTGGGTTTCATGGCTAATAATAATAATAATAATAATAATAATAATAAAGTTTTATTTCTAAGCCGCCCCTCTGCTTAGCAATCGGGGCGGCGTACAGCATAATTTAAAAACAAGAGACAATGTAAAATTCCTATATCCCACACCCTAATCCTCCCACCCCTTAAAACTAAATTAAACTATAATAGCAGAATTAAAACTATTCTTAAAACATAATAAAAACAAAAACAAATTAAAAACAAATTAAACAACTTTGGCAAGTCCATGTACTATGGGAGGTTAAGGGGCGTAAGGTAACCTCCGCTAGAGCTGGGGGATTATTCCGGGAAAGCCTGCCGGAAGAGATCCGTCTTTACTGCTTTCTTAAAAGCAGCATGGGTAGTACTAAGATGGATCTCATCTGGCAGGCCATTCCATAGTCTGGGAGCGGTCGCAGAAAAGGCCCTCTTCTGCGCCAGCCTAGTCTTCATAGGCTTCAACAGATTCCTCCCAGAGGACTGAAGTGTGCGGGGGGATCATACGGGAAGAGGTGGTCCCTGAGATAAGATGGACCCAAGCCATGTAGGGCTTTAAAGGTTAAAACCAACACCTTGTACTGTGCCCAGAAACTAATTGGCAGCCAGTGGAGGGATTTGAGCATTGGTGTTATGTGCTCCCTCCTTGATGTTCCGGTTATTAGCCTGGCTGCCATGTTTTGCACCAGTTGCAGTTTCTGGGTTAGGCACAAGGGTAGCCCCATGTAGAGTGCATTGCAGTAATCCAGACGTGAGGTTACCAAAGCATGTAGATCCAGATAAGGGCGCAGCTGGTGTATCAGCTGATAACAGGCACTCCTGACCGCTGCATTCACCTGACAAGTCATGTGAAGCGACGGATCTAAGAGTACCCACAGACTGCGAACACAGTCCTTGGAGGAGAGTGTGACTCCATCCAGGACCGGAGACTGTATTCCCAAATCTGTTTTCGGGCCTGTTACTGACAGTACCTCCATTTTGTCTGGATTTAACTTCAATCTGTTTTTCCTCATCCAATCCATTACCGCTCTAAGACAGTCATTGAGAGGAGAGACGCCATCTGAAGTCTGAACCAATGATCTTGTCATGGAGAAATATATCTGGGTGTCATCAGCGTACTGATGACACCACGCTTCATGCCTCCAGATGATCTCACGCAGCGGCTTCATATAGGTATTAAATAGCATCAGGGACAGGATGGCGCCCTGAGGGATGCCACAATTAAGCTCTATTTTGGAAGAGCAGCTGTCCCCGAGCCTCACCCTCTGGGATCTGCCCGAGAGGAAGGAACGGAACCACTGCAATGCAGTGCCTCCAATTCCCAACTCTCTCAGGCGATCCAAGAGGATGGCATGATCTATTGTATCGAAGGCTGCTGAGAGATCCAAGAGCACCAGCAGGGTCACGCTACCCCTGTCGATGCCCAGGCGGAGGTCATCGGTCAGAGCAACCATGGCCGTCTCAACTCCAAATCCTGTTCTGAAGCCGGTTTGAAATGGATCAAAATGGCTGAGCTGAGAATCAAACCCTGGTCTGCAGATTCATAGCCCAACACCCAAATCACTATGCCATGGTGGTTCTCCATTTTAATTTTGCTTAATCCGAAATGTATTTTTAAATATATATATATATATCATTTATATCTCAGCTTTAATAACAAATGGTACTCAAGGCCACAGTAAAAATTAACAAAAGCAAATACAATAAACATAAGAAGCAGATTGTAAACACAATTTAAGATGTATCAATAAAAAAGAAACAGCACAACTGAATCAGTCAAGTCTCCCTCACCAACAACACATCTTAGACAGCAAAAGCCTTCCAGAATAATAACACAGGCTCACGATGAAAAAACCTTTTTCAACACTGTAGCTGTTTTAAATGTATTTTTGAATGATAAATTTAAAAAACACAATAAAAATGTTGTACCACACATAGTTTCTTCACAAATGTGATTTAGGTCTAAAACACCCTGCAGAAATAATCCAGTTTGAGATCGCTTTAACTGCCCTGGCTCAGTGCTAGGGAATCCTGGGAATTGTAGTTTATTGTGGCACCAGAACTCTCTGACAGAGAATGCTGAATGTCTTGCATACCTTCAGTTCCTAGAATGCCCTAGCATTGAACCCAGGGCAGTTAAAGTGGTCTCAAACTAGATTATTTCTGCAGTGTTTTGGACCATTGTTATCAATTCATCTGTTAGCTTTAAGTGTGAACACTGATGTTCAAGTGTGATTTCTTTTAGTGCTTTTGAACTATCTTTGTGTCTCATGTCAGCTAATTAAAGTGTTTTGAAAGTCTGTTAGAAGATTTTAACCCATTTCTTACTCTTTGCAGGATAATTTCATTCAGTGATATATTACAACATAGCAATGTCAAAGCAAGTTGTGAAAACACTATGTGATGGAATAAATCTGAGATCATGTTGGGATTTAGAACACCAAATTCTTATAAAACCAACATATATTTATTAAAAGATTTTTATGATCCTCATTTTTAGGCCTGTGTAATTTTTTTAAAAGGTCTTTACCTTCCTACTTTCTCTTGGCATAGTTAAGCACCCTCTGACTTCACTGACTGTGCCTTTGAAGGTGGCAGGACTAAGAGAAAGGTCTCCCCTACAGTCTTTGGTCTAAATCTAATTATTAATCCCAGCTAGCATGGAAATATTGGCTCACTGTTATTTCAATAGGTCTTCATTTGGTGGGAGTATCATCTGGCCCTTACATTCTGGGGGAAGATTTTAAAATAGGTTGGTCCCTAGTTACATAGTTCTTCATAGGCCATATCTATCAGTTTGAATTGTGCTTGGAAACATACTAGAAGCCAGTGGAGCTGCTGTAACAAGAGAGAAACATGTTTCTTGCAACTGTTTCCAATAATGAGTCTGCCTGAAACACTCCAGATCAGCTAAACTTTCCACAATGCAGCCCTACATAGAATATATTACAGCAGTTCAGTAGGGATTTTGCTAAGGCATGTATCACTATGGCCAAGTCACAACTCCAAGGATAGGCTGAGAAGATGAATTTGACTTAATTATTCCTGACTGGTACTGAAACCTAGACAGATAGACTGAGAGCTGAATCTAGGAGTACAACAAAACTCCAAACCTGTGTCTTCCAGTGTAACTCTTTCCAATACAAGATGAGTTCTTATTTCCTCTGATCTGCTTTTTGGCTCGCCAACGAACAAAGAAAGCTTATGGTATGTCTGAAAATGTTTAGCATTTGAAGAAAGCACTCCAGACATGCAGTCTGATAGTAAACCATTTACTTGACAAAAACAAGGTGAAAAGAATTAAGTTTAACACTTAAAATGGACTTCACTTTTAACTATTCATAATTATGCTGGGTTGTAGGCTATAATACCCAGGACTTTTATTTGGACAGGTTGCACTAAAAGACAAAAGGAAGGACGATGCACATCTCTTGATTATGACAGTGCTGTCAGAGCCTTTTTCTGATTTACACTGGACGTTTTCACACTGCGCAAAAGGAGGACGCTAGCCGGCCTCCCGCCGGCCTCGCTCCGGCGCCATTTCCCGTGTGTTTACACACACGCGGCGGCAAACCCCGCCCCTTCCGGTGTCATCCCTGCGTCCGGCCGGCTTTTGGCTCCGTGTGTTCAAACACACGGAGCCCTAAGTCCGGCGTCACTCCGGACGAACCAAGGATAACTCCGGCTGAAGCGGCAGAAAGGTAATTCCGGCTGTCCAACCGGAATTAGCCTTTCGGCGGCGGAGCCATTCCGGAATCGGCGGCACGACCCGTTCCGGAATGGCTCCAGCCGGCTTTAGGAGGACAGTGTGAAAACGTCCACTGACTATATAAGAATGCCTAGCCATGCATGTGTACCTCCTTTTTGTTCATGAGTACTGTATACTCACTGTGGTAGAAACTATCATATATTCCATTCCATATGAATGTTCATATAGGCCTCTCTTCCTAAAACATCTGGCAACTTAGTAGGAAGAGACCTTTTGTGTAGTGGTCTGTGGACTGGTGCTGATCTGTGAACTATTGGCTGCTGGATCATGGCAAATTTCTGGTGTGGGAGTGAGAGAAAGTTTGAAAGTAACTAGGGGCACAAATATGGTGCCATTCCTTGATCTCCAAGAAGAGAAATTCCTGCCAGTCCCCCACACCAGATAAGTTTGTTTAAGGGCAATCAAGCTTGTCAATGAAATTGAATTATTCCTCTTAGTATAATATCCATTATTGCATGACTTTGCAGTTGCATGACTGGGGCTGCTGCTGCCATCACACTTTCTTCCTGCCTCCCCCATAACTCTGCCTCCCTGCCCTATGCCCTACCCAGCATGCCTTTGAGGTTTTTTAAAAATTTTAAAAACTTTTTCATGGCGTTCCAGAGCTCTGAAACTGTGATTGAAGTTTTAAAAAAGAAGGGGGGGGAATAGAAAAAAAGGACAGTGGGAGAGGAGAAGACACTGACACCATGTAACTGCCAATATCACAACTGCCTTGGCAGCAAGGTTTCACACCTAGGGACTAGTGCAATTGGGAGGTAATTGACAGGTTTTCCCCATCAATGAAAAGGGACATCCTAACTGTGCTTGTGGAGCACAGCAGCTATGGGTCGGAGGTGTTGTCATGCAATAAGTATTGCCAAAGCTATTTTTTCTCCAGATCTAATTGTGGTTTAAAAGCCATGTGTAGTAATTTCTTAAGAGGTATTTCTCTACTGAAAAGAATTTGGATATAAATTAATATATAGTTTCTATTAAAAAGCTTGGTAGTGCTACCTACAGACCTTTCCACACACCACACAAAAACATCTTCTCCCCAGGATGTCTTTCTTAAATATAACATGCTGAGATGGAAGTGGGAGGCATACAAATGCAAATCTCCACAGAACTTGCTGCTCCATTTCACCTCCTGGCAAGGCCTCTTTGACTCTTGGGATTCTCCAGGGTTTCTCAGCACTTCATGCAATTATAAAAATCTTATCAATTGTGCAGAGTGGGAAGGGCTGAGTCTGCTGGGAAACTAAATGAACAAACATGGAGAGGCTGGGGCACACTTCAGGTGTTGATCCTACTATCAACACATATCTACAGAAATGTGTAAAGAATAAAACATTGTGAGAAGAGACGTTGTACTCAAATAGTCCACTGATACACCAATGCTCCACAGATTACATTGGATGTATGGCCCAATGATTTTAATAGGACTATTTTTTAACTGGAAAGTGGGAAGTAGAAAGTAAATAGTATTGAATCAGAACACAAGTCTGTTGTCTACATTAGTAGTTCTTAATTTTAGTCATTTGTGGTTCTTAATTTTAACCTCTGAGTATCTGATAAAGGCTATGGAAGCCTCCCTCCAAAAATATCCATAAACCTAGACACACAAAATTTTTCATACTATTTGTTATACTGCACTGGAATTTGATTTACTTTGCATATATCAGTCTAGAATTTTTTAAAAAAATAGACTTGGGAAGACTAAAATTGTACCTTAAAATTCATTATAACAAAAAAAAATTCCATGCAACAGGTTGGAAATTAAGGGACACCCCCCATACACTTTTGATCATTCAGTGTACACAAATGTTGCTTCATGCACAAAATTATTAAAATATTGTATAAAATTACCTTGAGACTATGTATATTAATGTATATATGAAACATAAATGAATTTTGTTTTTAGACTTGGGTCCTATCTTCAAGATATTTCATTATATACATATATGCAAATACAGGTATTCCAAAAATAAATAAATAATCCAAAACACTTCTGGTCCCAAACATTTCAAATAAGGAAGATTCAACATATATGTTTGAACAGATGCCCTTGTACTAAAAGTAACATCGGGCCATTGCAGACTGCCAGAAATAGTGCAAATTGAGTCCACTTTAACTGTCCTGGCTCAGTGCTAGGGAATCATGGGAACTGTATTTTTTTCTGAGACATTGAGTCTTCTCTGTCAGAGAGCTCTGGTGCCACAATAAACTACAGTTCCCATGGTTCCCTAGCATTGAGTCAGGGCAGTTAAAGTAGCCCCAATTTGCACTATTTCTGGCAGTCTGCAAAGGCCCATCATTAGGTTTGGAGAAAAGGTAATTCAGTGCTCTCAGTCTCTCAGTCTCAGGGGAAAGCAATGGCAAACCTCCTCTGAAATCTTGCCAAGGGAACTTTATGATAGGTTCACCTTAGGGGTGCTCTAAGTTGGAAGCAACTTGAAGGCACACATCAACAACAACATGTACCAAATGGTTGTATAAAATGCAGCCTTTTTGCCATGCCTCATCTGAATGAGGCCTCCTTGGATGAACAAGAAGAGGAATGCCAAGATGACGGGTCCCAACAGAAGCCAGAGGAAGTTGGCAGTCCTGTTGTGACAGAAGAAGAGCCTGGTCCACCAGAGACAGCAACTGCAGCTTTGGAGGAGGAAACAGGATCTCTGTACCCCATCATACATCAATAGTTCAAATGCAAATACCAGAAACACCAGAAATGGTCCCCTCAGCCTTAAGTAAATGAGGTCAGTAGAAATAATTTACTGCTGGCTATACATTAGCTCAGCCAAAGCCATTGTGGTGTTGTGGACAATAGAGCCAATGCTTCCTGCTGACCTTGTGTGATTTCCTTAGCTTCCTGTATCTCTGGCCCATGACTTGAATTTGCACTAATCTCTCTGGCAATTTAGCTCAGGATTGTTTGCTTCATTTTGCCTTGGACTGTTTGGATTATGCTTCTGCTCCAACGGATACTCGCATCACCTTGGGATAGGACTGGCTTTTCCCTGGTCAGCCTGTGGCCTGAGGGTGTACATTCAAAAGGACAATATTGATTTGTGGGTGTTTTCTGTTACTAAATGATTATGCTGCATGATAACTTTGAAACACAGATATAGAAATCCTAAATTTTATATACAGCAGCAGATCTATTGGCTTGAGGAATTCACCAATGTAAATAGAAAGCAGGAGAGGAGCCACCTATAGAAGCTATTATTTATTTCCCCATTTAATAGAATAATTCAAAATGGCAGCAATTTATGTACTGTTTAAGTATCTGGTATTCAGAAGCACTAAAAGACAAAAACAAACAAAACCCTTTGCTGTCTTCCTGCACAGTACCACTCCTCCAGTTCCCTTACTAACAGGAGTCGGGGTACAACAAGAGCTTCTTTAGAATTTCTTGATATACAAGCCAGTGGAGTACTGGGGTTTGGTGTCACCTGGTGCAGGAAGGTGGGCCTTCCTTCCAGAAGGGGTGGGGCTTCCACCTAGAAGGGGCACACCTGGTCTGGCTCCTTGTCACGGCTCGGTTTTCCATGGGAGAAGCGGCCACAGCAAGAAACTGGGCCAGCCACACATGCCTCCTCCTGCCTGTGGCGCCCCAGCTCTCCCAAGGAAAACCAAGCCACAGCAAGGAGGAGTGGGGATATGCACACATACTCGGCTTGGCTTCTTGCCGTGGCGCACCTCTCCCCCCTCCTTGTCATTGCCCAGTTTTCCTCAGGGAGAACTGTGCCACAACAAGGAGGGGCAGGGCATGCTTGCTCACTCAGCCCGGCTCCTTTCTGAAACCAGGTTCTCCCATGGAAAACCGAACCACAACAAGGATGTGGGCCAAGAGTGCATGCCCCTACGTGCTGTGGCAAGGAGGTGCAGGGGATGTGCATACATGTGCTTGGCCCAGCTCCTTGCTGCGGCCTGGTTCTCCCATGGAAAACCAAGCCACAGCAAGGAGAGACAGGACTGACTAGGCACACTCCCCTTTGAGGTGTCACCTGGTGCAGACTACACCCTCACCCCCAGTGACACTACTGATACAAGCACATGGAGAAGGGAGAAGCCCTCACCCCTATTGTATGCACCTCTGAACCTACCTTTTTGATATGTGTTCAGTACTATGCCCACAAGAAGGTGCAATACTACTTACACCCATTCAGCTGGACTGGAAAAACTGTAAAGGCCTTGGTTCTCTTCCTGTTCTACCTGAATTTTTAAAAACAAATTATTTCGGAGATCTACACAACAGTTTCCCTATCTTAAAGTATTCCCAGGGAATTCCCAGCACTTTGTAGTTGAGTTGACTTCAACCCATGATAACCCTATGAACGAGAGACCTCCAAGTCACCCTGTCCTCAATCGCACTGCTCATCTCTTGTAGATTCATGGTCGTGGCTTCGCTGATTGAATCCATCCATCTGGGATATCGTCTTCCTCTTTTCCTGTTGCTGTCAACTTTAAAAGACAGTGTTATTGTCTTTTCTAGTGAGTCCTTTTCATGATATAGCAAAATATGACAACCTCAATTTAGTCGTCTTTGCTTTTAAGGAGAGTTTAGGTCTGATTTTCTCTAGGACCCATTTACTGGTCTTTTTAGCAGTCCATGGTATCGCAGAACTCTCCACACACACACCTCAAATGAGTTGATTTTCTTCCTATCAGCACATGCTTAAGTTTTTTAAACTAACTCATGAGGTCATTTTAAATTAATCCAGCATTTCCCAAATTCAAATATACCTCTTCATGGCTGTCTATGTACTCCTGGAGCTAGCTAAGATGGCTGACTCCTAGAAACACAGTGACAGAAAATTCGAGAGAGATCAAGTGAGGAGAAGAGAGATCAAGTGAGCAATAGCAATAGCAAGTACATTTCTATACTGCTTATCAGTGCACTTAAGTACTCCCTAAGCGGTTTACAATGTGTAAGCCAATTGCCCCCAACAAGCTGGGCACTCATTTTAGCAACCTCAGAAGGATGCAAGCCTGAGTCGAGCTTGATCCCTTGGCTGGTATTGAACTCGCAGCCTTGCAGTTTGTGAGTGAGTGGCTGCAGTACAGGCATTTAACCACTGCACCACTAGGGCTCTTAGGAATAAAAGAAAATGATCTTTATCCCTCCATGGGTAATATTGCTAAAGCACTTTAACATTTTGAATATAACTCTTGAATCATAATTAAAAAGAGCTCAGTGGAAATTGGCACAATTTCTGAAATATTGCCTAAGTATAGATATGACATGTAATCAGTGGGCGGGGAAGAAGGAAGACCACTATGGAAGGGGAGGTAAACCCAGAATATTTCAAGAAAAGTTTGGATGCAAAACCATGAACATGCAGGAAAAATCAAACAAAAAGAATAGTACAGTTTTGATACTTTCAAGGACCTTTTTAGTTTCTGGCTAAGCCCTATGTGATGAAGACTCTGGTGCAATCAGGAGATTCAGTAGGTATCCCTTTGCTGAAAACACATTTGTTATGGGGCTATGGGAAGCAGTATGCAAGATAAGGGGCAGGTCCAGAAGGGATGTGGTAGCTCAGTGGATAAGACACTGACTCTGACGATTACAAGATCAGCAGGTTGGCAGTTTGAGACCCAAGCGCATGACGGAATGAGCTCCCATCACTAGTCCCAGCTTCTGCCAACCTAGCAGTTCAAAAGCATGTAAAAAGTGCAAGTAGATAAATAGGTACCACTTCAGTGGTAAGGTAACAGCATTTCACGCAGTCATGCTGGCCACATGACCATGGAGTCGTCTGACAACATCGGCTCTTCAGCTTAGTAACTGCCTCCTACAGTTGGACACAAGTAAACAATCATGTCAAAGAGGAAACTTTTATTTACTTTTTACCAGAAGTGCAGTCCCATTAACCCTTTCTTCACAGGATCACTCCACACACATTTGATCTCTATGGGAGGGAAGTCATGTAAGATGTCCTAAGCTCTCTAGAGGAATACTAAGGCTCAGGCTTGACTCAGGCCTGCATCCTTCCAAGGTCGCTAAAATGAGTACCCAGCTGTTGGGGGGCAATGAGTTTACAGTTGTAAACTGCTTAGACACTCCACAGAGTGGTATGAAGTGGTATATAAATGAAACTGCTTTGCAATACTTTTTTTTAAAAGTCATAATACATTTTTTTAAAAAACAAATATCCTGTGAAATAGGTGCAATCCAGAAAAAGTTTAGGATATCCAGGTCCTACTGAAACCAGTGGAACCTAAGTGGGCAACCATGTTGTCCAGTTCATTAATCTTATCAGTCCTTAATCAGGTCTAATTTATACCATATGGGGAGAAAGAAATGCCAGATGTCCAAGCTTATTTTAGAAGAGGAAGAGGTAGGAGGGATACTACTGCAAACATACATTGGAATAATGGAGCATAACAAAGAATTTCAGAAGCAAATCATCCTGTGCTTTATGGATTATAACAAGTCTTGATTGATTGATAGTATTTCTGTATCTTCCAGGCCACAACGGCTCCTGAGGCATTGAACAAATATAAACGTATTAAAACAATAAAAAAGATTAAAACATTTTAAAAACTCATTAAATACTTTAAAATCCCTAAAAGCAATCTAAAAGCAATCCTAGAGTCTAGTTTTAAAACAGTTAAAAAGCAATTTCAGATGTTAAATGCCATGTGGAACTGCACTGTTTTGGCTGGGCAAAGGTGGTCCTGGCCATTGCAAGAACCTGGCTTTCCAGGGCCAGTGCTGGGTCCAAGAACACCCCCAAGTTTCAGATCTGATCTTTCAGAGGAAGTGAACCCCCATCCAGAACAGGCTGAAATCACAATCTCCATTTGGTTTTTCTACTGACTGGCAGCATTTCTGTTTACATCCTGACTCAAGGAAGCCATGGCCCTGAGTCTCCAAGACTTGAGTAGGTCTGTTGATGGAAGGGTGACTTGGAGGTCTCTCATTTATGGGATCACCATGAGTCAAAGTCAACTTGATGGCAGTTGTTTGTTGTTGTTAACTGCCCTTGAGTCAATCCCAACTCATAGTGACCCTGTGGATGAGACATCTCTAAGATCCCACTATCCTTACAATGCTCTCCTTAGACCGTGCAAACTCAGGCCTGTGACCTGCCTGAGTTTGAGTTTATCCATCTGGTGTGTAGTCTTCTTCTCTTTCTTCTGCCCTCTATCTTTCCCAGCATTATTGTCTTTTCTAGTGAGTTGTGCCTTCTCATGATGTGGCCAAAATCCGACAGCCTCAATTTGATCATCTTTGCTTCCAGGGAGCTTTCACATTTGATCTGTTCTAGGACCCATTTGTTTGTCTTTTTGACTGTCCATGGTATCTTCAGTACTCTTTTCCAGCACCACATCTCAAATGAATTGGGCAAATGAGTTGAGTAGTTAACATTTTTTTCCTGTATCATATGCAACAATGTTAACTATGGCCTGAAGTAGATGGGCCAAATAAAGTGGCTTCCGGCTGCTTTGGGGGCATTGCATTAAGATGACTCTATGATTCTATGATTCTATGTTTCGAAAGTGACCAGAAGCCACAGCAAGCCACAAAAAGCCAGCCTAAATAGTGGTGCAGCTTGGGATTGGTGCAGTGGCCCACTGTAGGAGCAGGCCATGGAATCTCCATGGTCCCGGCTCAATTGGGGCCGGAGTTGTCTCTGGCTGCTCCTTCATGCCTGTCTGCTTCATCCTTATACTAATAGAGCCAAAGCTACTTTGCTCCACTGATGTATATAAGAAAAATACCGTATTTTTCGGCATATAAGACGCACTTTTTTCCCCGCAAAACGTGGGCGGGGAAGTTGATGCACCTTATAAAGTGAAGGAGGCCGCGGCCGCGGCCTCAGTTGTTCAATCGGCTGCTGCTGGGATCGATCCCAGCAGCAGCCCATTGAACTGAAGCCGCGGCCAGAACGATGCCTCGTTCCAGCCGTGGCTTCAGTTTTTAAATGGGCTGGTGTTGGGATCGGAGCGATCCCAGCACCGGCCCATTTAAAAACTGAGGCCGCGGCCGGGAGGAGGCCTCGTTCCGGCCGTGGCCTCAGTTTTTAAATGGGCTGGTGCTGGGATCGATCCCAGCACCGGCCCATTTAAAAACTGAGGCCGCGGCCTCAGTTGTTCAATCGGCTGCTGCTGGGATCGATCCCAGCAGCAGCCCATTGAACTGAAGCCGCGGCCGGAACAATGCCTCGTTCCAGCCATGGCTTCAGTTTTTAAATGGGCTGGTGTTGGGATCGGAGCGATCCCAGCACCGGCCCATTTAAAAACTGAGGCCGCAGCCGAGAGGAGGCCTCGTTCTGGCCGTGGCCTCAGTTTTTAAATGGGCTGGTGCTGGGATCGATCCCAGCACCGGCCCATTTAAAAACTGAGGCCGCAGCCGAGAGGAGGCCTTGTTCTGGCCGTGGCCTCAGTTTTTAAATGGGCTGGTGCTGGGATCGATCCCAGCACCGGCCCATTTAAAAACTGAGGCTGCGGCCTCAGTTGTTCAATCGGCTGCTGCTGGGATCGATCCCAGCAGCAGCCCATTGAACTGAAGCCGCGGCCGGAACGATGCCTCGTTCCAGCTGTGGCTTCAGTTTTTAAATGGGCTGGTGTTGGGATCGGAGCGATCCCAGCACCGGCCCATTTAAAAACTGAGGCCGCGGCCGGGAGGAGGCCTCGTTCCGGCCCTGGCCTCAGTTTTTAAATGGGATGGTGCTGAGATCGATCCCAGCACCGGCCCATTTAAAAACTGAGGCCGCGGCCTCAATTGTTCAATCGGCTGCTGCTGGGATCGATCCCAGCAGCAGCCCATTGAACTGAAGCCGCGGCGGAACGATGCCTCGTTCCAGCCGTGGCTTCAGTTTTTAAATGGGCTGGTGTTGGGATCGGAGCGATCCCAGCACTGGCCCATTTAAAAACTGAGGCCGCAGCCGAGAGGAGGCCTCGTTCCGGCTGTGGCCTCAGTTTTTAAATGGGCTGGTGCTGGGATCGATCCCAGCACCGGCCCATTTAAAAACTGAGGCCGCAGCCGAGAGGAGGCCTCGTTCTGGCCATGGCCTCAATTTTTAAATGGGCTGGTGCTGGGATTGATCCCAGCACCGGCCCATTTAAAAACTGAGGCCGCAGCCGAGAGGAGGCCTCGTTCCGGCCATGGCCTCAGTTTTTAAATGGGCTGGTGCTGGGATCGATCCCAGCACCGGCCCATTTAAAAACTGAGGCCGCAGCCGAGAGGAGGCCTCGTTCTGGCCATGGCCTCAGTTTTTAAATGGGCTGGTGCTGGGATCGATCCCAGCAACAGCCCATTGAACTGAAGCCGCGGCCGGAACGATGCCTCATTCCAGCCGTGGCTTCAGTTTTTAAATGGGCTGGTGCTGGGATCGATCCCAGCACCGGCCCATTTAAAAACTGAGGCCGCAGCCGAGAGGAGGCCTCGTTCCGGCCATGGCCTCAGTTTTTAAATGGGCTGGTGCTGGGATCGATCCCAGCACCGGCCCATTTAAAAACTGAGGCCGCAGCCGAGAGGAGGCCTCGTTCCGGCCGCGGCCTCAGTTTTTAAATGGGCTATTGCTGGGATCGATCCCAGCACCGGCCCATTTAAAAACTGAGGCCGCGGCCTCAGTTGTTCAATCGGCTTCTGCTGGGATCGATCCCAGCAACAGCCCATTGAACTGAAGCCGCGGCCGGAACGATGCCTCGTTCCAGCCGTGGCTTCAGTTTTTAAATGGGCTGGTGTTGGGATTGGAGCGATCCCAGCACCAGCCCATTTAAAAACTGAGGCCGCGGCCGGGAGGAGGCCTCGTTCCGGCCGTGGCCTCAGTTTTTAAATGGGCTGGTGCTGGGATCGATCCCAGCACCGGCCCCTTTAAAAACGGAGGCCGCGGCCTCAGTTGTTCAATGGGCTGCTGCTGGGATCGATCCCAGCAGCAGCCCATTGAATTGAAGCCACGGCCGGAATGAGGCCTCTTTCCAGCCGTGGCTTCAGTTTTTAAATGGGCTTGTGTTGGGATCAGAGCGATCCCAGCACGGCCCATTAAACAACTGAGGCCGTGGCTGGGAGGAGGCCTCCTCCCGGCCGCAGCCTCAGTTGTTCAATGGGCTGCTGCTGGGATCGATCCCAGCAGCAGCCCATTGAACTGAAGCTGCAGCCTCAGTTGTTCAATGGGCTGGTGCTGGGATCGGAGAAGTCCTCCGATCCCAGTAGCAGCCCATTGAACAACCAGCTGCTGCTAAAGGGAGGAATCTTTTTTCCTTGATTTTCCTCCTTTAAAATTGGTTGCGTCTTATATGTCAGAGCGTCTTATATGCCGAAAAATACGGTAAATACCTTGATTTCAAAATGATATATTCTCTCACTGTGTTCCTTCCTATACAGGAAGGTAATAGATCTTTGTAATACTCAAAGCAGCATGCCTTTGTGAGTAATAAAAAGAAATCATTTTTTTAAAAAACGATCTTATTAATAAGCTAGCCAGTAAATTATCACAATGTGAATGAGAATTAATAACAGAGGACATACATTTAAACTCCTGTGGGTATTCATTAACTGTCATCACATCTTTTAAGAAGAAAGGATGTACGCTATGAATAGCAGAAAGGCAACTAGAAGGATAATTATTTTTCTGTTTCTTAAAATACCTAGAAATTGGTGCAAATATTTGTGGCCTCTGTTTGAAAAAATACCTGTTTTCAGCAAACTGCAGCTATGTTGAGAGAAATTCAAGATTACTATGTACTATAATTATGCTTTAGTGGCAAAAATAGCTCCCTCCTTTCCTTATAGGTCTTGAGTCTAATTCTCAGTTTTTCAAACCCTCCAATCGTCTCAATTAATCCCCTCTCCTCCCATTTTGATACTGCTTTTAAACAACCCCTTTTCTCTCTCCTCCACCCACTTTCCCCATTGTGAATTGAGTGCAAACTACGTTTGCACTTTCAACTCAGTTTGCAGCAGTTGAAGTAAATGAAGGAAGAAAGTGGGAGGCAGAATGAGAAAATGGGACATTTTAAGAGCTGGAAAAGTGAGATAACAGAGGATTAATCAGGACTGGCTCTGTCAAATCAGGATAGTGGGCAGATGTGCTCAATTAACACTGCAGGAGGGAGAGGAGAGGAGGGTGGAATCTTTCCCTTCCCAATAGGCTCAGGCAAAAGCACACTGCTGTAGCATCTGCTAGGTCATTGATGGCAAACCTTTTTGGGTCAGAGTGACCCAACTAAAAGTTTTTCAGGCACTGGGTGTTACCTGGTGCCAGGAGTGGGACTTCCACCCTCTGAGGCATGACCTCCAGGGCGGACTTCTTCCCCTGCACCTTTGCTGGCCTCCAGCTGCCTCCAGAGAGACAGCTGGAGGCTGGTAAAGGGAATACCAAATGATGGGTCCATTACACTTCATGGATGACAGAAGGATGAGAGAAGCACATGGGGTGTGATAATCTTGCTCCCAATCACACGAATGGGATGGGAGCAATCCACTTTGTTTCTGTCCTGAGCCCTCTGTCTGATAATCTCCCCTGTCTCCACTACTATATTTAAGTAAGATTTTATCATTCCTACCTCCACATCTACCCCTCTTAATATTGACAGTTGTTGAGAAATTAGGTCTCATTAGGCACTCTCAAGGAGCTGGCTGCTGATTATATTATTCATTAATATCTGACTAGATTGGAAAGATATATAATATCTGGTTTATGGTAAAAACTGATAATGCCAATAGAGTTTGCATGCTGATAACTGCAGCTGATCATTATAAATGAGTTATGCATTAGAACAACACTGTAATATTAGTGCTACTGAAATGAGCCATTATTTATTTTTATTCCTTTAGTAAGTTTTAAAATTAACTGAGCATAAGATTATTTAACATATTGAAGAGCCATGCTGCATCATACCAAATCCCAGCTATGAATATTCTGTTCACATGATGACCAACCAGTTGTCCACTGGCAATAGATTATTTAGTGGTAAAAACAGTAACAACCTGTCTTTACAGTCCTAATTACTGAAAGTGGGCTATATACATTTGGTAATACTTACAATTTTCCTTATTAAACAATTTACAGTATTTGTGTTTCAGAAAGATCCCAGTGATTTCTCAGGCAGTGCAGTATAAAGATTTATATAAAGACAAAGCAAGAATAATCTTTTACAATAACTTAGTAGTAGTCATGTTTGCACAGGATCATGAATTAAAATGATATTGGTTTAGTTGCTGTTCTTGTTGTTTTGCCTTCCTCCACTGTAAAAATGTGCATCATTTTAGCTGTCCTCCTGTGCACTTGTCCTTATTAAACATAACAGCATCATGCAAAAAGACATTGATACTGAACTTAAAAGACTCCAATTTGCTCTTTCCATTTTCTCCCACAGTTGCTAAGACCCTTGACCAATGAAGGTCTGTGTTTGGTATGCGAGGGATTCTACCAATCTGGTCTATTATTACTCAGCCATGAGTAGCAAAATGTTATGCTGGAGGATGGGTATGTGACAGAGTTAAGAGGGATTCAACTGACATGATAAAGAAATAAACATCAGATATGGAATTGCATCACATCAAATGTAATGCTAGCCTTAAAATATGTTAATCTAAGGATGCAGTCATCCCATACCAAACAGATACCAGCTGAGGAGCTACAGAATTAATTCTGCCTTTTCATCAAGATTGTGACTCAAGGTGACTTAAGCATTTAGATAATTATAATATAATTTTAAAAATTCAAAAAGTCATTATTAAAATAGAATTAAATGATTAATTATACGGAAACAGTTTAAAACAGGGGTCGGCAACCTACGGCCCGCGGCCCGGTTCCGGCCCAGGTTGCCAGGCTTACGGGCCCAGGCAGACCCCTGCCGCCGTCGTCGCCGTCGCCGCCGCTGCCGCCGTCGCCCGGCCACGCGCACCGCGACCGCCATTTTGGTCTCCAAAATGGTGGCCGCAAAGTGTTTGCGCATGCGCAGGATTACTGCGCATGTGCAAACGCATCGCGACCGCCATTTTGGAGACCAAAATGGTGGCCGTGGCGCCGGGAGCGCGCGCGGCGCCTGGGAGGAGGCCCGTCCCAGCCAAGAGAATCCTCCCCGGGGGGACCCTCGGTGGCGACGGGCTTCCAGGAGGCCCTTTGCCACCGAGGGAAGCCTCCTCGGGGGGACTCTCGGTGGTGACGGGCTTCCAGGAGGCCCTTCGCCACCGAGAGAATCCTCCCTGGGGGGCCCTCGGTAGCGACGGGCTTCCAGGAGGCCCTTCGCCACCAAGGGAAGCCTCCTCAGGGGGACCCCCGGTGGCGACGGGCTTCCAGGAGGCCCGTCACCACCGAGGGAAGCCTCCCGGGGGGACCCTCATTGGCGACGGGCTTCCAGGAGGCCCTTCGCCACCGAGGGAAGCCTTCTCGGGGGGACCCTCGGTGGCGACGGGCTTCCAGGAGGCCCTTCTCCACCGAGAGAATCCTCCCCGGGGGGACCCTCGGTGGCGACGGGCTTCCAGGAGGCCCTTCGCCACCGAGAGAATCCTCCTCGGGGGGACCCTCGGTGGCGACGGGCTTCCAGGAGGCCCTTCCCCACCGAGAGAATCCTCCCCGGGGGGACCCTCGGTGGCGACAGGCTTCCAGGAGGCCCTTCGCCACCGGGGGAAGCCTCCTCGGGGGGACCCTCGGTGGCGACGGGCTTCCAGAAGGCCCTTTGCCACCGAGAGAATCCTCCCCGGGGGGACCCTCGGTCCTCCAAGGTGCCTTTGCTTGATCCTGAGGCGAATTTGCCAAAGGATCAGGGCGGGGGGGGGGGGGGGCTTGGAACGGCCCCATGGCAGCTGTGAGGGGTTGGCACGCGCACGCGCGTGCGCACCCCCACCCCCACCCCCAGTACAACCGGCCCCCACACCATTTCCCCCCCTCCCCCGGCCCCCCAGCAACAAAGGCCACGGTGGCAGCGTGCGCGGGGGGTCGCGCACGGTGGCGGAGGGTGTGCACGCACGCGTGCGCGCGCCGCCATCCCCCCCCCACCTTGGCCCAGCCGAGACCTGGGCTACGGGAGACCGGCCCAGGTCTTAAAAAGGTTGCCTGTCCCTGGTTTAAAACATATACTTTAAAAAGCCTTAAATCAGTTTAAACAGTACAATTTTAAACAACATAGCACCTTCTTACAGTCCTTTTTTAAAAGCCTGTCTGAATTTTTTTTTAAAAAGTCTTCACCTGGACAGACAGAAAGCAGAGGCCCATTCTAGCCTTCCTAGGAAGGGAGTTCCAAAGTTTAGGGGCAGCCACACATAAGGCTCTACATACTCATATAGAATAGACTGTTTGTAATGGGTATGGAGTTAAAGGTGTAATGTGGGTGAAACACGGGGGCCACATTTGGAACATATCATGCCCACATCCTATCAAATGTGGTCCAAGGGATTACACTCCTATTGGCTTCAGAGGTAGCTATTTCTTGGTTTTCCCTCCTATTGACTTCTATGGAAGGGGGAATAAAAACACCAAGAAAATAGCCATTCCTTTGTCAATAATTGTCTATCCACGCCATCATCTCTAGAGGGAAGAGGTGAGTTATTATTATTATTATTATTATTATTATTATTATTATTATTACATAGGATGTGGTATAGCTTGGCCTATGATGACAGTACACCACTTCTATAATACAAAGAATATATATACAGGCAGACTGTATGTTGACTTGGATGATAGGAATCACACCATGTACTATGTACTACACTATACAATTATGGCAGGCTCATGCCACTGTGGCTCCAAACTATGGAATCCTGGATTTCTAGTTTGGTAGAATTGTTTACTAGAGAGCGCTAGTACTATAGTTCAGGGGAGTGCACTGTTGCTCTTTATGGAGCTGAGCAGATGCACCAGGATAGCATGGGCTGAGCCCATGCTATTTCGATCCAGGTGCTCACCCAGGTTGGCACAGGGATGGGTGGGTATGGGACTTGGTGTGTGCTCCTTACCTCACCATGCCATTGCTTGTACTCAGAAGCCACCCGTTGCCACATCTAATGTGGAAATGGGGCACCTGGCTGCACCCATGAGGCCAGGCACCCCAATTCCACATCAGATGTTGTGATGGGGAGCTTCTGAGTATGAGGGATGGCATGGCAGGGAATGAGCACAGGGGGTCTTCTAAACAGCTGAAGTTTGTAGGAAAGTTTCCAGGATACTCTGCGGCAAACCAGGGTCAAATTACCTCAGTGGAAAGGTTCTTTACCCTGGGATCAGACCAGATCCACTGGATCTGCATCCAGTCTGGCAGGATCAGGCCTGATTCTGGCCCCAGGCTCTTGGCCTGCATCATCAAAACTGGACAACTAGATGCTGGGGGAACCTAACGTTCCATAAAAATTCTAAGTAATCTTACCAAAGGACAAATCCCAAGATTCCTTAGAATGAAGCCATGACAATTGAAGTGGTATCAAACTGCTCTAACTGTATAGTGTAGGTACTTTCCACATCTCTCTGGCCTCATGCAGAGCATACGTAGATACCACAAGCAAGAACTTTAGTGTGGGAAAACTATGATTTATTGGAGAATCTTGCAAAAAATAGCATAGTTTCACAGCACACATGAAGCCTGAAAACACTAGTATGTTTTTTGCCCAGAACCTGAGAAGCCTAAAAACAAACACCCCTTTCCTGTTTTCATTAATTTATGTGCTGCATTTCTTATTCAATAACACATTCCCCCTTTTGAAATACATTCTCAATTTAGCTCCATGTATTCTGCTATGTATATTCAGAAATATGACCATTTTAAGGCCAAACAGCTGGAAAGAAATACCTTTATACACACACAAATGTCACTGTTGTTCCTTTGGTTTTGTTTTCCCTTTCTTTTCAAAATTTCCAAACTGTTTCTCATAAAGGAAGTTGCCTGTTTGTTTGTTTGTTTTTAAACATCTTTTTCTTCTTTCCTTTCTTGTGCTAAATTTTAGAAACTGTTCAGAAACCTACTGCTATGTTCAAACCACTTCTCTGCTGTAATTTGCGGTGTTGTCCTTCACTTCAGTCAGTACAAGGTCTTGGGCTGACAGTCAGATAATACAGCAAATATAAGAGTTCTGTGTGCAAAGAATTTTCACTGTCTCACTCTGCAGTGCTAGAAATTAGGAGACCAAAGGCAAATTTCATTAACGGGGAAAATTCTTATTGGGGTGTGTGTACAGCTACACCCATGGTTTTTGTAACGGTGACTATTTACATACTGGATGCTGGGTCTACAGCTATACCAGAAAGAAGTTTAAGAAGAAAATATTTAGCTGCTGCTGCTGCTGCTGCTGAATAAATGTCACTTGGCAATATACTGCATGTATGCTAATGCAAGAATGATCCTGACAGCCAGACAGTGAGAGACTATCAAGCTGGGGAAATAACATCATATAACATCATATATATAAAGAAGACAAACCTGATGTTACTAAGTGATATGGGTCAAAGCTGATATGGAAAAGGTGTTTTGTGTGTGTGTGTGCCAAATTTCATTTGTTCTTTAATCTGTAACAGCTGTAGCTGAAGGACAACAGAGCAAAAGTGTGAGGTGATCTCTCAGATGTTCTTCCTCAATGCTGATAATGCAACCTTCTGTGATATGGTTACTTTTAATTTGCATATGAATCACCTTAAGCCTTTTAGGGGTTGTCCGCACTGGCAAAAAAAGCAGTTTCACCCCATTTCAAGCCTCAGATGTTTATACAATGCATGCAGCCAAAATGGGATGAAACCTGGATGAAGCCAGACTCTGGGGTGAAAAACTAGAGGAAAATAAAGCTCTTTTGCTCTGTTCTAACAGGGAAAGTATGCATTATTGTACTGGCATATAAACAGCATGATGTAAATCAGGGGTAGGCTACCTAAGGCCTGGGGGCCGGATGTGGCCCCCGAGGCCTTTGGACTGGCTCCAGGCCGGTCCTGTCGCTGCCGCAGCCACCCACCACGATGATATTGATTATTGTTGTTATTACTTGTTCTTGGGGTTTTCTTGGCAAAATCTCCACAGGGATTTTGCCATGGCTTTTCTGGGGCTGAGAGAGTGTGCATGCATATTTTTAAATTTTTAATTTTTTTAATTTTTAATTTTAATATTTATTTATTTATTTATTTATTTATTTTTGGTGCTTCAGCCCCCCAATTGTCTGAGGGACAGCAACCCGGCCCCCGGCTCAAAAAGGTTGCCTACCCCGATGTAAATGCAGGAATATGGGAAGGTCCAGGTAGCTTACAGAAGCTGTCTAGAGTATGCTCCCTGGGCCTGGTGAGATGAAGCTGCCAGCACCATTGCTCACCATACATTTTTTTTTCTTTTGTCAAGTGTACAGGTAGATGAGTGGCCAGATGCACCATCAACCCATCAGACCATATCATCACACACCCCATGAAGTGAAATTATGACAAACATTTCAGGTTGCTAATAATGCAATGCATATAATAAAATTATACACAAACTGGTCAGTCCAACAGGGGCCATGGAATGAAGGGGGGATGGGGGATGTATGAAGGGCCTCCATGATTGTGCTTTGCCAATGTGTCACTGGGCGCATTATGCAGTGTAAAGTGGCATATCACTCATGCAACTGTGTGGCTGGTCACATGGTATCCAATGGAATGGGAGCTGGGTAAAACAAGGGAGGTAATTGGCAGTCACAGGTGGTGTGTTCATGCAATGGGTTGCATTCATGGGGGAAGCAAAAAAATAAAAAACTCAAGCAGCATAGCTTGACACATCATGGTACTGACCGCCCATGGGTGTTCAGCCCACCTTGGGAGTGTTCTGTGTGGACAGCAGCAGTTCCAGTTAAATCCTCTCCATTTGCTCAGCCCCAAATGGAGGTGGCTAGACTTCGAGGGATCACCATGATGTGGAGGCTTTCAGAATGGTACTTTCACTATGGTAGTTTATGTCCAATATCTGTAATTTCAAACCTGAGACTACTTGCTTGATCTAATCATGGTACTATAAATATGTGATTGCGCTCTAAAGAGTTATTGCAGTTGCATGAAACTCTCTTGTGTGGATCATACACATTTACTTTGTTTTCAGAGCTATTCAGTGCATTTTAGTTTGTTTGTTCTCCCATGAGAAATTAAAATGGGGAAAGTGAAAGAAGGATGGAAGTATTTTTAAAGAACAAAGCTGTTTTATGGACTGCGATAAAGACTTTAAATAAGGATGCACTTAATTTTAGTTGGGTAATTGCATTCCAAAGGTGGAGAGAGGAACATTTCCATGTCTGGATGAATAATAAAATAAAATAAGGATAAGAAATAATTATGCAAACCTAAGACAATGGGATTTTGCTATCACTCCACTAAGTACTGCCACTAAACTATTATTCAATAGTGGAAACCAGACTCCAGTTCAAAGATGGCTGAGGAACAGGTGTTTTCTGTTCTTGAATTTTAACTCCTTAGAAGCACTTGCCAGCATGGTCAATGATAAAAGATGATGGGAGCAGTAGTCAAACAACACCTGGAGGGCCAGCCTTTTGACATTCCTGTACTAAAAGGTTCAAGCAACAACTGATAGCTCTCTTAGCCTGGGACCCACTGTCAGTGAAAGGAGAAAATACTGGGCTTAATGGAGATAAAATTGATGTTATTTGGCTTCCAATGTTCTTATGCTCAATTTGTGTTCTCTCTGCTTTCCTTTAAGTAATTAAGTGCTACAAAAATCTGACAATTTTCAATGATCTTTCTCTTCCAAAGACCCCAAGTATTGTTGCTGTCTATGAAACTACTTACTACTTGGGGAAATGGAAAGGATGCAACAATATATTTTAATGCAGCATATATTTATGTCTCTAGAATTTGAGCACCCTAGCATGCATGCATACTTGCCCACATGTACACTTGCTGTGTCTGTCCATACAATCACAATTATGTTATCATTCTCTCCCAAGAGTCCTTGGAATAATCTTTAGGCAGTGCAGCTCTTCTAATGCAATTCCGCTTCCCCCCTTCTCCCCTATGAAACCCTATTGTTCTTTTCTCTTCCATAACAACACAATAGTGGCATTTTTAAAAAGTTACATATGCATACCTTTCAAGTTGAATTTCAAGTAAGTGGGGATAAAAAATAGGGAGAGCTGAATAATGCATAGAACAGAATACTTTAAGAGGCTTAAAAATGAGATAGTGATACCGTAGTAAAATATGATGCATAATAGATACTTGAAGGATTTTAGGTTACACTCCTGTAGGATACTAACTATATGCTAGAAGTGGTTGCCATCAAAATGTCACCCATTTTTAAAAAAAAAAAACCAACAAGATGTGGCTCATGATAATCGCAAGTATGTATGAGACTACAGTAAACAATTGGCAAAGCAGTTAAGTCTAAATTTGAATATTTTGGCCATAAATATGAGACATAACACACTTAAACCCTGACCCATACTAAACTATTTGTGATCTGAAACTAGCAAGTAATGCCCTCTGGGATGGGGATAGGAGAATAATAATAATACTAATAATAATAATAATAATAATAATAATAATTTCTATCCCGCCCCTCTACCGAAGCAATCAGGGCGGCTTCCAACAATAAAAACTCACAATAACCCACCCCAAGCCCAAACCCACCCTCCCCTTAAAACAGTATTAAACATCTTAACATTAAAACAATTTAACACTATAAAACAATTATAATAGTTTACACAAATAATTATTAAAAAGGCAGTCTAACAATTAAAGTCTATCATTTGGTCCATGGGAAAATGACTTTGGGCCTTTGCAGACTGCCAGAAATAGTGCACATTAAATTGAGGCACTGCCCTGGCTCAGTGCTAGGGAGTCATGGGAATTGTATTTTTTTCTGGGACATTGAGCCTTCTCTGTCAGAGAGCTCTGGTGCCACAATAAATTACAGTTCCCATGATTCCCTGGCACTGAGCCAGGGCAGTGCCTCAATTTAATGTGCACTATTTCTGGCAGTCTGCAAAGGCTGAGCAAGATCTGTACCACAAGAGAGGGAAAACAGGTGGCAGATTTGTAAGAGTCATATATTTTTTTGCATGGAAACATAATTTATATAACTCATGACTAATTTTATCAAAGTGAAGCAACCTCTATAAGGCAGCATCAACAAGTGACAAGTAGCAATTGTTGCTTGTGGGATCTATGTCTGTGATTTCTACTCCGGGTTTTAGTCCAAACTCGAAGGGATTTGTCCAAGGGAATAAAGCTTATATCCAAAATAGGTTCAGAACCTCAGGCAGCTCATTTACACTTCAGACTAAAATCCAGAGTGGATTGAGCATCTCACTGACATGATAGCTAAGAGTCACCCCTAGTGAGTAGGATACAAGATCTAAAGTGCTTGTTTTGGCATCCATACACCTTCAGAACACTGTCCTTTATGAATTGCAACAACAGCTTTTTCAATTCAATGCCTTGTTCAGTGCCAGATAGTGTTAGGCATACTGCTACCATATCAATAATAACCAAAACGTGGACAATTCAATAAAGAACTGAAGCTGTGAGCACAACGGAGATATACTTACAATTCAGTTCTACAGCTTTCTGTTAAGAAGTCCTGATGAATTCAATAGGGTTTACTCCCAAACATTTTTGTTTTCTCTGCCTACCTTCAAGTAATTTAAGTACTGCAAAAATATGATCATTTTCATGCTCTTTGTCTTACAACAGAAACTAGACTGCGAGTAGAGTTTCTGACTATGCAACTATTTACCACTTGGGTTCATATAGAGTTGTAGCTTTAAGTTGTTCCAAATCTCTTGATCATTTCATATTCAACCTACTACTACTACTTTCCCTCTCTTATGACAAATTGAAATAGGAAGAATGTTTTGAAAACATGCCATTAAAGATATTTTATCTGTGCCATGGCACAGCACTTCAAATAACAATGGTTGGACAGTAAAGGCAGTCTAAGTAAACTATCATTATCCTTTTCTGTCAAAGTGTACATTCTGTCTTATTTGCCTTTATGTTTTGAGTTGCAGAATGGATTTACTAGTACTGTAGCACAGAAACTTTGATTAAAAAGTGAAGTGGGGAACAAATCCCTGTGATCCCTTTAGGTCTCAATATAAAGTCTGTCTGTCTATAGCAGTTGTATAGTTCTCAACATACAATGAACTATTCTGGCAGACAAGAGGAATTAAAGTTTTCAGCTCAACATCTTCCATTCAGTCAGTGACTTTCCAAGGTTTCATGCACATCTCTTCCCTATCATCTATTACCTGATCCTTTTAACTGGATATGCCAGGAATTGAACCAGAGACTTTCAGTATGCAAAGCACATGCTGTGCCACTCATCTCTGGTCTACAATAATTTTTAAATTCATTTTTGTAATCTAGATTCTGGAAGCAATGTAACATGTATCCAATGTCTGCAACTTGAATGAATAACTAGCCTTTTGTAAACCAATTGCAAGATCTCAGACTTTGAATAATTCAGAAAGAAGAGCTCAGCCAATATAGCAGACCCACAACACCAGTTATTTTTCACAAACCAGTTGTTAGGAAGTAAACATCTTTTTACAAAAGCCTCTAACTTTCTTGATTTAAAAAATAAGCAAAATAATAGGAGGGCAATTTTCAATCAGTCAGGGTAAGCAATACATGTTTTCCCTTCATCATAATATAATCATAATACCACTTTAAACAGCTACAGCTCTGCTTGATCTACACTACATGAATGATAACATTCAAGAAATAGTTTTTTTCCACCCTCTCCCCATTTTCACAAAGAGAAAAAAAGTTTGTTTATCACTTCATGCAAATGATTTTCCAAAAACGAGTACAGGAAGAGTACAGGTGTACAGGAGAGTTTGAGATCTCATTGTACCCAAAAGTGTGGGCCTATGCATGTTTACTAAAATATATCCCCACTGTGTTATAATCATATAAATGTTTTTACCTTTATTTTGCAGTATAATGCTATTCAAAAACAATAGTGATAACAATGACATCGTCATACATACATACAGTACAGTGGGCTTGCTGCATCGGGAGGTTACTTATTTGCAGATTTCTATGTCCACAGCTTGCCACACCCCACATTATTCAATGGTGACATGTGCACATTGCTGGCGATTGAATAATATGGGGCTTGAGCATCCACCATTCCTGCAGGGCCCTGGAACTGAACCCCTGCAGATGGGAAGGGTCCACTGTAATTAACTTCTGCCTTAAAAAAGTAAAAACTGAACTATAGAACAAAACAACAACAAAAGAAATAGAGGGAAAAGATTACTACATCAGCTTCTAAGAAGAAGCACATTTTAGTATTCATTTTGGGTTGAATAACTGCACTGCAAAATTCAGAAATTGTGACTGTATGTCAGACCATGTATAAGTGTAGGAAGGGCAAATTATGTCAGTTCACAGAATGACCTTCTTCTTGTCCCTAGAGTAGTTTCCATTGAATTCAATGGCATTTACTTTTGATTGGACATGCATAGATTTGCACTGTAGAACATTTTAATATTGCAAATTAAATATTTTATTATTATAAATTAAATTGTCTAGGATGTGGACACTCTTATCTGCTGTCAAAGAGCAAGTATGATGTTGTGAAGAATATTTGTGATCCAGGCCCATGGTAGAAGAAGTCAATGTATATTGGTACGTTGGCAAAAGGGCAAGGTTTTATGGCTTCATTTTCTTCAGGGATAACAAGCTGAAGCAGCACATTCCAATCCATTTAGGATTTTTTATAAAATAACAACAACAACATTAACTAGATTTTTAGGTTTTATATCTAAAGATATTTTCTTACATTACTTTTTCAATATGGAGGTACTTCCTATACTGAATGTTGTGTCTTCCTATACTGAAAAGATTGAGTTTGTAAAAGTTATTTTTGAACTACACCTCTCAGAATCTTCATTTTGGCTGAAGGATTCTGGGAACTGTAGTCCAAAAATGTGAAATTCCAAATGACACAAATTTTGTTGTATCCTGTAGAATTTATCTTACGTGGTTCCCAGTAGAAAGTGGAGGAAAAAGAAAGAAAAACAGAAGAGAGGGGAGAATAAAGATGGTTATAAATGTGGCAGGGGACTATTACTAACAAGGTGTTTTCTCAAAAATGCTAATATCATGATCTTATGGAGAAGATAGTTGATACAAAAGAAGTAGAGGACCCATGATACAGCTCATTTCCATCCCAATAACATCCATCTTCCTTCAAAAGTAGGGCAATGCTGGTGTGAGGAGGGGATCACAGTGTTGCACCGGGACAGAGGAGGCAGGACACCGGGTAGTGGGTAATAAACGGCCAGAACTTTATTACATAGTACAGGGGCTATAAATCAATCAGGTGTCAGTAAAGGTCAAATTCAACATCAAATATAAATCATGTCACACATTAGTCTATAAATCAAAACCTTATCCAATCATAAAACATGCCATAAATCATTATGTCAAGTTAATAATGCCATAAATTATTCATCATCATAAATTATTCACTTCTCTTTGTAAATTAGTTACACTGACGTCACAGTTAATAACTAATCCCCCATAAGTTCCTACTGGGAAAACCTGTCATGTAATTGTGACAAATTAGAACATGGCCACAAATTCGTAACATAGTAATAGCAAGTAAAATCAATCACAACCAAATTTCAACACAAATATTACTATGATCAACACATTAAACACTAATGCAATACACAGTACTACCAATGTCCCCCAGAGAGGGCAAAAAACCCATGCTCCGATAACATGGGAAAATTCCCTCCTGGTCCTTAAGATGACCAGCCAAAGCCTGAGGGTTTGTATACCTATCAATAAGACTACCAACAGGGTGGGTGGGTTGGGCAAAAGAGCCAGAATAGGAGGTCTGCACTGCGTGTTCTTCTTCAAGAGGTCTGCTGCTATGTGTTCCAGGCCTTATATAGGCTCCAGAGCCACCAGCTCGAACTCTTGCAAGAACTCACGATCTTGTGAGACTTAGAACAAGATCATGCCGGGAGATCTCGTGAGATCTTCCAAAGTCTCATGAGAGCCCCACAGACCTGGAAGTCTCATGAAACATTGTGAGACCTTGTTGGGAGGTGTAGGCGCTGGCCCCAGTGCTGCCCAGTGCAATAAGAGACCCTCCACAAGTGACAGGGTAGTTCCTTGCTTTCTTACACGTGGTCCAGGGTTTTTGACACTGTTGCGGTCAGTCCTCCATGTCCATGGATTCTGCATTCATGAATTCAACCATCCACATCTTGGAAATATTCCAGTCCCCCCAACCCCTCCCCCCATAAACTTTGATTTTACCATTTCATATAAGGGACAGCATTTTCTTACTATATTGTATATAATGGGACTTGAGCATCCTCAGGTTTTGGCACCTATGGGGTATGTGTGTGTCTTGGAACCAAATCCCACCGGATACCAAGGGCCTACTGTACAATGTGAAAAGGAGCCACTTTAGAGCAGTAGCAAGAAACACAGCAAAAGTAATGTGAGAAGGGGTGGTTGGGTTTGGGAGACAGATGGGCTAAATTTACTTTTCCTGTGTTACACTATTTTAGTTCCTTCCTTTGTTCACACAGGTAGAGAAGACAAAATAATGTTTAATGGGTATCAGAACCTTTGCACTTGTGTCCATAATTTCACAAAGCAGCTTTAAACATTTTGAGGCCATTTGTACTGCCAGATATACAGCTTTTTATATTGGAACGTTCATGATAATGTAGCATTTTTGGAGAGATTTTTTAAAAATAAAAATAAACCTCAATTTTGTTCTTTTCCTGTTTCCTAGTTACATAGTTGGAATCAGGAAACTCTCAGGGTTTTGAGCTACAATAATTCAGAGGATATCCTTGTCTCTCCCCACCTCCCTATAAATAAATTGAAGAATTTTACTGTGTACATAGAAAAGCACCACACAGACACACACGCACACTGAAGCTGATGGTTGTTCTGTGCAATTGTAGGAGCAGTGTGTGCTTGTGAGTGTTTCATACTGTTTCCCCCTACTTCACCAATTTGTAGAAGGGCACAAAAGTGATCAAATTAATATTCCTGCTTAGGATGGGATCTTCACACAGTAAAATTTACAGACTGCCAGAAATAGTGCAAATTGAGGCCACTTTAACTGTCCTGGCTCAGTGCTAGGGAATCATGGGAATTGTATTTTTTTCTGAGCCATTGAGCCTTCTCTGTCAGAGATCTCTGATGCCACAATAAACTACAGTTCCCATGATTCCTTAGCACTGAGCCAGGACAGTTAAAGTGGCCTCAATTTGCACTATTTCTGACGGTCTGTAAAGACCCTAAGTTTTCTGGCATACATAGATCAGCATAAATATGCCAAATGATGCCAGGATCTTCTAGCAGAGCCTTCTACCTGTAGAACTGGTAGCAAAAGAGCTTTAAAAAAAAGGTGGCAGAGAAGGGGTGGGTAAAGGAGGAAGTATCAAAGCCTCCTTAGTCCTTGGACAAAACTTTGGTCCCAGCTCAGGGTTACACCACAGAATGGGAAAGTTTGGATTCACTACAGATGTATTTGTCCCAATGTCAGTCCTATTGGCCCTTGGCCAAATTAAGATTGTACTCATAGACTGTATTTTGGTCCAATAAGAACTTCATCAACAATTGTTCAGGCATCTCTTAACATATTTTCCCCCTACATGTTCATTGTGATAAAGCATTAACTAACTGAATACAGTAGGCCCTTGATATCCACTGGGATTTAGTTATAGGATCCCTATGGATATCTAAATCTGTAGATGATTAAATCCCATTAAATATAATGACATAGTAAAATGATGTCCCTTATATAGAATAGTAAAATCAAGGTTTGCTTTTGGGAATGTATATATTTTAAAAACATTTTCAAACCATGGATAAAACTGTAAAACCTGAAACTGTGGATTAAAAAATCTGTGGATAGGAGGGCTGACTGTATTATCTCAAGCCTTTTGTTTGTGTGTGTGTATAAAATCAGGGCTTCAGAAGGGTGGGTCTGGCACTTGATTTCCCGTGCCATTTGCTGTAATTTCCAACAGTGAGCTTGACCAATTCAGCTCTGTGCTTTGAGGCTGATAGTGTCAAGCATTTCAGTAAGCTGACTCCATAGTTTACAAGTATGATCGTTGTCAACCATCAGGCCTAATAATGTCCAGACTTGGAATATGCTCCTCAGTGTGAGCAATCTGTCTCAGGAGTGAAGAAACTGACTAAGCTCCTGCTTCCTGTTCCAAATTGCTGCCTTGGATCTTCGCCTTTGCTTAGCTTTAACTGCACCCTTACATTTTGTGCAATTGTGGATCCCTTCCCTCTTTTGAATGGTGTGCCTGCTTCTGGCCATCACAGCTTGACTGCAGTTATTGAGTCCCAAAAAAATTTCAGGTTTTTCTTAAGTGATGTTTAGCTAATGTGGTAAAATGGTATGAAACCAAAGTTTACATAGTCCATGGTCAACTTTTCCTCAGAGAGGACAATGTTAAATCACCTCATCATTGCATCCAAACTAATTTTGCTTTTATAAGCATGCAGCTACCTTTGTTCTTTGAACTTTGTCAAGAGTAAGTAAGCCTTTCCAGTTTGAGGAGTAGGGCAAGTTTGGGACTATGCAGACAGGCAGGAAAAGGTGACCTGAAGTTGCCTTTTCCCTAAGCTGCAGCAACCACGCTGCCTGCCCTGAGGTTGCCCTAAATGGGGACAGAGCAACCACACTAGGGGGAGTCATGCAGCTTTTCCAAGGCTATATTGAAGCCCTTGCAACTGCACCACCAGCCCCAAAGTGAGACGGAGCAACCGCAGTGGCTGCTTTAATTTTTTTTTATTTTTTATTTTTTGTTCTCAAATACATGCACATGTGTGCAGGACCATCTCTCCACACCTGCACATCTGTGAAGGAAAACATCCTTGTGCACCTGGACAGGACCTGTTATAGAGTGGTATACAGTCTGTCACTATCTGTGTACAAAGATGAGTGAAGTTCAGCATCCCTGTGCACCTGCACAGGATCTGTCATACACCCACATATCATGCAAGGATTCGCTGACCTCTGCTTCCCCCCAATGAGTGGGTGCAGTAGAAAGGTGCCACTGTCTGATTGTGCCACCCTTGGGGTGAAGGGACGGGTTTGTCACCTAAAAAGACACTTCATCATCCTCCACAAAACATGTCCCACACAGATCAGGGGGGACAGGAGAGGTACATGCAAGGGAGGTTTGTATGGACAGACTTAATACATACAGCTGGTGGTCATGCAAGGGACATGGTCAACAGGACACATGGACAAGCATTACTCCAGAAGCCCCCCCCCCCCCATCATTCCAGGAAGTGGTGTGCAGGTCTTATGCACACCTGCACAGAAGAGGTCACAAAAGCCTTTTTCATGCAAACTGCTGTGCATGCTGACAGCATGTGTACATCCAACAGAATGCATTTATTGTCATAACAGAGGACAGTTGCTAGGGTGCATGCGTAGGGTTACAATTAGGGTTAGCATTAGGGTTACAATTAGGGTTAGGGTTCTAATATTCAAGCACACCTGCGGCAGTACATCCACACCTGGAAGCATAGGACGCTTTAAATTAAAGCTTGCATCATAGGGTGCATGCTGTGGATTGCCAAGTCAATTTCCGCCGCACATGCGACAGTGCATTTATATGGCCATTTTCTAGTGCATCAGTGTCGCTGCATACATACACATGCGAAGGTGTGCATCTTCACCAAAAGAGCAGAAAAAAGGGGCTCCTTTTTGGAGCGGCTTTTCTCAGCATACGAAGGCTAGAGGGAGACTTTTAGGTGTGCGTCATCTAAAGGCACCTCTTTTTGCCTGTCTGCATAGTCCCTTTGTTTCGGATCCAGCCTCCCCACCACCACTTACGGTACTTATGTGTTATGGAAAAAACCAGATGTAACTGAATTCTGCATGTTAAACTAATATATGAAAAAGTCACTTGGATTGTATTTGTTAGAGCAGTACTGCTTACCTGTGTCCGCCTCTGCATGTTTGATGAACAGAATTAGTTGTTATCAACTGAGAATTGGCTAAAAACTGGGGAGGAGGAGAAGAGGAGTAAAATCTCCATTATTTCCATTTTTACTACAGCTCTAATAACTTTACAGTTTTTTGGCTGACCAAAAGCCAAAATTGCCTGCCCCTGCCCCCAGGCTGTCTGGGAATGATGCTCTGTGATCAGAGAACATGGTAGGACAAGCTGTATAATCCAAGTGTCTGAAAATATGTCTTTTGTACTCAATCCATATTGTGTCTTCCTGTCACTTCCACACAAATTTTAATCACCCATCCTGTTAGCACAACAGGCTGGGAGAGGAAAGGGGCTGAGGCAGACAACATCAGAACAATTCATACAGTTTATTTTGAATAGCATCTGGCAGTAGACAGGATTCTAAAAAAAATAAATAAACTCAGTTCACAAGCAAGAAAAGAACAGAACATACTGCATCAGGAATTTAGATAAATATATCCCATGCACCATATTTCTATGAACAGTTTTGAATGAAGGTCCTGTTTAAAGAGATCCTGAAAAAACAGATCAAATCTCAATGATATGGATCTGCTTTTCATACAAGGAAGGCCCTCTCAAGATATAGACAGGATTTTAGAGGTTTTAAAAAAAGCTGAAATAGCCATCAAAGTGTACAAATTCATTTGCTCATCATCTTACTCTAATCTCCAACAAAACAGATAGGTGTGGCAAGCTCTGAGACCTATCTATGCCTCAAAAATGACAAAATGATACCAAAGCTCCCACCATGAGTAAGATAGTTCTATTGCAACACTGATTTGGGAACAATACAAAAAGTTCACCTTTGACTGCTTTGGAATTTTGCTTGCTGATGCTTCTTTCTAAGTGGGCGATGTCAGAGTCCACAAATGTTTCTGCAATTGCAACAATTGCAACAAAATGTATTCCATGTCTCCCTTGCTTTTGGAAAGGCTTACATGTCTGGCATCCTACTGGAGAGTTATGGATGCATAAGCCCTGTAGTTGTGGTTCCATGAATATGGTTCCTGTCCTGATCCATCAATGGGGGTCTGTTCTCCTCTCAATTGGGAAGCAGCTGACACTCCGACCCTCTCCTGCGAACAGTCCCTGATGCAACAGTAGCATGACCTCTATCACAATTTCCCCTTGTGCCAGAGATCACTCATGCAAGGATGGCACAACTGCCAGCCAGCTGCTTCTCCACTGACAGGGGAACAGACTCCTGCTGACCACAATGGCTGTTGCCCAGTAAGTGAGGATTGGGGGGGGGGTGTCTTTCATTGTCCCTATGTATCCCCTAAACTAGGCCTAGGTAAGGACCATGAAATCCCAAAGTCACAAGTGCGTAACTTTAGGTTACACATTCATAGCTATCCAGTAGGATTCCAGCCATTATTTTCTTTTTATATATGTGTTGCTGATCAATAAATAATAAATTTTACCTTTACTAGATTTTTGGAATGATTGGAATGAAGAATGGGCTTTTCTCAATCCATGGGTTGTTCCTGTCATCTATACTTGTGTATCTATGGATCTTAAGTAGCAATTTACTCAACAAAAATGTGTGCTGGTTATCTGTCTCCATATGCTATACCAAGATATTTTGCTGCCTAAGGCAGGGAATAAGATGGAGCACTTCAATTCCAGTTACAGAAACTAAGGGAGGATGCAGATGGGCGGCCTTGGGCCGTCCCGGGAAATGGAGGATCGAGGCCGAGGCTGCCAGATGCATCAGCCCCAATCCTCCCTTTTGCCAGCTGGGAAAGGAAAGCCAAAATGCCGCTCCTTTCACAGGTGGCAAATAGGGCGCCCGAAAAGCCGCCGTGCAGCTCTTCTGCATCCCTTCTGGTGCAGCGCGTTAAGAAGCTGTGCCGGGAGGATGTCTTGATGGTGTGCGCCATGCATTAAGATGGTGTGTGGTTGCCCCTCCCCTTTCCTGCCTCCAAGATGGCGCAAAGCACCGTCTGTAGAGGCCCTAACTGGGCAGGCAGATAAGTCTCCATGTCTATATTAGAGAACAGAATACCTTACTGTTCTTCATAACAGCAAGATACCTTAATCTACAAAGAACAGCAAGGTAGATTAGAGGACAGCTCTGTTGCCCAACAGAGGTAAATGTCAGGGGCACACTAGGGAAAGCCAGGGGTCTGTTGCTCTGATCAACACTAACTGCTGCCTAAGCCATTTACCTCATTCTGCATAACAGACCCCTGGTCCTGCTCAGCTTTGTATAGGCTATAAGACCCTACACACATAGCCCTAAATCCTATTGTTAGTCTCAGCCATTCAATCAATTGAATTTAGTTACATGTTGACTCATCATTCAGCTATTGATTCAATGGGTCTACTGGAGTTGCTAGAGTGAAAACTGGAGAGGGCTCTTATACTTTGTAGAAGGAGGAATTTGAGCAAGTGTAGTTTGTCACAGAACCAGGTAACAAGTAATACCTGCTGAAATCCCCTTTTCTACAGAACTGTTAAAGGTACACACACACCCTTCAGCTTTCATTCTGGCAGCCCTAGGACTAGCTAACAGGATTGCAGCCGTTGTTGAACAAATGAGAAAGTAACAGCCAGTAAATGAAATAAAATAAGTTCTTTATGATGTTTTAAATGCAAAAAAACAAAACAAACAAAAAAAAAAAAACCTGGAGGGTATATAGTAAAAATAAAATATTGACCCCCCCCAAAAAAATTATATAATAAAAGTGGTTGTTCTATGTCTGCCCGGTTTTGTAGAAAGTGTTGATACAATGTACAACAAAGAAGTAAGCCATATTGAACTACTTAAAATGAGTGATAGACTGCATGCTGGTGATTCTTCACCCCTCCTATAGAAGATGAAAACCCACCAGGGGACCTATGGGCATCATGTTCACTTTGGTTGTTGGAAGTGGGTGCTGCAGTACTACAGCTACCTAAATTATTTATTTCTAGTAGCTTTTAGCAATATTGCTTCAGTAAACTCAATCCACCTGAAAGGCATTTTCACATGCCATGCCATTGTACTAAAGGTGCTTCTAAAGGTGCTTCTATTTACACTTGTTTCTATTTACACATTCATAAAAAAATCATACCCGTTGGGCAAAGGATTTTGTGATTCTTATATAATGCCTTAGGTGCACCATTTCTTTCCATTATGGAAGGTGATTCATTAATACAAACACATTTCTGTCAGAAAAGATACAGAAAGGACAAAGAAAATGGTGCACCATTCATTTGATGAAGAACAAAAAACAAAAGCATTTCTGAAATCATTGGCATCTTAAATTAGTGAGAACAGTTAAACTAGTTCACTGAGCATTACAGAACATTAAATAGCAAATTAGTATATTTTGTTGATTTAAAAAGCTATATCTCCTAATGTGGCAATTCCACCTGGTCTTTATGTAACTGTTATTCAACATCATGACTTGGCTCTGATACTATTTATTTTACTCATCCATTCCTATCTCCATTTTATTTTTATATAGTATCTGTTAGAATCCCTTCACACAGCATATGCATTTAAGGGCAGGGCAAGCTGGGCCTCATTGCTGGCCCAGTCCTAAATTCTATGTACCTACACTGCCATCCCCAACATCTATAACATGTGTGTGGGGTCTGAAGAAGGCAATCCTATGCATAAGAAAGGTTTTGTTGCTGATGTATGTTTTCAAGTCATTCCTGACTTATGGCAACCCTAAGGTGACCCTATCACCTTGGTTTTCTAGGGCTGAGAGTATGCGACTCACCCAAAGTCACTCAGCAGGTTTCCATGGCTGAGCGGGTAGTTGAACCCTGGTCTCCAGGGTCACAGTCCAGTGCTCAAACCACTACACCATGCTGGCTCTCACACAAGAGTGGTTTCCCATGTGATATGTCTGTTAGGGTATGGATGGGTTATACAGTCAAAGGTGAAATGTAGAGATGTGTGTGTCTGTAATTTTCCACTTGAGAACAGCTTCTTGGCAAAGCACAAACAACAACTAGAGAAACAAAGTGAATCTAACACCAGGTGGTTACATAGATGTAAACATGGACTTTCCCAAAGATACAACTCATGGACACAGACTTTGTTATGGGTAGCAAGTGATATCAAAAGGTAAACATCGTTAGGCTTGGGAAAGATAGTCATGTGGTGGATGATGGACAGCAAGAGGCTGAGTTAACATACATCATACAGGCATTATCCAATTATCATAAAGTTAACACCTAAAAGGTGGAGTATGGGAAGGTCCTAGAGAATCCTTTGTCTAGAATGTTATTGTTCAAGATGTGAGCATGTGTGTAGCTGGAAGCAGTGGTTTTAACTGCAACAAGTTGGAGATCCTAAGCTTTTGGAATTGTTAAAGATGTAATCTTTCATGGCTGAACCGGACAAGTTCATCACAATGGATTTTACTTAGCTATCTTATTTTACTTTTATATGCAGTAATAAAACTATGCTTTTTGGACTTTACAATGTGTCTTCTTGACTGAGGAAGACAGGATCCTGAAGAAGGGAAGCTGAGCCAGTGGATGGTAAGAGTTACAAAGTGGCTGTGGATCACAGCAGCCAGCTTGTCCTGCAGATTCTGCTGGGTGCCAAAGAGCATCACTGCAACACCCATCATCCACACACTGACAATGTCACAACTGTTTTTAAGAAGGCATTCCTGTGAATAATGGCTGGAATCCTCAATGGCTGTACAACAGCATAACCTAGAGTTACACACTTGTGACTGTTACACATTCACAATAACTATGTTGTCCCTAGTTTAGGGACACTTGTGACTGTTACACATTCACAATAACTATGTTGTCCCTACATACTATCTCAATGGATCAGTGGGAGAAGGTATGGATGGATATTAGGAAATTAACTCTTTCCCAAAATATAAGAGAGAATTGTTATAAGATGTTATATTTTTGGTATTTGTCGCCCTACAAAATGGCCAAAATATACAAAACAAAAAAAGAGGCTTGTTGGAAATGCAATCAAAAAAAGGGAACTTTTTACCACTGCTGGTGGGAGTGTGGAAAGGCCAAATCTTATTGGAAAATGATTAATAACTCAATTAATAAAATAATGGGTACAAATTTAACCCTAAAACCTGAATTATACTTATTAGGAATGATGAATGGAGATATTAAAAAGGATGAAAAGAAGATAATATTTTATATGATAACTTTGGCTAGGATCTGTTTTGCCCAGAAATGGAAAAATGAACAAATACCAACTAAAGAAGACTGGTTAGTTAAACTGTTTGAAGGTATGGAAATGGATATGCTAACCCAAGCATTGAAAAATGATTATGAATTTAAGGTGGCTGACGATTGGAAGAAAGTGATAACCTTTTTTAAACAAGAATGGGGAAAGATTGTATTATTCAAGCCAAACTAACTCTATCTCCATATGACTAGTGGTCCTTGTAGAAAAGATAATATATAAAGTCCTTAAGGACAAATAAAAGGAAGCCAAGAGACTACAATCTTGATGCTTCACTGACAGACAGAAAGCCACTGTCTTTTGTATATATGAGGTGTGGGTGTGGTGCAGTTGGTAAGGGTTTGGGGGGAGGGTTCGGGGAGGGGAGGGGGGTTGATAAAAGAACGCATGGACTGAAAGTTAGTTAGCATAGATTAGTGTTTGTAAGTCCTTTCAAGCTAGGTGTTGTTATTGTTTTTCCTTTTAATCTTCTTATGTATGTAACGCTTCCACTGTTGATGTATGTAATTGTATGTGTATCTATATGTATGTATTTTTCTTTTATATATTAATAAAATTTAAAAATATTAAAAAAATAACTATATTGTCCCTAGTTTAGGGGTAAAACAGGAATCACTAAAGTGACCTAATACCAATCTACTAGGCAGCAGCAGCTGCAACTGACAGAGGTTTGTTCTTCTTTCATTCAGGAAATTCCCACCCCACCTCACATGAGTGGTATCTGGCAAGAGAGGGAATTTTGACAGGGACCCTAGTTCTACCTATCACACCAGAGGTTGTTAATGGGAGAGGATGGAAACAGCAGTCAATTGCTTCTCTAGCAACTGGGAAACTTATCACCATTGACTGTGTTATTTAGGAAACTGCTGCTCGGTAAGTAAAGATCAGCGGGAATTGAGCCAGGAATCACCACATAGCACTGTAAATACAGTGCTTACACATATGTAAATCCCATAGAGGGTTCTGGCCAGTGTAATGTAGGGATTACCAGTTGGAGGTCAAAGGCAAATCTAACTTTCTGAGGAAAAACATTGCATGCACGTTGTGAACTTAAACAGTGAGGGGGCATGCAGAGCAATAGTGCAGATGGAAATGTATGAGAATCTCACAGTGTTGATGTAGGAGGGTTGCAGACTGCCAGAAATAGTGTGAATTCAGTCCACTTTTAGGGTTAGGGTTAGTGCTAGGGAATCATGGGAACTGTTATTTTTCTGAGACATTGAGCCTTCTCTGTCAGACAACTCTGATGCCACAATAAAATACAGTTCCCATGGTTCCCTAACTCTAACCCTAACCCTAAAAGTGGACTGAATTCACACTATTTCTGGCAGTCTGCAACCCCCCTTAGTCACTCTACCTTAAACTGTCCTTCCTAGACCAGAAGTAATTTGTCAAAAGATAGTGGCTGAAAAATCTGAACACAGAAATTGCTGTCAGAAAGTTGAATGGCATTGGTTACAAATGCAAAGTTCACCAAACTCCCTTGGAAACATTAATTGCATGATGACTGATTCAAATGTTCGCCCAAACCTTAATTGTGATGGATCATGTTAGACCCCCCGCCCACACACACATATAATGTTTTTAATATCTTATCTAAACAAGACTGCTGTGTATCAGCTTGAGCTGGCAATCACATACAAACAACCATTTGTACTTATTTTGTGATTCACTAAAACAAAAATTAGGACAAATATTGATTATAGTTTGTTTCATTTTCATCATATATTCAGTCTTCTTACAATTAATGGTCCCTACACGCAACTGTTTTGCTTGTTTGCATGCTCAAGATAAGAACGGAATATAAAATTTAATTTCCCTTTTATGTGGTTGCATATGCATACTTTGAGCATTTCTTTGATGCTATAAAACACTCATTAAATTGCTAAATAGTTTCCTAAACAATTTATAACCTTATATGTTAAGATGTTTTACCCATAGGAACTCAAGCATGAGAAAAATGAAAGAAAGAAAGAAAACAGCCATGGCTGAGGAGTCTTAGGATGTGAACATTTCAGGCTAAGAAACATTTCAGGGTAAATTTGATGTTTTGTTGACAGATGTCATGATTTCTCTCTTCCTAAGAACATAGATGAAAGTAATGGAAACCAAATGCATGCAGCAAGTTACCCTGTTAACACTAGTGATGGATGAAGATAGATAGATAGATCGATAGATAGATAATTTTTAAAAATCAGAATTTACCAAAATTTGCAGTCTGAATATGAGAGCAACAAAAACTGACATCTCTAGGGACGGGTGAGAATTACACCAGTAAGTGAGTAAAATTATCTATAATTCTTGCCAAAAAAAAAAAAAAAGTCACCATGTAGGCCAGGCTTTGGGTAAGTGTTGTGTAGAATGGCAGAAGTGTTATATTAGAAAGAAAGAAAGTTACAGAACTTTAGTGGTTATATTTCGTTTGTTCATCTAGGGCATGAACCTGGGTCATGGCAGTAGGGACTTGGGGAAGATACATTTAAGAAAAATTGGACAAAGCAGTTCACTTAGAGCCCAAAGAAAAGGTGGGAGATGCTGTACTTGGCTAGAACTGTTGCACAGCTGTTCACACAGTTATAATTAGGTTATTGTACTGTCACTTCCAATTTGTCCATATCAATATGATCTGCTCCTTGATATAAACAATATCAGTTCAAAGGTCATTAATAGAAGAAACTGTACAGTCATGCCCATGCGATATTCTTGAAAGCCTCTCTATGCATGTACTTGGTAAACCCTAAATATCATTTGGGGGGATTTGTCCGAGCTTTTATTTCTTTATTGTTTATTCAGTTTTTAAATTCTTTTTGTTGTTGTGTGCCTTCAAGTCGTTTCTGGTTTACAGCAACCCTAAGGTGAATGTATCACAGGGTTTTCAGGGGCTGAGACTATGTGATTCACTGAAGGTCACCCAAGGGTTTCCACACCCAAGGGTTTCCATGGCCAAGTGATGAATCAGATCCTCATTATCAGAGCTGTAGTTCAACGCTCAAACTACTGCACCAAGTTGGTTGCCTATCCCACCCTATATCAAAAGATCTTAGGGTGAGGTTTAGACAGCAAAACAATAATTTGAAATAATTTTAGACAAAAAAACCCTATTTTTATTTATTCCAAAATAATTTAAAAAAAACCCATAATGAGTTAAAACAGTCTAAGATTGTGGACACTGTATATACAAGACAGAGGTCAGACCAGGATCTCTAGGCCCCCAAAGCTCCCAGATTACTCCGACTGGCATGGGCAGTAGCCACAGTACTGTGGGACTCTAGGAATTATGCCCTAAAATATTAACATTTCCAAACTCTGCACGAGAATAGCCTGAGGCTTTCATGCAAGAAAAACATGGATATGAAATAGAAAGTGACACCTTCCGTCTAGCAGTCTTGCCTCCAATAGTGAGATCATAATTCAGAAAGATGAAAACAAGAATAGAGAGCTGGTAATCATGGGGCATGAGAATGGGATCTCAATCTTTTCTTTCACTCTAAAGTTTGCATATTACCTTTTCTGAGTAAACCCAATGGGTCTGTTTGGCTTAAAAAACATTGAAAAATGTGTGGGTGGTAGTGGTGGATGTGGATATTAGAAGTCTATTTTTAATACTAATAATGAAATATTAAAAACATTTGCTAGTCTGTCGGACTGTTTCATCTGAAGCTTTGGTCTGACATTCTAGATTAGATTTACACAAAAACAGCACTGGACTTTAAAATGACCAATTACATTGAACAGAACCCAAAAAGGAGACCCACAACATAATTCAAAGTTGTGCAATGAATTGTCTTATTTTGCTTTATTGTTGTGACATGTTTTATACATAGTTGTTTACTTATAATAATAATTTTGTTAGGCAATAAGTCCACTAAATAGTTTTGAGTAAACAACATGTATGGATTGTGCTGATAAAAAGGGAAACGTGTTAGCTAGGGTATTTAGACCACCATCATATGTAACTTGGATATGTAGCCCCTCTTCACATGTCAACAGCAATGTGCCATCTGCTATTTTTTATCTGAACTTTACTGTGCTGCAGGAACAACAGAGAAGCTAAATGTATGGGAAAGACCCATACAACTTGCACCAGGCAAGTGACCACATTATTTATACATGTGGCCTTGTAATATGGAACTGTACCATATAGAAGCAACCTCCACACTGTTGAGAGATATAGTTCTGACAATAATGTTTAGAAAAGAAAAGATGGACATTTTCAGCACCTCGCTAGAGAATAATGTGGCATTCATTGAATGCCCAAATATATTATCTGGTGTGGGGGAAGGGTATGAAGGTCCTTGCATTGTGTTCTTTGTTCACTGAAAGGCACTGTGTTGTCATACAAAGTATTTTGCTGTCAACTCTATAATCAAAGCAAAATAGCCACTGCAATTACTTCATCCATAAATGCATTACCAGGATAACCCTGTGTGTGTGTGTGTGTGTGTGTGTGTGTGTGTGTGCATGTGTGTGCGTGCACATGTTTGAACTGAATACACTTTGCCAGTAGGCTAGTAGAGGAAATAATGGGCTTTAATAGATTCTAAATGTGTTGGTTTTCATATGTACTTTTGCAAAACACTCACCAATAAATACACAGTCATCTATCTATCAAAAGTATTTAATTGTGTATGTAAGTTCAAAGCATCTCTATATACGAGCAAGCTGGTGTTTCACTTCATGTATCTCTGAAAACATGCATCTTGCTTCTACCACCACCACCACCACCACCACACAGTGGGGAACTACCTGCTCCTGTTTCAACCACTTCATTTCTTCTCAGTGATTTGGTTTTATAAGCTGTACCAGAAATTTCCCCACCCTATGCAAATTATAAAGCAACAGCACCTCACTGTTTGTCTTCATCTCCTAATGTTGAGAGGTGCATTATCCAAGAAAGATGAAGTCTCATCCAGCTATCACAGTTAAAAACCATTGCTAGATCTATCTTTGATGGATATGTATGATCCTGTAGGGATATTTATGAAGAGGATTTTACTTACTTTATTGGCTTGATCAAGGAATTAAATTATGGAGGATCAAGTTAGTGGTCTGGTGCTTTGCTGATGAACTTATCTAGTTTGGTTGGTGCTCTGCCAATGGACTTAAGATTCTACCATCAATGCTTACAACCAGGAATCCCTAGACATTAATTTGCAAGCATCAAGGGAAAAGAAGGTGTACAGAAGGTGACTGGCTGTTGAATCCCACTTCTGTACTGGTGTTGAGATAGTGTCTTCCACTAGACCAGTGGGCAGTAGGATACATATCTCTGCCCTTCCAGCGAGGGCAACAGTCAGGAGCTCAGAAGGACCAGGTAATAGTGCTGCTGCTGCTGCTTTGCCCAGTACTTGTTGCCTGAGGCGGTCACCTCACTCTGCCTAATGGTAATGCCAGCTCTTACAATGCCCCACTATAATCTCAAAGCATTTTGATACTAATTTAACTGCCACAGCTTCATCCTATGGAATCCCAGGATTTGTAGTTTCCCAAGATACTTGGAAATCCCTACTAGGGACCTCTAATGTCACACTCTAGAAACTCCAGGATTCCATAGGATACAGCCAAGGCTCTCAAAGCACTGTAATTATGTGGTGTGAAAGAGACCCAGGATTGGCTGAGAACACCATGATGATAATATAATCTCTCTGATAGTCTTTAGCAGATAAGGCTTTAGCCTTGATTGGCTTTAGCAGATAGGCTTTAGCCTCAATTGTCTGACAGAGGGGCGGGATATACATGAAATTATTATTATTATTATTATTATTATTATTATTATTATTATTATTATTAGGCATACATTAGAGTAGACAAAACTGTGGTCTTTCAGGCATTGTTGGACCAAGTCTCATCAGCCAAAACCAGCAGAGCCAAATAGTAAGCCAATAACATCTATTTGCTTCCTCCATAGCCAGGCATAAAGTGAAACATTTTTCTCTGCCCCACAATTCTCTTTACTTAGAAACTCATGACCCAATCCTCAGTTGTTTTCCAAAATATAGTGAAGGTACCTCCAGATAGATTGCTCTTATTGCTGTGAATCAGAAGGAATTGTGCAGCTGTTCTTTCTCCTCTTAATATATTTCTTTGTGGTGAGAAAAAAAATGGAAGAATAAATGGGAAAACCCAGGAGAGTTACAAATGGCAGATATTGCTGTCTGGATTCCTGCCCCCTGCCACAAATATCTGTGAGTGAGGAAATCTGATTGCACAATATAAAAGCCTCACAGAGAAGCATCCTGAGAATTTTCAGCTGTTCAGGGTTAGTCACTTGGGTGTGGTTTGTTTTCATAATACACACAAATACATTTTTAAAGTCATTTTAAACTGTCCTGCATTGGCTGAAGATTGAAAGATATGAAGGTACAAACTTTCAAGTGTGACATTTTATTATGTTAATAGAGGCTGCAAAAACTATCATCTTTTAAAGGCCCCTAAGATCAACCAGGCAGGGAAAGAAGAGTGGCACAAATGTGTGTTCGGTGGTTTTAAATGTGATTAATATATATATATATATATATATATATATATATATATATATATATATATTTGCAAAAGGGATGGACTTTGTGATGTGAATCTGATGGGTTTAGCCCCTTACAGTTCCCCCTGAGTTTTCCCTTTGCCTTCCCATCATGCCTGTGTTGTATAGCCCTTTCCCTATATATCTTCCAGAAAATGCTTGCTTAATGCACATCAGCATCACTTTTTTCCTTTAAAGGGTATTTTTAAAAAACCATAGTCATTACAGAGAAGTCAGCATGGTATAGCGGTTTGAATGTTGGACTAGGACTTTGAGAGAACTAGTCTCAGATCCTCACTCAGCCATGGAAACTCATTGAATAATCTTGAGCAAGTCACACTCTCTCAGTTCCAGAGAAAGCCAATGGTAAAACCTCTCTGAACAAATCTTGTCAAGAAACCCCTGTGATAGGCTCACGTCAAAAATGATTTGAAGGTGCACATCAACAACAACTAAGCTAATTCTTTGTGCATCATGTTGGCCATGGTCCAAACTGACCCACTCTTCACTGAACAGGGTAGTCTTCTCTTAAAACACATACCTTACTCAGTGACAGTGGGGGGCTTCCACATCAGGGATACAGCAAATACACTCTGGATTTTATTCTAGACCAGGGGTAGGCAACCTTTTTGAGCTGGGGGCCGGGTTGCTGTCCCTCAGACAATTGGGGGGCCAAAGCACCAAAAATAAATAAATAAATAAATAAATAAATAAATAAATATTTTTTAAAAATTAAAAAATTAAAAAAATATGCATGCACACTCTCTCAGCCCCAGAAAAGCCATGGCAAAACCCCTGTGGAGATTTTGCCAAGAAAACTGCAAGAACAAGTAATAACAACAATAATCAATATCATCATGGCGGGTGGCGGCGGGGGGTGGCGGGGGGTGGTGGCGGCGGCAGGACCGCCCTGGGGCCGGTCCAAAGGCCTTGGGGGGCCGCATCCGGCCCCCAGGCCTTAGGTTGCTTACCCCTGTTCTAGACTTTAAAAGCCCACTCCAAGGCGCATAAATTATTTGAGGGATAGGCATTTAGGACCTCAGTTAGCTGCTTTAATGTTTGGCCTAAAACACAGAGGGGATTCATCATAACTCTGATATGAAAGCCACATGTTATGCTTTGTATATTTATTCAGAATTACATCACACTGTGTTTACGGGACTTAACTTCTTAGGAAGTGTTTTTTTGGATACCAGTTAAGGAAGGATTGCTACACATTACTGAACTGCGAATCTTAAAAGGTAAACATATAAGATTGGGATAAAGGTAAACAGGGAGATGTGATATTCCTGCGCCTCCCAGTCTTATCTTCCCTGTTTCAAAGTAGCAGTGGAGATTCGTCTTTGAACTAATACTATGATTCTGGGTAAAAATTCCATTCCACAGCATGAAATCCAAGCTGATAAGATAATAGCCACAGTGGGGGAAGGTATTCATGTAATCCTTGACTTTTCTTGCCCCCATTTTGATTATTTTGAGTAGGGAAATTCTGTGAGATTAAGCCACACTCCTCTAGCACTATGCCACCTCACTCCCATAAATAACTGTTTCTAAACAAAGAAAATTCTGTGAGAAGACCTGATCAAATATTTCCCATGTAACCCTAGTGCAATGTTATGGAATATGACCATTATATATGAAGCCAATGTGTGTAAATGTATGCACAAAATCACTTACCAGGATCATAGGGTCTGCAATGTATGTTGTGCTATCGCTTCTTATCTGTGTCCTCTGCTCTTTGCACTAGCAGCAATTGGCCCAGGGATGGACATAGTCCTTGGATTTTGCAGGATCAGAAGTGATGAATCAATGCACTCAGTGCTTGAAGGATTACTTGAAAGAGGCTGAAAGATGTGAAATCACATGTATGCTTATTTGGGAATCTCAATTAACTCAGTTTGTGACATAATTCAGGTTTCAGATGTGATTAATTAAAGCTGTAATTGTAAGATATTGTAGTCCGTGGTCTCACTCTTCACTCTTCTACTTTAAATGGCCACATGCGCACCATGGGTGCGTGCACCATTAGTTTCAATGGGGCTTGAATATTTGCAAGCTGCCATGGGGGGGGGGGTCTGAAACAGATCCCTTTGAATTGGTAGGGGCAACTGTATTAAAATAGTAGATGTGTTAGTCTGTTGCAGCATAAAAAGGAGAGATTAGGGGGAGAGAAGTAAATGGGCATATAGCAGCACCTTTAAGACTCATTGATTTTAGTTTTAAATGTGCTCCTAGATTCCCCCTTTCTCTCATTCTCTTTCTCCTTTTTATAATTTAATTATGTTTCTTCAAAACAGACCCTTTTGAGCTCAATAGAATTGACTCCCTCCTATGAGCACAATGTAAAGCAGCCTAAATGTACTGAAGAGAGGTTTGATCCCACTTCAGATATTTAATACAGGAACTCCTTGCAGTGAAATTTTATATATATCTGCTTAGAGGTAAGACCTATTGAGTTCAGTGGTGCTCACTCCCAGTTAAATGGATATGAAGATCTCAGGCTTGGTGAAATCTCCCAGCTTAATTTATAGCCGTGTCAAGGTTCCAGTCTCAATCACATGAAGCACAAGGGGAGAAACCATTTAGCTACCCCCTACATGCTGTTTTCCTAAACTGAATAATCACTGCTGAAACTGTGTGTTTTCTTGGGGGACAAATAAGGGCAAGTCTGTTTTTCTTTCCCCATGGGCTATTTATTTTGTTTATGCCATTTATATAGTCTGTTTAAAAATAATCTTCCCAAAGTGATTCACATAACATTTACTTACTTATTTACTTATTTACTTACTATACCACCTTTCCCCTTGCCCAGGACTCAAGGAAGCTTACATCCAACATAATACAAGATTTAAACAATTTACAATAAATTAAAATACATAAAAAGAAATAACCAAGAGCCCACCAAAACACACAGAATTAACCCCCCCCCCCCCGGTATAGAATAAATATGTGTACTGCTAGGAAGAGAGGATTCCTAATGAATCTCAAAAAGGTGCTAATCCCACAATCATGGTATCAATACTGAGAAGATCCTGTCCTTGATGATTGTCAACAGTAACCCTGCATGCAATGGGCCAGAGAAGGCATTTAGGAGCTGCTTTTTTATAAGCCCAAGTGGATTCATATGGTTCAAGTGTCCTTCAGATTATTTGCTCATAGACCCTTTAGGACTTCAAAGGTTAAGACCTAGACTTTGAATTGTGCCCGCAAAGGAATTCATAACTAATACAAAATCAAAGCAGTATGATCTGACTGCTTTGAAGGCAACTGCACATACAGGTATCACATTAGTCCAGTCTAAAAACAGCCCATGTTTGGGCAAACAAGCCTAGGTCTGCTGAGGGGAGATGTGTAGTCTCCAAATTTTGTTTTACTATAAATGCCATCAGCCATTACCACAATAGCCAATGGAGATGGTTGATGGGATTTGCAGTCCCACATCGGGAGGGCCACACATTCACCACCTATCTTATCCCAAGTGGCTGCAAGTGGTGAGCAAGTTAGTGGTGACAAAAAGCATATCCAGTTATCCTTTGAGAATGATGCTTTCCTCCAAATTATGTATCTCCATCCACACTGTCATAACTGCCAGATTAACAATTAAAACCTGGTCTATGAAAGGAGTTATTGAGACACGGGTGGAGAATTGTTTAAATCTTACTCTCCAGTGCTCCTGCTCTGTTAAAAACTGGAGTTCTCAGAGCACATCAAAATAATAATTGCTGGGAGATGTGATCATAAGATCTTGACATCACATCTGTTATCCCTGATATCTGGGGCCACTATACTCGCTTACTATTTGTTGAATTGGTTTGGGCATCATCCATAATTCAGTTAAGATGGCATGTTTACATCCTGCATCTGTGCATGTTTGCTGGACCTCTCCTCTTCTATTGAACTACAAATGAATTTTCTTATACCCAACAATAGTTAATTGACATATTACACATGTAGCCTTCGCAAGCCAGTTCTTCAGTATATTGAATATGATGTAACTGACTTTTGGAAAATGCTTGTATGCTTCCAAGATTTATTTATTTATTTACGTAATTTATATCCTTCAACTTGTTCATAAATTTCTGTTCACATGGCATCTAACTGAGTACTAAAATGCTATAAAAATGCAATTTAAAATATGAGGTGACTATAGCAACATAAACTAGAACAGAAGGTACTACTCAAAAGCTGCTAAGTAATTAGTGTGATAAGTCGTATGACATCATTTTTACTTCAAACTGAAAATCTAAGCATAGTTATTTGAATTCAAAGCTATTTGTGCTTTGACCTCTACACAAATTAATTGCTGCATAGAATTCCATTAATTTTGTGCACATCAGTGGCTGGTAAAAAGAAAGGCACATCCATATATTTACCTATATAAGATCAGCCTGCATGTCTTGATGTGATTGTCTTTGCTGGAGCAAATTCTATAATGTGGGCAATTGGTTTTCTTTTGATATATTTACTGCTTCCCTCTGTGTCTCTCGTGTATTTGTGGGGTTGTTTAAAAGATTATGTTTTTTCTTTAGTATCTTTGTCCTTTATCCTTTAAAAATATGTTTTAATATTTTATGTGATTCTATTATTGATGTGAGTACTGCAAGTATTACATTGTTTCCAAAATACTTTGTGTTTCAGTTGGGGAGAATGTCTGGGCTGTATGTATATGTAATGAATTTGCAAGATATTTTGCAGACAAAATCACTCAGATTCACTCTAACTTGGATGCTGTCATTGCCTTGGAGAGGTGAGAGCCGCCACATGTATATTAGATACTTGTGTCTTCCTGGCTTCTGAAAACAGCTAGAAGGGGACTGGCCAAGTGGGTAAGGGGTATGGTGAATTCCTCACTGCAGGGAGGTTTCCATCCTGTCTAAAGGAGCCTGTTGTGAGGGTGTTACTTACAGAGGTCTCCCTGGATCTCACTATTCTGAATAATTATTGCCCAGCCTCTAACATTTCATATTGGGGCAAGATTGTGTAGTGGCCTGCCAGCTCCAGAGTTTTCTGGGCGAGATAGATTCATTTCAGTCTAGCTTCAGGTCTCGTTATGGGACAGAGAGAACTTTGTGTTGGTAGATAACCTATGCAGGGAAATGGACAGGGAGAGTGTGTCCCTGTGGGTTCTGTTGGACTTCTCAGTGGGTTTCAATACCATCAGCCATGGTATCCTTCTGGGCTGACTCTCTGATGGGACTTGGGATACTGTTTTGCAGTGGTTCTGGTCATTCTTCGAGGGGCAAACCCAGAAGGTAGTGCTGGTGGTCTCTTGTTCAACATCCTGGCTGTTGGCCTGTTGGGCTCCTCAAGGTTCTGTTTTGTCCCCCATGCTGTTTAACATCTACATGAAACCGCTGGGAGAGGTCATCTGGAGTATTGGGGTGCTGTATCACAATATGCTGATGACACCCAACTCTACTTCTCCTTCCATCTGATTCCAAGGAAGCTGTCTCTGTACTGAGCCAATGTCTGTTGTAAGAAATGGACTGGATAAGGGCAAACAAACTGAAACTTAATCCAGACAAGACAGAGGTGCTCCTGGTCAGTCATAAGGCAGATCAAGGAATAAGGACTCTGCCTGTGCTTGATGGGGCTACAGTTCCCCTGAAATTCCAGGCTCACAGCTTGGACGTTCTCTTGGACTCAGCTCTGAGTCTGGATGCCCAGGTTTCAGCAGTGACCAGGAGTGCATTTGCACGGGTAAAACTAGTGAGCCAACTGCACCCGTTCCTTGGAAAGTCAAATCTGGCTTTGGTGACACATGCCTTGATTACATCCTGTTATCTGGAATTTGAACTCAGTGGGACTTACTTCTGAAGAAGCATATATCAAAAGAGGCCTAAATATCCAGAAGGCAACAGATCCTCTCTGATTTTAGCTGCTAAGCAAAATCAGTTCTGGTTAGTACTTGGATGGGAGACCACCAAGTAATGCTAGGTGCTGTAGGCTGTATTTCAGAGAGAGGGACTGGCAAAATTACCGCTTAGTACTTGTGTAAGTAAACCCTATGACATTCATGGGGTTGGCATAAGTTGACAGGCGACTTGAAGGCATGCATACACACACTCACACACACACAGAGTCATATCATGGATTTAGATTGTTAAAAAGAATAAGCTATAACTACTGGTTGGTGTTGTCAATTTCTTCCTGGACTCTGTCATAGAAATTCTCAATTTCTTGTTCCTCTGTGATTGGTATGTATACTTGTATTATGGTAATGTTTATTGGCTTTCCCTGAAACTTTATTGACATGGTTCTATCTGACTTTACATTATATCATTTGGCTGATTTTGCTATGTCCTTACTATTATTGCTACATTTCTTCTCCTTTTTTATTTCCTGTGTAGAACACTGTATAGTTATCTGACTCAAAATATCCCATTCTTGTCCATTTTAGCTCACTCACTCACTCATTCCTAATATTGCTGTTTATTCATTCAGTTCCCCTTTTACTATGTTTAGTTTCGCATTACTCATGCTTCTAACATTCCATGTACCTATGTGTGGCATTGCTCTTGACCATCTTTTGACTTTTAAATGTATGTGCTGTGTGGCTTTCTGTCTTGTTTGGTTCTGTTCTGCCCTTTTAGCTAAGTCATACAATTCTACAGCTGAGACTCCTACCATATATGAAGCTGGTTCTTGGTTTCAAGAAAGGAAGAAGCACTAGAGATCACATTGCAAACATACGTTGCATAATGGAGCACATCAGGGAATTCCAGAAGAAAATCTGCATGTGCTTTATTGACTATAGCAAACTGAATAGATCATGAAAAGCTATGGCTTGTGTTTAAAGGAATGGGAGTGCCACAACATCTGACTGTTCTGATGAGTAATCTGTACCCAGGACAAGAGAATGCCATTGGAACAGAATATGGAGAAACAGAATGGTTCCCAATCAGCAAATGAGTCAGGCAAGGCTGCATACTATCATCCTACTTATTCAACCTGTATGCAGAAGATATTGTAGTCAGCGGAGGCTTAGCCTCAGAGGCAGGTGGAGTGAAGATAGGAGAAACATTAACAACCTAAGATATGCAATATTACTAGCACAAACAAACAAATATCAGGAGCAATTACTGAAGAAGGTCAAGGAAGAAAGTGCCAAGGTCGGCTTAGTACTGAACATGAAAAAAACAAAAACAAAAATAATGACTATGGAAGATCTACAAGAATTCACCCTAGACAATGAGACAATTGAATAGTTAAAGACTTCCAATATCTTGGTTTAAATATTGATCAGAATGGAGACTGCAATCAAAAAATTAGAAGGCTAGGACTGGGAAGGGCAGCTATGAAAGAAATGGACAGGATCATAAGTGTAAAGACATAACTCTGAAAACTAAAGTGAGGATAGTCCAAGCTATTGTATTCCCTATTCCCTATCAAAATGTATGGAGTCAAGAACTGGATGGTGAAAAAAATCCAACAGACCCCCCCCCCCCAACTAATTTGAGATGTGGTGCTGGAGAAGAGTGCTGAAGAAACTGTCAATGGCCAAGAAGACAATGGGGTTTAGAACAGATCAGGCCCACAGTATCCCTGGAAGTCAGGATGACTAAATTGTAGATGTTGTACTTTGGCCACATCACAAGGAAAAATGAATAATTTAAAAAGAAAATGATGTTCAGAAAGGTGGAAGGTGGTAGAAAGTGAGGAAGCCCACATGCCAGATGGTTTGGCTCAATCAGGGAGGACACAGGCCTGGGCCTGCAGGACCTAAAAAGAGAGGTTGAGGACAGGGATTCTTGGAGATGCTTCATCCACAGGGTGCCATGAGTCAAGGTTTACGAGGGCAGTTAACAACAACAAGAAACTGGTTGGTGTAAATATGGTGGTGCAGGTTCCTGTTCATGTGAAGGTTCAGCTAAGAAAGTCCCTTGACTTTTGTCATTCTTCCTGAAACCAAGGATTTCGTCCACTTCTCCCCTGTCGGGGAAGGAATATTTCTTTCTTTTTTTCCTTTTCTGAGAGAGAACTGGTTCACTAATAATTCAGACGGTCCACACCGCAACACAACGGTATGGACGTGTGGCACACCCACCAAGCCTCCTCCCCACATCCAGCACTTGTGGGGTGAGGCATCTTGTTTGCCACTGTCCTTTTGCTTATCTGTCTGGAGCCGAGGAGGAGGTGGGTCACCTGGAGTGGGATCGCCGGCTGCTGCCTCCTGGCATATTCTCTGGCCCAGGTGTGGCTGAGGGAGAAGCCCTGCCCATATTTTCTCCTCAGCAGCACTGTGTTTTGTTTTGTTTAAAGTTTAAATTCAAGAGGAATACATATATTTACAAAGGCAGGCCATTATAAATATATGTATTCCTCTTGAATTTAAACTTTAAACAAAACACAGTGCTGCTGAGGAGAAAATATCAGCAGGGCCTCTCTCTCACTCATCATTCTGATGGATGAGGAATTGTTTAGAGGTTGGCCGGGTTTTGTTGGTTTATAAATGTTTTTATTTGTTATTACTTATATGAATTGTTTTATGGCTACTATTATTTTAATTATGAGATGTTTAATATTGTTTTAAGGGGGGGTGGGTTGGTCTTAGGGGTTATATTGTATGGTTTTTTTTATGTAATCCGCTTGGATTGTTTCTTTCAATAAGCGGGATATAAATAAATTTTATTATTATTATTTATTATTATAATTATTTTCTCCTCAGCACCACTGTTTTTTTTTTGTGTGTTTGTTTAAAAATTAAATACAAGAGGAATATATATATATTTATAAAGGGAGGCTGTGTCTACAAATTCATCCCTCCCAATTCACAGGGGATATTTTGTGGACACCCCCCCCCCCGAAATGGGAAATACCACAAATATTGAAGTCCCGTATGATATAATGGCTGTATACTCCCACGTGTGGTTCCGTGTGTGCGCCATGGGCACATGCGCCATTTTGTCAGTCGGTGCTTGCAGTCCACAAAAGACCAAGGAACGTGAATGGCAAATCCACAAATGGTGAGGTGTGTGTGTGCATACATATGGAGGGGCAGGACAGCAATGGCAAAACTGTGAACAAATTTTGCCAAGAAAGAAGCCCTTTGACAGGCTCCCCTTAGGGCCACCATAAGTTGGAAACGACTTGGAGGTACACAACAACAACAAGAACACGCACACATATTTTCTCCTCAGTAGCACTGTTTTTTTTGTTTTTGTTTCAAATTTAAATTCAAGAAAAAAATATATATTTATAAGGAGAGGTTAGGGAAAGGAGGGGATATATACGTGTGTGTGTGTGTATAGGATACATACATGCACACATACACAAGTTTTATCCTCAGCAGTACTTTGTTTAAAATTTAAATTCAAGAAGAAAATATATACAGGGAGAGATACTCTCTCTCACACACTGTCTCTCTCTCTATGTGGGGGCAAGGACACACACACACACACACACACATTTTTGCCTAAGCAGCACTGTAAATTATTATTAATTTAAAATTATTTAAATATATAAATTTAAAATTTAAATTCAGAACACACACACACATTTATAAAGGGAGGGGAGATTATCTATCTATCTATCTATCTATCTATCTTTGCACACACACACACATTTATAAGGGGGGAGATATTATACACAGACACACACATATTTATAGAGGGAGGGGAGATTTTATGTATGTATACACACACACACGCATATATATATACACGTATTCACACACACACACACACACATATATATATATATATACATACACACACATTTATAAAGGAGGGATATATATATATATATTCACACACACACACACATATAAAGGGGTATATATACACACACATATATATAGGGGAAGCTCACACACACATTTATAAAGAGGGGAGATTTTATATATATATATATATATATATATATATATATATATAGGGGAAGCACATACATTTATAAAGGGGGAGATTTATATATATATATATATATATATATATATACACACACAGAAACATATAGGGGAAGCACACACACACATTTAAAAAGGGGGAGATTCTATCTATCTATCCATATTTATACACACACACATATATATAGGGAAAACACATACATTTATATATATATATATATATATATATATACACACACACACAAACATATAGGGGAAGCACATACACATTTATAAAGTGTATATATATATATATACACACACATATACATATACATACACATATACATATACACACACACATTTATAAAGGGGATATCTATATACACATAGAGACATGCACACACACACACACACACACACATATATATATATATATATATATATATATATATAGGGGAAGCACACACACACACAGACATTTATGAAGGGAGGGGATTTTACAGAGCGAGTGGACACCCCCTTCCTCTCTCCCTGTCACTCTCCCTGCGTCCCTGTGTGTGTGTGTGTGTGTGTGTGTGTGTCCGTGGGTGTCCCTGAGTGCCTTGGTCCTGAGAAGGAGGCGAAGAGGGGGCTCTCCTTTCTCCCTCCCAGCGTCGGGGCTGTGGGAAGCGGGCTGGGCGCTTGGCCGTCCCTGCCCTTGCCTTGCCTTGCCTTGCCCTGCCCTCCGCTGCAGCGGGGCGGAGGAGGCGTGGTGGCCTCTCCTTGCTGCCGCGGGCTCCCGTGCGCGCCGACCATGCCATGACCGCTCCAGCAGCAGGAGCAGCAGGAGCAGCAGGAGCCACCTTGGCCCTTCCTCCTCTGGCTCCACAGGCGCTGCTGCTGCTGCCACCGCCTCCGCCATGCCGCGTCTATGCTGCTGCTGCTGCTGCTGCTGCCTGAGTTTGGTGGCGGTGGCGGCGGTGGCGGCGGTGGGGCTGTCCGGGGCGAACCGGAATTGCCCGGAGCTGATGGTGGACAGCTGCCTCTGCACCGCGGAGCGATCCTCCTCCTCCTCCTCCTCCTCCTCCTCCTCTTCTTCTTCCAAGGGACCCGGACGGCAGACCGTCCGCATCAAAGTTGTCTGCACCGGAGGGGAGTTAGTGGAAACTTTGCAGCCCTCCTCGCTCCCCAACCGCACCGTCTCCCTGTGAGTAAAAATGAAAAGGGGGGGAAAGACAGGGGGAAAAGGAGAGGAAAGGAAAGGAAAGGAAAGGAAAGAGGAGAGGAAAGGAAAGAGAATGGGAAAGGAAAAGATAGGAAAAGAAAAGGGGGAAAGAGGAGAGGAAAGGAAAGGAAAGGAAAGGGAAAGAGGAGAGGAAAGGAAAGAGAGTGGGAAAGGAAAGGAAAAGATAGGAAAAGAAATGAAGGGGAAAGAGGAGAGGAAAGGAAAGGAAAGGGAAAGAGGAGAGGAAAGGAAAGAGAGTGGGAAAGGAAAGGAAAAGATAGGAAAAGAAATGAAGGGGAAAGAGGAGAGGAAAGGAAAGGAAAGGAAAGAGGAGAGGAAAGGAAAGAGAATGGGAAAGGAAAGGAAAAGATAGGAAAAGAAATGAAGGGGGAAAGAGGAGAGGAGAGGAGAGGAAAGGAAAGGAAGAGGAAAGAGGAGAGGAAAGGAAAGGAAAGAGTAGGAAAGAAAAGGAAAGGAAAGAGTGGGAAAGGAAAAGAGGAAAAGAAATGAAGGGGGAAAGAGGAGAGGAGAGGAAAGGAAAGAGAGTAGGAAAGGAAAGGAAAAGACGGGAAAGGAAAGGAAAGGAAAAGAAAAGAAGGGGAAAGAGGAGAGTAAAGGAAAGACAGGGGAAAGGAAAGGAAAAGAAAAGGGGAAAGAGGAGAGTAAAGGAAAGAAAGGGGAAAGGAAAGGAAGGGAAAGGAAAGGAAGGGGGATAGAGGAGAGTGAAGGAAAGAGAGTGGGAAAGGAAAGGAAAGGAAAAGAAGGGGGAAAATGTATCATTTCCAAAGTCCAAATAAAACAAAATAAAAATAAAAAAAGTGGGGGGGAACTTTGTGGTATGTGGGAACAGTGTTTCGAAATCGCCAGCTGTCAAAACCTGTCAAGATCCTGGGAGATTCGGAGTCCCAGTTTATTTAATCATATAAAGGGGATGAGGGTAGAAACGAACGATATGGCAATGCTGTCTTCTAAGGAACCAGATAAAGAGAGTGACCATCAAGATAGGTCCTAAGCGCAAAGGAGAGGACCATTCGCAGCGAAATGGAGGACCTTCCTGGAAAAGGGGAGGACGTGATCCAAAGGAAAGCTGAAAAAGCACTCCCAGAAATGGAAATCCAGGCTCCTTAGGCGTGCTCGGAATGGAGGACATTCAAGAAAATTGAGGACATGACAAAAAACAACAACAACGAAAACACTCCTAGATATGTACATTCAGGCTTCTTAGGCATGCTCAAAATAGAGGACATGCAAGAAAATTGAGGACATAACCCAAAGAAAAGCTTAAAAACACTCCTAGAAATGTAAATTCAGGCTTCTTAGGCATGCTAGAAATGGAGGGCATTCAAGAAAGATGGAGGACATGACCAAAAAAGCGAAAAACACTCCTAGAAATGTAAATTCATGCTGCTTAGGCATGCTCAAAATGGAGGACATGTGAGAATTCCTTCTGGACAGAAGGTTGAAATGGAGGACATGTCTTGGAAAAGGAGGACCTCTGGTCACCCAGCAGATAAAGGGAAGTACTAATGGAAGATATAGGATAGATAAAAATAGCAGTTATTATAAGGAACTTATAATAATTGAAGGGTAAAGAAGCAAATAAGTAGTTTCTTATGTTGTATGTTTCTTATTTTTTATAAAAATAAAAATAAATATGACAGAGATAATCCTAGGAGAAGGAGGGGATGCTTTGCACATGGTCAGAGACATGCTCTGCTCTAAGTCAAGGGGAAAAAAGTTTCTGAATCCTGATGTAGCTTACATGAATCCCCTCAGTGTGGGGAGAGGGTAGTCGCATGGAGGACTCTTCCACATGGTGACCAGAGGGCCTCCTTTTCCAGGACCTGTCCAACATTTCAACTTTGTCCAGGAGGAATTCCAAAATGTCCTCCATTTTGACCATGACTAAGAAGCATGAATTAACATTTCTGCAAGTGTCTTTAGCTTTTATTTGGTTGTGTCCTACATTTTCTTCAAATGTCCTCAGTTTTGCTGTGCCTTATCCTCCTTTGCGGATAGGACATCTGGTCTCCCTGCTCTTCCATAGGCTGACTGCCATCCCCCTTTAAGCCTTCTTGGCTTAATTTCCAGGGAATGCAGTTCCAACAAGTTGTTGCTTAACTTTGGTGTGCCACTTTTTCATTCTTGAACGGAGGCTCCCTGCTGGAGATGCTGGTGCTGAAAGGAAACCCAACTGTCTGGTGCAGGCAGAAGAGGGCTGCAGGGAGGCACCCAAACAGGAGAGTGCGGGCATCCATCAGCTGAAGTGCCAGGAGTTAGTGTATATACTCATGTATAAGTCTAGAGATTTTAGTCAAGAAATTGACCCAGGAAAACCTGAGTTGACTAGCCATGGGTTGATGTAAATATTGTACTTTATTTAAAAAAGGAACCATCCCCTGGTGAAATGCAAGAATGTAATATGTCGTGGAAGCACTGACCCTTCTCTACTCTCTCCTCCATCCAGCCTTTAGTATGAGCAAAGAATTTTGTAAGTTCTTTGGTATTTCGTCCTTTACATCCTATGTTACATGCCTGTAGGTATTACCTGCCAACCTCTATGCACAGATCGTATGAAAATCCATGATTTTGGCCCCAAACCCTGCCCTCGACTTATACATGAGGTTGACTTTTAGGGCCTTTGCAGACTGCCAGAAATAGTGCACATTAAATTGAGGCACTGCCCTGGCTCAGTGCTAGGGAGTCATGGGAACTGTATTTTTTTCTGGGACATTGAGCCTTCTCTGTCAGAGAGCTCTGGTGCCACAATAAATTACAGTTCCCATGATTCCCTAGCACTGAGCCAGGGCAGTGCCTCAATTTAATGTGCACTATTTCTGGCAGTACCATTGCCAACAACTTGTTTATGGTATTCCCTTAATGGAATGGCTATGTATTCAATGAAATGTGTTGTTTTTAAATGGTGGTGGTGGGAGAAAAGAAGGAGCAGGGCGCATTCCTGAAAAGATCTAGGATCCCTTCTCTCTGAACCTCTATTCTAAATCTTAGTTCTAGGAACTGGTTTTCTTTGGATGACAGTCAAAGTTTGTCTGCCCAAACATGTTTCCTGTCCAGCTGAGAAACTGCAAGTTCACCTAACCAATAGAGAGGCTAGTCACTCAGTGACCAGTTTGTGCAGCAAAAGGGTCCTGTGACTTTTGCCTTCCTTCAAAAGAAGTTTGACAGAAGTTTGACATGTGGAAGAGATTCTCTGGGTACATATACCTGTGAAAGAAGAAAGGAAAACATAATGCACTTTCCTTTACAAGTATCAATAATTATGAAGGCTCACTTTAGACTGATTTCTTAACTCAGGTTCTCCTTCCTTTCTACATGTTCCTTTACTAGAAGTCTGATTTTTTTTCATCCCTGTCTGAAAAGTCCTGGTAGCATTTTGTTTGCTTTTGGGGGAGCAATGTGTATGGAAAGTAAATTGCACACTGCTTTGCCCAGTGGTTTTGCAAATAATACTTCCACAATGCAGATTATATCATCTGAGACATCTTTAAATCTCACAGACGATAATTTCAGACCCTAAAGATAACAGACAAAAATGAACTGCATAATAAGGGTTGTTTACTGAAATTGATGGCCTTCGCTTCTCTGGATTTGAGAAATGAGATATATTGTCCATATTTTTAGATGCCCATTTTAACTGTTTCGAACTTGCCACAAGCCTCCATTTTTTCTGACCCAGCATCATCTTTGGTATGTTAAAAATACACTTTGAGGTACAGTTGCCTGTTGCATAAACTAAAATAAGGATATAACAGATCCTGTATTCTTAAGCATATTTTCCATGAAGGCCTTAATTGAAATCACTGGGATTTCAGTTCTGAGCAAATATGGTTAGTATTGGGTAAAAAAAATAAGCAGGCTGATCCACTCTACAGATAAATTGGAAGTAATGACATTTAAATCCTGTTGTAGTCTTGTAGATATAAATCCTATTCTTAAAGTCTTATCCACAGCTCAGCTATGGCAAAGTGTAGTGAAGTCCTATGGATTTAAATCCTCTTCTTATGGTTTTATCCACAACTCAGCTAAGGCAAGGTGTTACCATTTAGGGCTAGGCTAACATAACTCACTAAACTCAGTTGAATGCTTCCAGTACAGCCCTATTATATGTTTTCTGAGAAGTTAATCTCACCTAGTTTAGTGGAAGTTAATCCCAAAGCAGTGTGTGCTTGAGACTGCAGCTTTGAAATACTGTGAGGCTGTGTGTGTGTGTTTTGGCCTAACTAGGCTCTTGAATGAAATGACTACGGGGGGAAGCAGACGGGAGCTTCCCGTGCGCCGCGGGACGGAGCGCCGCTGGAGCGCGGCAGCCGCACCGCGGCACACCGTCGGCGACTCTAAAAGGAGCACCAAATTGGCGCTCCTTTTAGATTTCAGGGAAAGGGCGCCCTAAAAGCGGCGGGCGCACTTTCCCTGACTCAAACGCCGCGGCGCGTGCGGTCGCCGTGGCGTGAGGTCATCCTCGGAGCGCTGGCCGTGTGGAGGGCCGGCGACTCCGAGGGCGACCTCAGGAAGAGGAAGGGGCGCCGCTCGTGCGGCTGCCCCTCCTCTTCCCTGCCCGGAAGACGACTCTATTAGTCGTCTGCCGAGGCCCTACGTCAATGTAGGGCCTTTACAGACTGCCAGAAATAATGCAGCTTGAGACCACTTTAATGGTCTTGGCCCAATGATAGGGATTTGTGGGAATTTTAGTTTTTTCTGAGACATTGAGTCTTCTCTGTCAAGGAACAATAAACTACATTTCCCATGATTCGCTAGCATTGAGCCAAGACAGTTAAAGTGGTCTCAAGCTGCATTATTTCTGGCAGTCTGTAAAGGCCCTTAATCTGTTTAAAATGGACCCAGGAATTATAAATTGTATGTGTTCACTCCCTAAATCCCACCTTCATCTAAGTGATTCTGTACTGCTGAGTTTATTTGTTGACAGTTCATGTTGTGAAAATGTCCAGGCAAGCATTGCTGAACTTTTCTATTACAGTCAACACTTTTTAGAGAAGCAACTGTAAAAGATAGTAATTGACAACATGTGTGGACCCTGTGCTTGGAAATGTACAGATGTGCTCTGTTGCTTAACTTTTTGGAAAGCTGTTGAATTACTGTTATTCTGTTTCTCCAATTTCTAATAAAGAATCACATGTAGAAAATGGTTTCATTGGTTTATTCTGAAAATATGGAGTCATTTGGCATTTTTTTTTGGTATCTAACCCTGAATCATTTTTGCTTGAAAGTAAGACCCATTGATTTTATTTGAGCATACCTCCCAACAAGTGTGCATAAGAATGTATCTCCAGACATATTTCTCTTCTAAAAACACATACCATTTTGTTTTGCAGGAATACACTGACAAATTTATACTGTTCCTCCTAGGGCTATTATATTAGGAAGCAAGTGGACTAGTAGAAAAATAATAATGGAGAAAAATAAATTGAACACCAGCTAAGATGAAAATGAAGCATTTGATGACAGTCCTATTTCTGGTAATATAAAAACAAATACTAAATTTTGAAAAGTTTATTAGCTTATTAAAAAGAATGACAAAAACATTTACTTTACACATGCATAGTCAGTACTGTAATTCCTTTTTCTCTTAAATCAGTTCATATTTTTGAAAGTAATAGTTGAAAAGCCCTGATATTATAAGATGGGGTTGTGGGGTATGGAAGGGAGATTGTTAAAACAATAATTTAAATAAAAGAATAGGAAATGCCTTTTTCCGTAGTTGATCATGGAGCTGACAGTTTGATTGAAAGTGTCAAATACTTTCTGCAGAGAAAGTGTTTATGATGAATTAAATTAAAGTTATGTGACATTGGCCAGCTGCAGAAATTGGTGTGTTTGTGTGGGAAAGCACAAACACTAGTGCTCATAGATATTTTCTAACTGCATGGAAGAGCAGGGAAAGAGCATGTCCATGCAGACTTTGCCTGTTTCCATTCATTTTTATTGGCCCATAGAGAAGGAGCTGCACCATACGGAACATAACTTGTCATATTGTTTTAACAAACTGAGAATGGAGGGGTGAATAAAAGCAATATGTGTTACAGATTCAATAACATCTTTTAAAATAACAAAAAAGCCAATTTTATCTAGTGATAAAATCTTCACTCGAGTTTTAATAAGTCAAGATTTCTTTTCCCAGATGACAGTTCTGTGGAAAACTGAGCTGAATGTTGAAATCCTAAAAAAAGTTGCATCAGTAAGTAAGAGTTCCCAGATGGCTGTACTGGAAACTTTACCACTATTGTCACGTTGTTAATAGGGCATAGATATTGCTTTCATATTGCAAACAGCTCCAGATTGTTAAAAAAAGAGTCGAAAACCCCCTTTATATTTGTCAGAGACACTAATGTTGTGTTTGGCTAACACACTGATGTACAGTGGTTGAAATTATGGCTACCTGTTTGTTTCTGGGCACAATTCAAAGTGATGGTTATGACCTATAAAGCCCTATACAGGTTTTGTGTGTGTGTGTGTGTGTGTGTGTGTGTGTTGGCTGGCTCTCCCTCTACAGCTTGGGTCCAGACTATCTGAAGGGCTGTGTCCCCCATATGAATCTTCCAGAGTCCGAAGATCTTCAGTGGAAGGAAAGCTTTGTTTCAGTCCTGCCACCATCCCAGGCTTGCTTGGTGAGGATACAAGAGAGGGCCTTCTTGGTGGCTGCTCCCATCCACTGGAACTCCCTTCCATGGAAGGCTAGGCTGGTTTGTAATATATAATCTTGGCCAGGGAGGCTTTTATATGGTATGTGTATTATATTTGTTTTTTTAAAAAAACTTCTGTATGCTTAATTGCAATTTTATATTATTTTAGCAGATTATTTTGATTGTTTTAAAATGTTTATTGTAAAGTTTGTAATGAATTTTATCTGTCAGTCACTTTGGGTCACTTTCTGGGAGAAAGGCAGCATATGAATAAATAAACAAACAAATAAACAAAAGTAGTAAAATTGATGTACAGAGATGAAAACTGTCAGACACTACTGGTAACACATAAGCGCATACCGTGTAACTGAAACAACAGCAGCAAAGAGCCTTTTGCCATCTTATAGACTTGCAAGTTTTACTTGGCATAAGCAGTCATGCACAGTGGCCTTTTATCATGGAGTGAAGTGACACCGCTCCATGAATGTGATGGTGGACTGCTGTCCACTAAGAGCTATGCCACATAAAACCTGTTAGTTTTTAAGGTGCTACAAGACACCTTGTTGTTTTTACTACAAAAGACTAAATACAGCTCTCTCTTCTTCCAGAAGTTACTGCATAAATTTTATACAGTGGCGCAGACTTAGCTGGCACAACTTCCATTGCAAAGAAAGGCACTTGTGGTTCAATTTCTGTTTAAATTGAGTCAAATGCACACAGTAGGATTAAGCATAACTGCTGTTGGATAACTTGCAAATGTCGGCCATTATCTTCTGCTTGAATGTCATGAGAGCGCTTCTCAGCCTTGATTTGTATTAACAGGTTTTAGAAACTATTCATCTTATGACTGTCTGTGCTGTTGGACGTGAGACCCAAATAAATTTTAAAAAGTGCACTGGCAGTTGAACCCAGCTGAGACGATTAAGCAGCTGCTCTGCCTTACTGATGTTTAAAAAGGGACTTTGTTTAAAATTTTCTCCATGCATGCCATTCTGACAAATAATTCACGTCCCTAGAAATGGGAACTGCAATTTTATCCATTTGGGTTTTAGAAGCATTTTGATGAAAAGAAAAGAAAAGAAAAGAAAAGAAAAATGCTATTTGAAGGGAGTATTTTCCATAGGAATGGTAGATTGTTACCTGTTACAGTATTGTTATGAAATGTTATATACAGTATTGTTATGAAATATTATTCGTTGTTGTGTGCCTTCAAGTTGTTTCTAACATGGCAACCATGAGGCAAACCTATCATGTTTTTTGCAGGGAGCTTAGAGTGTGAGACTTGCCCAAGGTCCTCCAGTGAGTTTCCATGGCTGAATGGAGGAACCAACCCTGGTCTCCAGAGTCATAGTCCAGTGCTCAAACCACCATACCACACTATGATTTTTTAATTAAGCCTGTACACTCTGCCTTTTTCTTGGCTACCAATTCTAAAAAGTTAGAACCATTATTTTTAAAAAATTACATTAGCTTTCCCTAACAGCAGTGATACAAGTAACTTTTTAAATGTAACCATTTTGCTATCTGTCTTCTCTTGAAGGTCATTAGTGTTTAAGAACATGTCTTATCTGGGATGTTTGTGCTATGAGTCAACTTCAAAAAGATATCTATTCTGTATTTCAGCAAGGACCCTCAAGGAATAAAATTCTTTTCTTAGTTAAACCTCATGGAATACTTAGGAAATATTTATGTATCACTGTATGAATACTTATGAGAGTATTTAAAATATACATGAATTTTGTGTTTAGCATTATTAGAAGATGTAGTTGGATAGGACTATGGCTGAATTGTTGGTATTTAGTGCATTTAAATACTGTCCTTACATATCCCAAGATGGCTCTTTTATATAAAGCTGATAGACAATGATAAATAAAATTCAGGTTTTTTTTTACATAATTCCCCCCCCCCCCCCCCGAAGCTTTGTATTTGTGTAAGTTACGAAGCCTATATAGCCAGAGTGGTGTAGTGGTCTGAGTGTTGGACTAAGGTGCAAAACACACTGCAGAAATAATCTAGTTTGGCACCACTTTAACTGCCCTGGCTCAATGCTAGGGAATTATGGGAACTGTAGTTTTGTGAGACATTTAGCCTTCTCTGTCAGAGAGCTCTGGTGCCACAATAAACTACAGTTCCCAGGATTCCCTAGCACTGAGCCAGGGCAGTTAAAGTGGTCTGAAACTGGATTATTTCTGTAAGACCTAAGACTCTGAGTGACTGGAGTTCGAATCTCCACATAGCTATGGAAACCCATTGGGCAAGTCACATTCTCTCTGCTTCAGAGGAAGGCAATGACAAACCCCCTCTGAACAAATCTTGTCAAGAAAACACCATGATATGGTTGCCTTGAAGGCCCACAACACAACAGGAAACCTATTAGATTGCTCAAAATTTTAGAAATCTTTTTCATTCTACTAAAAGTATTTGATCCTTCCATTCTCTTGATTCAATGGTTATAATGTTTATCTGTCTTTGGTTTCTGTGGGTTCTTATTGACCCAATGGAATCGAGGGGTAGTTCACAATTCTTGTCATGAAAATCAGATAGAAGAACAAGCAATAGGTTGCCCGGTCCACCATAGAACATGCTGGCAGTTAACCATTCCCTTTATCCAGGTAAATTATTTCTGTGTTGTTGTTAACTGCCCTGAAGTCAATCTTGACCCATGGCAACCCTATAGATGAGACATCTCCAAGACCCTCTGTCCTTCACTGCTCTGCTTAAATCCTGCAACCCCATACCCATGACCTCTTTAATAAATTCCATCCATCTAGCATGTGGCCTTCCACTCTTCCTACTTCCCTCCACCTTCCGCAGCATTATTGTTCTTTCCAAAGAGTCCCTTCTTCTCATGATATGTCTGAAGTACTACAGTCTCAGTTTGGTCATCTTGGCTTCCAGGGAGGTTTCTGGTTTGATCTGCTCTAGGACCCACTTGTTTGTCCTTTTGGCTGTCCATGTGATTCTCAGCACTCTTTTCCAGCACCACATCTCAAATGCATTGATTTTCTCCCTATCATCTTTCTTAACTGTCCAGCTCCCACAGTCATACATGGTAATAGGGAATACAATGGCTTGTATGATTCTAACTTTTGTGCTGGGTTGTGTATCTTTGCATTTTCAAATCTTTTTAGAATATTTTCTAGTTCTTTCATAATGCCTAAGCAGACTGCCAGAAATAGTGCACATTAAATTGAGGCATTGCCCTGGCTCAGTGCTAGGGAATCATGGGAACTGTAATTTATTGTGGCACCAGAGCTCTCTGACAGAGAAGGCTCAATGTCCCAGAAAAAAATACAGTTCCCATGATTCCCTAGCACTGAGCCAGGGCAGTGCCTCAATTTAATGTGCACTATTTCTGGCAGTCTGCTTAGGCCTATAGCCACCCTCCCCATTCTTAGGGCCATTGCAGACCGGCCCAAAGGGCTGGCCTGGGGGTAGAGTTGGGGTGGGGCAGCTGCACGCTAGCCGCCCCAACCTCACCCTGATGCTATTCTGACGGCACTCTTTTAGGGGCAGCAAAAGGAAGGATCAGGGCTGCGGCGTGGGATTGCCGCGGGCCCGATTTGTTGGAGTGGCTCTCTGCCGCCCTAAAAGGGCTGTCTGCATTGGCCTTTAGTCTTCTTCTGATTTCCTGACTGCAGTCATCATTTCTATCAATGTTTGATCCCAGGTATGAGAATTCTTTTACTATTTCTATTTCTTCATGGTCTAGGTTGAACTTGTGAAGGTCCTCAGTGGTCATTATTTTTGTTTTCTTTATGTTCAGCATTAAGCCTGCCTTTGCACTTTCTTCTTTGATCTTCCTTAGTTGGTGTTCCAGGTCTGTGAGTATTATGGTGTCATCTGTATATCTTAGCTTGTTGATATTCCTTCCTCCTATTTTCACTCCTTCTTCTGTGTCCAAGCCTGCTTTTCTTATAATATGTTCTGCATACAAGTTGAACAGATAGGGTGAAAGGATGCAGGTTCTTTAACTCAGTAAGGTCTCTGTCTTAATCCTGGTAAGCTGTTCCAGCACTTAGACATTCTGCTTTCTTTCTTCAGAATGTGGTCAATGTTTGACTTCCTTTCCTTTTCTGAGGAGTCCAGAGAGTGAATTTTGCCCATGTCAAAGCTTTCAAAGGTACATGTCCACTCTGACACCATGGATGAAAATTTGTCATCAGGTACTTGGCTGAGACAGAGCTTTCTGCAAACATTCCTAAGTCTGTTGAGCTATTGAGATATCTTGAGATATATGATGGACAGGGCATTGCTCATGATGTCAGAGGCCTCCATTTTTAGCATAACATTGATATACACTCATCCCTCCACATTTGCGGCTTTCACTTTTGTGGATTTGATTATTCACCAATTTTATTAATATGTTCTTTCTAGGAATCCCTAGGTTCTCCAGAGCAACTCTATGGTAAACTTTAACCAACAGTCACGCTAAAGGACCTAAAACTTCCTAGAGAGAACACTCCACGAAGCATTTGTAGCTCCTCCAGTGCAATTCTATGGCCAGTGTCTGGCTGATGTTGACCACAGAGTTGCAGTGGAGGACCTAGAGATTCCTAGAGAGATATTCTCTCAGGTAAAACCATAGTGTTTTTGTTATTTGTGGTTTTTCCACATTCATTGGGGCCCTGTGCCCCTAATCCCAGTGAATGTGGAAATTATTATTACTTTTGCTAAGCTATTTCTGTGGCTTTTGCAATCAGCACATTATCCAAGATTACCACAATATGTTGCAGTATTAGTTGTGATCAGTTCTGACTGGATCAGAATTTCTGATACAGTGCACATGTCTGTGGCTGTTTTGTTGATGCTAAGTTGGTAACTGGAGACATCTTCAGAGATGGTAACCAAGACTCTTTCATAGGTAGAACCTTTTCTAGCCTAGGCTTTTCTAATTTCTTGCATTCACCTGTCGTCTTCTGTGGAAAAGGTTTATTACTAATATTTAAGAATGCATGATAAAGCAAGTTTTGAGACAGCTTTTCCAGTTTACTGTGATTCTGTTCATGCTATGAAATGTTCTGCTAGTGATAGGTGTGTGGATGGTATGTTTTGCCAGCTAGAGCTCTGAGCAGGTAATTCTGGACTGTGGCTAGTGAAAGAACTTGCTAGGCTCTTGAGATGTAAACCAGTGTCCTTCCCCTGTGTTTATGAACATGGAAGCTGTCATATATCAAGATGACTTCAGTGTTGCCTATGAGTTTTCATAGCATAAACCTGAAGTAGATGCTTTTGAGGCCTCTATAGGTTGGTTGTTGTATTGTTTTCAGCATCTTTTTGAAATGGAGACTTATTTCCTGGATCACCACAAAATAGGCCCAGAGAGAACCTCTCTAGATAATGGGGAACAATAAATACATGTTTGCTTTGAGAACAGTAAGACTATCTTCTATTGCAGGGGTAGGCAACCTTTCCCATTTAAGGGCTGAGGGACTTCAGCTCCCCAGGAGCTATTGGCCAACATGGGACTATTGGCCAACATGGCTGAGGCTTCTGGGAGCTGAAGCCCCTCGGCCCTTAAAGGGGAAAGGTTGCCTACCCCTGTTCTATTGTGTCTTCCTTGATAGTACTTAGGATTGGATAAATATTGCGAATCAAAGATGACTGTTGAAAATTATAATAGTTTGGATGAACCTTTACAGATCAGCAATTGGAATGCTCCAACTATTCTGTAAAAAGGGTTTGTTATCCTTTTCCTATTGTATTTGTTTCGTTTGTTTGCTACTTCTTGAGCAACCTAGGTTTTACAGCAGTGCAACGGCAGACATGCAGGAAACAGCTTTCATGAATAAGCTACCAATATGTCATAGGTTTGTAAATTACAGACGTTAAGATTTTTTTGTAATAACTACACTCTGTACAAGCCAAAGCAATGTGACAACATTTATGTTCACATGCAAAGGGATCTTGTATCACCTCTGAGACTGTGTGAAAGAAATTGTAGCATAAGCTTTCGTAGGCTTATAAAAGCTTACGATATGTCTTTTGCAGAGTCTCAAAAGTGATACAAGAATTCTTTGCATACTGATATTCCAGACTATGGGGGGATGCAGACCAGGGCGTCGGGGACGCCCTGGTCTGGAGCGCCGCGGGACCGCAGCCTCCGCACCGCGGCGCTCCTGCGGCGACCCTAAAAGGAGCTCCAAATTGGCGCTCCTTATAGAAGACAGGGAAAGTGCGCCCTAAACGCGTAGGGCACACTTTCCCTGTCTTTTCCGCCGCAGCGTGTGAGGACGCTGCGGCGGGAGGTTGCCCTCAGCGCGCCAGCCGTGTGGAGGGCCGGCAGCACCGAGGGCAACTTCAGGAAGAGGAAGGAGCGCCGCGCGTGTGTCTGCTCCTCCTCTTCCGGGCCTCCAAGACGGCTCAATAAGCCATCTGCCGAGGCCCTAGTCTCAGAATTTATATTCACAGTTAACTATGAGTAAGTTAATAATAATAATAATAATAATAATAATAATAATAATAAAATTTATATCCCGCCCTTTGGGGACCCCATCTCTGTTCTGCTGTTGACAGTGCCTATCAAAAGGAATTAGTATTTAGTGAATTATTGACAATGTACTTAGTGGTTAGCTGACATAATCAAAGCCAAAGACTGGCTTCGTCTTCAGTATTTACAATATTGTAAGCTGGATTAATGATCTCATAACTTTTGGGATTCACTTTTACATTTTGATAGGACTTCAAAATCTGCCTCTTAAGCCAAGCAGAGCCCCAACCAAAGGTTTTTGAAGTCTCAATGTGCCCCTGACCAGAAGAAAGCTTCACTCATAATTCCCCTAGGTCCCAACCTGCAGCACGTTGGAAGTCCTTTGGTTGGGGCGATTCCTGGCTTTGGCAAAGATAGATATTGGAGGGGTGGTATTAGCAGAAATAGTTATGACAACAGAGCTCATCATTATAGCAATGCTTGACTGTGCAGGATCTCAGTCCTGTCAAAAATCAAATAAAAGTTAAAGCAAGTTTTTTTTTTTAGCATTCATTCAGAAGTACCACAATCTCTTACCTAAACTCATTTCTAAGTACATCATCCATTCGTCTAGTAGTATTTTACATTACAGATGTGACATTCAACAACAAAGTGATTAATTAGGTATCATAAGAGCTTTTAAACTATAAGAACAGAGATATTAGTGTATATGCACAGGGAGTATGCATGTTGGGTTGTTACATGTCCCATACAATTAACAAAGTTATCCCCACCCCCACCCCCACCCCCACCCCCACCAAGGTCAAAGTAGAACAAACAGATACTCGGTTTGTAGGCACAGTTACAAATAACATTTCAAAGAAAAATTGTAATTACAGTAAATTTCTTGCCTATCCATAAAATTAGGAGAGGCTTTTTGCTCATATCTTTGGCATATCCTAGTCAGCTAGCACTGACTGATTTGATAAGTGTGAAAGTAATTTTGTTGTGATTAAATATGCAGATCTAAAATAATACTGGCTTATTCCATTGGGCTGTTTGAAGCTATGCAGATGTTCCTGACAATCAGAATATAAAATAATCCCTTGGATTTGCAGATATTTACTACTAACATGGCTTGTGTGTATGTGTGTGTGGTTTGGGCATCCTTTGGAGGGGATGCTTCTTTAGATTTATTGTTTTCTTTTATAACTTAGCTTTATTGTGATTTCAGCTCCACACATATAAGACATATCACACTGATGTTTATAGTCATAGAATGTATACATTTACTTGTACAGTAATTCTGTGTCCTGTAAGATAAATATTTTCTAATATGAAGTTGAAGGCTTTCATGGCCAGCATCCATAGTTTTTTGTGGGTTTTTCGGGTTGTGTGGCCATGTTCTAGGAGAGTTTCTTTCTGACATTTTGCCAGTATCTGTAGCTGGCATCTTCAGAGAACGATGCCAGCCACAGATGCTGGTGAAACGTCAGAAAGAAACTCTTCTAGAACATGACCACACAGCCCGAAAAACCCACAAAAAACTATAAATATTTTCTACTTTGCTCCAAAAGTAATGAAACAATTTTTCAAATTACATATCACTTAAAATGATTATACACTAATGACCAGTACTATACTTTGTTTAAAATATCTTCATTTTTGTTTATATATTTATTTACATTTCATTGTTTTAGTGTATTGACTATAGTTGGGACTGAAAATTAGGTTCAGGCATCACTACATACTATTTTTACGTTTTTATATAATTAGTTTGAATTGAGGAAACATATGGCATTTTCTGCTAGCCTATAAGTGCCATACAACTTATGTCCTCTGCATAGAAATGATTTTGGATAGGACATTTAATAGTTCTAGATCTCCAGTCCAATCTAATATTAACTGAATAAAAAAAACATGCTAGTTTAAGACCAGATTTAAGGCTTTCTGATGTTGGTTTAAGTTTCATAAAACCAGGAAATCGAAAGCTCATGCCTTAAGAGTCATGCTTTGCAATTAGCGTCCATGTCACAAGCTTGTGTGCAATGTCACAATTTGCTTACAACTTGAACTTCTCATGTATTCACATTTTGCTTTGGTCTTTTAGGCACAAATTTATATGGAGTGGTTGGAGTGCTTTGGACCAAAAACACATATTGCTGATCCTGTGTTGACTTCAGAGTTAACTCATCTAAATCTCCTTAGAATCCCTTATGAGAGTGTCTGAGGGCCCAAATAAGTTGTGTTCCAGGTAGCTTGCAGTGTATGTATATAAATGCCCTGATCCTCCCACAGGATTTATAGTAGGGGCTCATCAATGTGCTTTTTGTAGTACGACCTTGTGAGATCATCTTCCATAACAAAAGAATACTGGTAAGTATTTCATATGATGTCTATTAGATTCCCCAATGCAACGTAGAATTCTTCTGCAAACACTAGCTTCAGAATGAAATGAACAAGATAACTTTGCCAAACAGTTGCTTTTTTAGGCTTTCATGTAGCAAGAAAAACTTAATAATCTTTGAAGCACTGCTAGGAACGTCATACAATTATATCACAAAATTAGGAGGCACCACAAGGGCTATCTAGTCCAGCCCTCTGCTGTGCAGGAAACAAAGCAGTGCTAAAGCAGTGCTGAGAAAACAAAGAATTCTCTTCTTTGATAATAATCTGGAATAATGTACATCATCATAAATTTCACCAAAACATGATAGAACTATATGACATCATATACCATTCTGAAAATTGGAGGAAAAAATGATAAATATGTTAATTTTCAGCACATTTAAAACAGCTGCACCAGTGGGAATCTATTGAGTCACTTTGAAACAACTTATTAAGTTCAAGTTAATAATGGATGCTAGGGTCTTATTGGCTCAAATATTTCATTTTTGTAAGCAATAGAATTTTGATGCTTATAACGGAGAACCTTGAGGGAGAGATGATTTACTGTAAGGCATAATCCTGCCCGTTGTTATTGCTGGGTGTGCAAAAATGAAGAACATCTGTTATGCTTATAGACTTTAAAATCAACAAGGATTAATTTTGCCATGACTTACCTATCACCTTTATGTCAGGAAGCACAGTTAAGTTTTTAAAATGGCTTGGGTATGTAATATTACATAACCGTCCCCTTTTTCATTTTTAGAACCACCACCCTTTCTTCCCAAAGACCCTTTTCAGCCATAAGCCCCAAAATTTCATTCACATAGGCAATGATTGATATATCACATATTCCTTTTTTATTATTTTATTTTTAAATTTTTTTGAAAAAGTTTATTGAATTAAAAAAATACATACAATTTGAATTAAAAAAATACATACAACTGATATATCACATATTCCTTGCTTTTAAATCTGCAAAGTGTGTTTGGCATGAAATGTTCTCTTATCTCAACTCTAATTTCCACCTTCAGGAAATAATTGCTACCTTTAGTTGACACATTCCTCAACATCGTCTGGCTACTATGACTCACCACATTGGCCAGTGACATTTCACTGGCAATCTTTTGTGCTTTTCTGAGACAAAACGACAAACCAATGCCTGCCATGTATTAGGAGACTTCATCTTATACGTACATTACTGGAATTCAGGTGAGGAACTCTTAAATGTAAAGGATTCATTAGGCAACGCCATTCTCTTTGTTCTTGAAATAAGCCACTCAGTCATTCTCTATTCTGATTTGAGTCTTCATGAAAGATATCTGGATTGGGAAAGGCTAGTGGCTTATATATTTATCCTTCTTGTTCATGTATCTAACCTAGTGGTGATCCAGTCAGTGGGGTGATGAAACTGGTTTGAATTTAAGTTTGAACTATAAAGGAGATATCTTAGGTCCTAAAACATATCCCCCAGGCAGGTTCAACATGTCAGATAGCTCATTCAAAATTCAGACCAAAAGCCAAACCACGTTCAGCATCCCTCCGATGTGGGAGCCATCAACCCTCACAGGCCCAAACAACAGTCATCTCTCCGTTTTCCTGGACTTGAAGTCCACAGTCTCGATTATTCATGCAGGAGCAAGTGGCCATTCAAGCCAATGGGGCTTGGATATATGCGTGTTTCCATTTTCGCATGTGTGTGTGTGTGTGTGTGTGTGTGTCCGGAACGGATCCCCCACAAAAATGGAGGGGTGACTGTACATCTTATACTCTCATTTTAAGAAGGCTTGAATTGCACTCAGTGCTGTAAACTAGGATAGAAGAATCTTTCCCTCATATGTAAAGTTCTGTAGCTTTGAAGTCCATTAGGCCTTAAAACCAGGAAGAAACTAAAGATGGTGGCAGTTTTATTTGTTTGATAGAAAACTTGCATATTGTCCATCTAAGGCTTACACAATACAGGCTAAAAGCTATGAAACTCAATAGTGAAATGCAATAAATGTTCAAAACAGCCATATAATAGAACAGGCAGATACTGCAAATATATGCTGTACTGTCCATATGCTTGAAAGTATATTAACATTAATAACTTTCCAGACTGTTCTGCCTCAGGGGAGGAAGGTGTGAGCACATACCAGATTGTTATAGAGGTCTATCTATACAAATATACTTATCCTCTCAGAACCTGTTTTTAGCCCCCTCTTCACATTCTAACGCCAATAACAGTAATGTGTAATATTTTGATAACACTTTTCAAGTGTTCAAAGTGCTTCACAGTCATTATCTAGTTGGAAGTCCTTGTAGCAACTTTGTAAGTCAGTATTAACATCCCTCACTCAGATAGGATTGAGGGTGAGACAACCTAGGAGTTTATCACACAGGACAGATCCTATGCAGAAACAGGATTTAAACTGAAACTCCCCCCCCCCAAAAAAAGTGGGTAGTTTTTCAGACGACATTCAGGGTTAACTCGAACAGAAAATAGAAAAAAACAGCAAAAGGGTTTTTTTTTCGGACGATGTTAGTGTTAATGAGAATTAACGTGACATTAACCCAAATTGAAACTAGACAAAACCTGTTCCTTTTTACTTTCGGAAAATCCTGATAGTAAAAAGGAGTGGGTTTTGTCTACTTTCTGTTTGCGTTAATGTTAACCCTGTTGTGTGTGGAAAACTATCCGCTTTTGTGGTTTTTTCCCGTTTTTTAAATCCCGTTTTTGCACAGGATTTTAGCAGTTTGCCCCCATGTGATAATATCCCTAGGGAGTTTATTCAGAGGTGACATTTGAACTGGGACATTTTGATTTGTAGGTTAGAGTTTTAGCCAATATACTACATCGGTTTTCCTTATCTAGATTTCCTTCTGCTTTACTGATTTTTAATAACCACCAGATACATGACTGGTTCCGATTTGATGAATCCTCTCATGGGCTGCTGCCACACTATAGAAATAAAGCAGTTTGACACCACTTTAACTGCCATGACTGAATGCTGTGGAATTCTGGGTTTTGTAGTTTGCTGTGTCACTAGAGCTCTCTAACAGGGAGAGCTGAATAGCTCACAAACTATAAATCACAGAATTCCATAGCATTGAGTCATGGCAGTTACAGTGGTGTGAAATTGCTTTATTTCTGCAATGTGACACCAGCCATGGTCTTGGAACTGTACATCTCTTGCTGCTTTCCAATTCTGCTGCGCTTATGTCAAAGAAATGTATCTTTTACTTCTTCTTCTTGACTATCTTTATGTCTTGCCTCATTTTAATGAGGGATTTGACCTCTTCTTTCTTCCTGCCATCTCCTTCACTTGTTTTTCCATTGCTCACTGAACTTACTTTCGATTTCTAAGGTCTTGGTTACATTCAGAGTTCTCAATTTCACTCTGATTCAGTAGCCCTGTTAGTCTGGTGCTCTCTGCTTTCAGTAATTGCCCCTTGTGTTGGTGACCTGCTTCGGCTTCTGTCTAATCCCAGCTCTGCTCTTTGGTCTGATAGTTGGGTTGAAGCTAACAATATGGATTCCTAACTTTCTTCCTTTGCTGCTCTGATAAGAATTTATCTTGTTCAATGGAGCTGTTATGTTGCAGCCAGATTTTTCTTCTCAGCAAGGATGTCCTTTACTGAAGTAACTGCAGCTGTGCTTCTCTTCCTAGCAAGGATGTCCTTCTCTTGAAGTAACCACAGCTGCTTTCATTTTACTCAGTTTTGTCAGCTAAAGGGAACAACTGCTTTCTCTATCTAGGATAGGAAATAAAGATGAAGGGTCACTGACCTGCCATCTCTTTTACAGATATAGCTCCTCTCATCCCAAGATAGGGCCACAGGAAATGCAGTGTGCTACCAAACATATGTTTAAATAACGTAAAACAAGGATCCCATGCTCCCTCAGGAAATATAGTTACTGTGAGCCAGGAAAGTTAAGCTTTTTCAGTATTCACATGGAATATGAAGCACAGTAAAACAGTATCTCTAATCTTTGTGGTGTAGCCAGCTCCATTCTTAGTGGTTTAACAATTTTATCTTCATAATGAATGTCTCTGCTTATGCTGCTTGTGACTGAGAAATCTGGAGCAACTTTGCCAAAGCTGCTGTTTGGAAATGCCATGGCTTGTATCAAAAACAAATGGCTAAGAATGTAGTAGTACATATATTTACTGTTGAAAGTTGATACAATGCGTGACTTTCAGATTTTCCTCTTGCTTAATTAGTTTTTTATAGTAAACAATATGTTGGGTTCAGGCACAGCTATAGGTGTGCACAAAGTGGGTGAAATCCTGTCCTGCCCAGAGAAACGTTATCTTTGTCTGCTTGCCCAGGCAATATTTAGGCATAGTATAGGATAGGGGTAGGCAACCTTTCCCCTTTAAGGGCCGAGGGACTTCAGCTCCCAGACGCCTCAGCCATGTTGGCCAATAGTCCCATGTTGGCCAATAGCTCCTGGGATTCTGGGAGCTGAAGTTCCTTGGCCCTTAAAGGGGAAAGGTTGCCTACCCCTGGTATAGGATAACAACACTAGATGTATAAAGTCGGGGGGGGGGGAGAATCCTCCCTTTTGCTCAAAATGTACAGTACTGCTTTTTGCCTCAAAGAGAATTTTTTTCCTCAGAGAAAAGTCTATTTTATGTGTATTTTATTTCCCTCAGTTAGTCCCAATGTTTGAAGAGTAGTTGAAAATTGTGCAGAAACCCATGTATTTTCACAGAGAGGAAATAGTTGAAATAATTCGTTCTTGCATGCAGGGATGAAAAAAGGGAAAGATTTCATTCTTTCCTCTGCCACACTCAAGTTAGTAATTAGGCACTAGGCTTCTTCCCTTGTTTGGATGAGTTTGTTTGTTGATGAAGACAGTGCCAATAACTACTAATTTGTCAGGGCTAGGTTGATAGCTAGGATATTGGGCTTTCTTCTTTTCTTGTTTTGCTGTTTCAGAGTATTTATTCCATATTATTGTAAATGTTTTTTTTACAATTTGTGTTCCTTAACCCATTTTGTAATTAGGATTATTGGAGTGAAACTGGAGAGGGCTGATTGTGTATAAGAGGAATTCCAGTGGCTGTTGTTTGTTACCTAGTTGTGTGACAAACAGCATCTGCTGAAATTTCTTCTTCTGTGCAACCAATTAAAGGTACAGGAGCCATTTCCATTTTTCAATCTGGCAAACCTATAGTATAGTATAGATCAGGGGCCGGCAACCTATGGCCTCCGGGCTGGTTCCGGCCCAGGGCCCCGCGCTTACCGGCCCAGGCGGACCCCTGCCGCCACCACCTGCTGCCGCCACCGCGTATTTTGGTCGCCGCACGGCTGCATGCACCATGACCGCCATTTTGTTTTCCAAAATGGCAAACACGTTGCGGCCACGACATGCACGAAGGGGTCGCGCGCGGTGGCGGTGGTTGTGCGCGTGCGCATGAGCATGAGCATGCGCACCACCATTCCCCCCCCCAGGCCCGCCGGAAGGGACAACTTCGGGGTATCGGCCCCCGGCTCAAAAAGGTTGCCTACCCCTGGTATAGATAATAATTAATATCTATTTATGTACTGGTTAATGGAAGAACTGTTCCAGTAAGCATTTGTAGAAAAATTATGCTTCTTTCTCCCAGTTAGGGATTAGGGCCTTAATTGGACACATATCAGGAATAAGTTGTCCCCAATATTTCAGTCCTAGTCTGCAGAGTGGGGAGACTAGGAGAAGGACCAGAAAAGGAAGAAACCTATTTAATTTCCTTGATAAAAATCCATTTTTCTCTTGTAGCTTCACAAGCATCACTGCCCACATACTGTGTGAAAAAATGAATCTTGATTAAATAATGGCAGTAACACAAGACTGTGATGTGCCAAATACGCTTATATGTCTTTTTGAACAATGGTGCAAGAGAAATGCCCTTCTTTGGGCTTTTCCAGATTGGTCTAAAGACTTGTGAATTCTCAGTAATTAGGGATTTACTAGCGTTTGCCATCTTCATGTCCACTTATCCCATTCTTTTGTTCATATTGATTTTTTGGATTGGCAGTAGGGAGTCTTCCAGAATTTTGTTTTAAGCCAGGGTATGGATTGATGAGGTGGTCCTGTGGACTGATGGCAAATTTTCTTTTAAAAATTCTTAGAGTTATAATGTCATAGTTCAAAAGTGCTATTTCACTGATGTCATGATAGACCAAAACAGATGTACTGTAACTCTTAAAAAGTCTCTCAGTGTGTGTGCATGTGTGTGAAAGAGAGAGAAAAGAGAAAGAGAGAGAGAGACCGAGAGAAGGGGAAGATTAACAAAAACAATTTTGGGGTGTTGTTTTTTTTTGGTTCCAGTATGTCACAGAATTTAAAAGAAACAAACTTGAAGGAGGGGGAAATTTTGCAGCTGGTGTTGGGAATTGCCAAAAAGTAGTGTAGCACAGCAAAAACACCATTTGGAGATATATATATATATATATTTTAAAAAATCCCTTATTGCTACAGAAACCTCCTCATATATTTGCCCTGTCTGGAGGACCTCTTTGATGAATGTATATTCAGAAATTGTGGGTTGCTGGCCTCCATGTGTGTAAGTGTTTGTGTATTACTTATTATAAAGAGCAGTGACAAGAGTGAGCAATAGAAAAAAGCAGTACTTTGGCAAGCCTGGAGAAGATGGAGAGAATGAAGCAAGGGTAAGGGAAATCTTTTTCTCTATTGGTTGCATACAATTTCAGAAATATTTGGGAACTACCAGTGGTGAGTGGGTTGAAAAGTAAAAAGGTAGAAGCAAAAATACTAGCATGTTTTAATTTAAAGCTCTGACTAGTCTTGTTTGCTAGTCTTAGGATATCAGACTTTTATAAGGGTGGAGGGACTCTTGCATATGCTGGGAAACTGGAGAATCTCAGGGCCTTTGCAGACTGCCAGAAATAGTGCACATTAAATTGAGGCACTGCCCTGGCTCAGTGCTAGGGAGTCATGGGAATTGTATTTTTTTTCTGGGACATTGAGCCTTCTCTGTCAGAGAGCTCTGGTGGCACAATAAAATACAGTTCCCATGATTCCCTAGCACTGAGCCAGGGCAGTGCCTCAATTTAATGTGCACTATTTCTGGCAGTCTGCAAAGGCCATTGAACCAGTTTGAGACTCCCAAAGGCTCAGAAAAAGCCCAGGCCCTGAGATTCTCTATCTCCTAAAACAAGGGTAATGTTAGGCAGGTGCGAGTCAGCTGATTGATTTCCCAGTGAGCTGTTTCTCAAGAGGCAGTTGTTCCTTTCACTGAATGGAGAGGGTGAATAGTGGGACAGTTGATAGAAGATTGATTGGTCGGTCCATGCTGACAGTTGCATTATTGAAAAAGGTTTAGTGAACATTCAAATGAAGAACATTCAAAATAGAAATCTTGTGTTCCTCGGAGGTTTTTGTTTTTTGTCAAATGCCAGCTGTGGTATATTATGGATGAAGTATCATCATGATCAGATTTTATTTATCTGCAAAATTCTAAATTGCACAGTTAAGGAGAGTTAGTTTGGTACTAATCTAGAATGCCAGGAACAGGATTTTCAGTCACTGGGATACACTGGAAACAATTTGAACCACCTGGCTGACAAGGTGCAAACTATTATAAAAGTATTCAGAGGCAAGCTGTTCTACCAAAATGTAATAGCAGAAGCTTCTTTTATGGTATTTGGGACTGCATACAATTAGGTGATCTGCTAGTTATTGGTGCTTTTCTTCCACTTAGCCATACTTATTTAGACTCTTCCAAGGACAGGATAGGGTGTTGCCTATATAAATATATTGAAGTCTTTCTGTTTTGTCTTCTGTTTTCTAAATTTGTACATAGTACTGTATACAATTAACACATCTACTGAAGTCTGCATAAGGAACATTTCACATATTCAAAACTTGCTAAGTGGAAGCAAATAGCAGTTGTTCAGAGCAAACAAAAGTAATCAAATAATCAGTGCAAAATGTTTTTGTAAGAATCCTGATATTTACAGGAATGTTTTGTAATATTTAATCAGTAAAAAACAACTTTGTTCTATATTAGAAAACAGATAACAGCTTTAACTAGTAGACAAGCTTAATTCCCATGCACACATACAATGCAATATACCAGTGGTTCTCAATTTTTCAACCTGTACAACCCCTTTACATCTACATGTGAACATCACACCCCTCCCCTTGCACTTGACATAATGTATGAATAAAAAATATTTTGTTTGTTTAGTGTGAGTATTATACATTCAGGTATATTCACATTTTAACATTTTATAAGGAAATATCACTGTCCAAAATAGAATAGTTTTATTTAAATATGAAAAGTTTAAAAGTTTTATTTCATTCTCTTTCACTTGCACACACACATTTATTCTCTCACACAGTCTCTGTGTGACATTCATCATTTTGTGTATATGTGAGTATATACACATGCATATGTGAGTATGTAAAAAAGAAATGAAGAGCATGACTGTGTGTGTATGACAGAATTTGTGTCGGAGAATGTCTGAATGAATGTATCTGAGGGAGAGAGTCAGAAAAAGAGCATTACTGAGAGTGTGTGAGAATTAGTGTGTGACAGAAAATCACTCTCACAGAGGTACCAATGGTATTTGAGAGAATGTGTTAAGTCTGCAGCAATGTCTTATCCGGAGAACTGGGGCAGTGGTGGGAAGAAGAAGTGAAAGCTCGGGATGCCCCCAGAGGCCACAATCCAAAAAGCTTCCTTGCTCTCCTCTTCCTCCATCAGGCAGGAGTGGCTGCTCCAGACATCATCCTTGCCTTTTTCTTCCTCTCCAGGATACAAAAAGTTTGGGGATGGGGGGGAGGAGAAGGAGAAAGAAGAAGAAGAAGGTCCTTCAAGTCTCATGCCCCCACTGAGCAACTCACACACTGAGCAACTTGCACACTTACCCTACTGTCAACAGTCTTATCCCATTGTTTACTGTAATATACAATATTTTAAGAATGAGACATAATGTGAGAGTGATCTGGCTGTGACATCAGTTATAGCCGATGATCACTTGTGTAGATTCAGGTGATCTAGTTGGGTGCTCCCTTCCCCCTTCACTGCTGCATGCGTGTCCCTCCAGAAGCTGCGTGCTTGGTAGAAGAGGATGACCATTCCAGATAGGAGTGTACCACTCTTCAGTGAAGTCTATATGTATGTATTTTTGGGAGACTAACCATGGTCAGGAAGTCAAGAGCCAACTTGTTATTGACATTAAGTTTTGGGGGCAGACCAGGTACATTAGTAAGTATACATTGTGGGATGAGGCATGGAGAAAGAAGCCTCATGTCTAGCACAATTGCTGGATGCTCATTATTTTAATTTATTCCCCCCTTTCCTGTGTTTAAAATTGCTTTTCTGTTTTAATAGCTTCTAAGGTGATTTACAGTTCAAGCATTTATTAAAAAAAAAAAGCACAATTAAATAAAATCTGGTTGAATAACTCCTAAGACTAATAAGCAAAGAGCCTAGCCAAACAACAGCAATAGGACAATCCAAACAGAGCATCGGGAACAGACACAGTGTATATTTAGGTCATCCTACATTAAGAGTGTCTATTTCTGTTTAAGTAGATTAGACTTTACATTTCTGTTGACTGAAGATTGTCATAGTGACTCTCTTTTTTGACAAAAAGGTTTTGTTTTCCTTTTAAATATTAACTATTAGAAGTATTTCTAATAAATGAATACATAAAATTATGATTAAAAACAGAGCGCAAAAAAAAACTGGTAATCTAGTCTTTTAGTTAAACTTGCAAATATGTAGACATGCCACAAAAGTGAGTTTTTATTCCTCTTCAAAAAGGGAAGGGTACTTGTACCTGATGAGTTTTCAGGAAGAAGGAGTTATGCCTTATTGTCAGACCAGAAACATTACCCATCTTCTTTATCCCTTTGTCGCTTACCTCAGTAGTTTCTGGCAGCGGCCCATTTACATGTCTTCTAATTGGTTTTATATATGCCAGTTGTCTCTCAGCCATCCACTTGTCCCTTGTAGTCTGATTTATAACAGTGTGAGGAAACTTCTTTTACTACTGCTGCATTGCAGAATTGTAAAAGTACTTTTCAAATGTCTACTTAGAATAGGGATGAGTAAATCTGTCAGCTTTGTTCTCTTACATGTTTAAGCTGTATGAATTTAAGGAAATTCTGATAAAAATAAAATAAACTGAAATGAATTTTTCACCCATTTATCAGTTTGTTTCCTGTCCCATCCAGATTTTTACAAATCTTGGCAAAGTCTGATGAAAAATGAACTGAACAAAATTATCTATAATTGGCTACTCAGAAGTAAGGCCTGTTGAGTTCAAAGAGGCTCACTCCCAGGTAAATCAGCATAGGATTTTAACCTCAGCCAACTTGTTCAAGTCTCAATTCTAAAGAATTTTGTACACTTTTGTTCAGAATGCATTTGATAAGTGTGTCCGTTATGTGCACATGTGTTTTTGTGGTAGTTGGGAAGAGTTGATCTGTTGCAGATTATAATGAATTGCACCCTACCAAATGGCAGGAATTTAATTTTGCTTTTAAAACCAGTCAAAGTAGCTGCAGATGAGGAGGGAGTTGAATCTGAGTTGACCTTTTCTCTTCCTTCTGAAACTGAGAGGATGCTTTTCCCTTGTTTGCTCTGATCTAATGAATGTGCATGATTGATTAATTCAAAAGGGCAACTGGCAGCTAAACTGGAAAACTGGACAGATTGTAGAATTAAAAGACAGTACCTTTTTTTTTTTTTTACAGTGAGGTAATTGATTCTGCCATACAAGCTCAGTGTGTAATGTGAATAGAAAATGTTCTTCAGACATTCCTGCTTATGATATCAAATACTAATTAACCCTTACATTTACCTGTTTTTTAAATAATCAAACAGGAACAACAGGTGCTGCAAGATCTCTCTACATACAGGAACAATTTTTGGTTTTGTTTAAGGGGGCAGCCATTCCAGTGCTACCAATTCAGCTGATCCAACACTAGCCAAAGCTCCAGAGGCTTTCTAGACAGTGGCAAACAAGACAGAACCATGTAACTCTGGCCTGTTTGTCATTTTCCCTTGCCCAGTCTCTCCTTATCTTTTTATTTTTCTAAATTTCTGATCGGTGTTCTCATGAGAAGTGCTGATGAGAAATGATTGCTTTGGCAGGTCCAAGTTCCCTCAAGGTGCCATTTGCAGACAAAGTTCAATGTAGTGTGGCATTGATGGCTGAGGAGAAGGTTAGGGTATCTATATCAAGAAACCTTGGGGTAAAATAGGTATGAAGTGTAATTGAGTCCCAGTCAGCCTGGGACTGCAGCGACCAGACAGCTCTCTCTTAAAGCAGGTTGCTGCTGTTAGCGTGGTGACGCAGCGCGTGGGAACCATGTAACGTGAAGCACCAGGATCCAGACTGTCTTTGATGAAGCAGGCAACGTTGTCAGCTACAGGAAAACTCCTTTCCCCTCCAGACAGAGCAGAGAGAGACTCAGCAGATGTCTCACTAAGAGGCTTTTAATCTTCAGACGTTCTATGTTCAAAGGCTATGTACAACGATACACCAACGCACTCTCCAACAATCTCCACCTTCCACAATCAACCCTCACATGTGTCCAGAGACTTGTCCCTTATATAGCCAGTGTTTCACATGGCTTTCTGGCCCTGCCTCTTCCTTTTGGACACCTGTCAATCATCGTTATGACACATCATGTTTGCAGACCTTTTTCAGCATTTCCTGTGCTTTACAGCACCAGGTGACTCCCTGTCATTATGTCACCTCCTGTTTCATCAGCCTTGATGCTGCATGACTCAGCAGTGGCCAAATGCTTAGTCATCATGGCTGCTGCCATTCACCACATTGTGCATTTTCACTGGAACATTATTCCAACATTCCCCTCCAAAATGAACAATGTGTGCACAATTCTTACTTTTACACTTCTCATGTAGTGTGTTCTTTTCAATCATGGAGTGTTTACCTGTGGCTCCCCTTTCTGTTTCCCTTTTGTGACTTATCCCACCAGCCTGACATTTCTAATATCCTCTTGCTGTGTTTCAGTGCTTTGGCCTCTGTCTGTGCCACTGTCAAACCTGACCTGTGTGCACCCCAGACTTTAGAACCCCGTTCTAGATCTCCGAGCTCCGGTCTAGATCCACGAACCTCGTTCTTTTCCTCCAGCAGCACTCTCCTGATAAGCACTTCACTGGAAACTGTCCACCACTCCAGGCACATTTCTTCATCTGGTGCAACCACACCCTGGTCTAGATCTACCTGCCATCCTGGCCTAGATGATCTTACCACTCTGCCAACTTCTAGGCTGCACCTACCACTCTCCAGAGCCTTGAGCTTCCGCTGCTGCTCCTGGTGTCAAACCTAACTCCGAGGCCGACCGCTCATGCCTCTCCACCTGCAGAGCCTTCGTGAGGATGTCAGCTATATTGTCCTCCGAACAAATGTACTCCAGTCTCAGAACGCCGTTCTGGACCAACTCCCTCACATTCATATACCTACACCTATATACTTCGTTCGGTTCTTCAGGTTCTCTGCCTCTGACATGGCAATGCAGGCCTGTGAGTCCTCATGCACGACCGTCGGTCCTGTGCATGCCTCACCTAGATCTTCCAGCAGCTGTTTTATCCATTGCACCTCTCCTGCCATCTCGGACTGCAAAGATGCAAATTCAGCTTCTGAGGTACTCAGTGCCACACAGCTCTGTTTCCTGCTTCTCCAAACCACTGGACTGTCTGCGTACCTAATCAGCAAACCTGTCACTGATTTCCTATCGTGTAACTCAGATGCAAAAGAGCTATCTACAAAACAATCCAGCTGTGCTCCAGATACCTGTAGCACAAGCTTCTGCTCCTTGCTGCCCTTCAGGTGCCTCAATACCCTTTTCACCGCAGTCCAGTCCTCCAACTTGGAATTACTTACTCTATGGCTCAGCATGCCAACAGCAAAGGCTATATCTGGCCGCGTGTTATTGGCTATAAACATTAAACTGCCAATAACCGACCTGTACAGATCAGGATGCTCGAACACCCTGTCAGACTCTGTGCTACTTGTGAACCCTGGTATTATGGGACTCCTAATCACCTTTGCACTCTCTAGTCCACATTTCTCTAGCAACCTCTGAATCTTCTTTGTCTGACTTAGCATCAATCTGCCATCTGCTGTTCTCTCCACTTCTATCCCAAGATAAGACTTGAGGTTTCCTAGCTCTTTTAGAACAAATTCCCTTGTCAGCTCATCCTGCATGGCCTTCACCTTCTGCTCCGTCTGAGAAATAGAAAGTGCCCCAAAGCGTGTCATCTTCTATATACACTGATTTAGATATGTGATGAGTGTTCAGGATTGGCTTTACTTAAAAGAGAAAATACAGCTCAGTTTTAAAGTGCCTTCTTCCAGTGAATGCTTGCAAAAGAAGTCTCAGAGATTTTAACAATAAAAATCTATGTCATATTCCAAGGATGTAGATGCTGAGCAAAATCACGTGGAATGATACTTCTTAGATGTGCCACTTTAGAATTGAGTGGGAATTATATGACCAAATATTCCTCTTTTGTCAAAAATGTGTACAGGCAGAGAGATAGGTCAGGGAGCAGGATAAGCTTACCTTGGCTCTCCCCTTCCTGTGCAAACATACACAAATTATTTAGTTCACTATATAGAGAGTTGTGACTTCTTTATTTTGAGGGAAGACCTGTTCAGACCTATTCCACCTACACTGAACTGCTACAGTTCCAAACAAATGTTTAAAAATGTATGAGCATTATCACAAAAAATAAAATTCATTCAGACACAGGACAAAAATGCCCTTATGTCAAACCATTATGAGTTATTGATGGATTTTCAGAAACACTGGTGCTTGCTTTCTTTCCTTAGATATTTTGCTAGAGTGAAGCTTTATATGCATTGTTCTCATTAAATTATGAAGAACACTATCAACAGTCAGTCTATAGTGAGAAAAGTAAAAGAAGTGTCATTTAATGATTTAAAAAAAATACCATGTTTTAAAAGAAAGTTCTAAACCAAAGGTTTAGCTGAAAGTCTGGGGGGCATTTCTGAAAGTTTGAGGGGCATTTAGGTACTCTCCTAGACCTCAGCAGCCTGCATCTTCCCATGCCATAATTAATCCAAAAATGGAGAATAGTATCTCCATAAGCCTCAGCAACTTCTAGCCTTTTTTTTTTTTTTTTGAAAAAAACTATTTTAGGCCTGAAATGTACCCTCATAGATTTATCTTGCAATTGTTCTCCTGGAGGCTTTGGAGGTGCTATTTACTATTGCTTCAGACACTTTTTTTTTTCAAAGGGTGGTGATCAAAGGGCCTGGGAGAGTGTACATTGGAGGTCCTGGCAGGGTGGAACCCCAAGGCTGCATTATGCCCACCCCTATTTGAAGTAAAGTTAAATATCAGTTATTTAAATTTCTAATATTAGATCTACAGTGATTATAGTAAAATATATTCTATTTTAAGGACACATATCGTAGGTTTCTGTTTCCAGATTAATGTTTATAGGTTTCCTTTCTTTCTTTTTTGGTATTTGTGTATAAAGAAAGTGTTCATATACAAAACTGGGCCACTAAGAGCAATCAAAAGAGAAAAGCCTCAAGTAGGGAAAGGAAAGGAAGGAGATGGTTGATAGAGTCACTATAGCAACACCCTTCCAAACCCTGAATAAAATCTTGCAATTTATAATAAAAACTGGTTTGGATAGCTGTTATGTAATCAGGACCTATTTGTTCTCCAGTGGTCACATTTTCTATCCTAATCTTTTGTGTGCTTCCGAATCTTCTTTAGTGACAGGAAGAGAGGAAACCCTGTGAACCTGCTAGTTATTTTTTACCAGCACACTGGCACCAGATTTTCTTTAGATCCTGATTATCATCTCAAGTTCAACACCCACCCAATAAAATAAATATGAATCTATTTTTAATGGTTTGGGGCTTTTGGTGACAGCTCTGTGTACTAAGTAAACAGTATGAGCTGTTGCTGTTGTCCTTGTCTATACTTAGCGGTAAATTCTCCTTTAAACAAATGAGGATAAGACAGAAACCACAAGTTTAAAGATATATTGAATGGCAATTAAATTAAAGATGTATGTTGAGAATGTATTTCTTGCTTTATTAATAGTATTTAAGGCACTGTAACATCAGGGTGACATACAAATGAAGATGCTAATAAGTACTGTACTCACAGTTATTTTAATCTCTGCATTTCTTGGGTGTAAATTAGATTGTTAGCTGATGGAACAGTTCCTACTTCAATGTGTGAAGAAAGGTTGGATAATTCAAAATACATTCTGTTTTCTAGAAGTAGGGATTATTTTTGTTGACATGGTAGAAGTTTCATATCTACTAATGTGTTGCGGTAAAAATCAGGGAGTTAGCTTCACCATTATAGGCACAAATGGTGGATATGGTATAATTTTGTTTTTGCTTTATATTATCTTATTATCTATAAATTATAATATAATCATATTTACATATGTGTTTGGCAGCATAAGCTATGTCCACACCATCCAAAATTTGCAGATGTTTGATTACATCCAGAGGTTTTAGATTAGGATCCAAAGGTATACATTTTTTGATTGGGAAGAGTGTGATTTCTGCCTCCTCCCCTGCAGCTTCCCATACAGTGTATGATATACATCCTCACAAGCTGGTCTGGAGAGCTGGGAAGCCCTGCAGAATTACATGTGACCTAGGCCTTGTGTGCATGAAACAAAAGGCCCTTTCCTCCTATTCTAACAGCATCCTGTTGGGATAATGCATAGACCAGGGGTAGGCAACCTTTCCCCTTTAAGGGCCGAGGGACTTCAGCTCCCAGAATCCCAGGAGCTATTGGCCAACATGGGACTATTGGCCAACATGGCTGAGGCTTCTGGGAGCTAAAGTCCCTCGGCCCTTAAAGGGGAAAGGTTGCCTACCCCTGGCATAGACTAAAGCTCAGCACGTTCAGCATCAGAACCAGGTTATGACATCCTCAACATGAATTTTAAAAACTGTACTTCTTACTCTAGATATTCCGGGATGATCTGGAGCCCTGTCTGCATGGGTGTCCTGCTGAGCATCTGCCGCTGTTACCAGTCACTTGCTCTGAGGTCAGAACAAAGTACCTAGCCCTGTGATCATCTCTGGACACCTTGTTCTGACCTCAGAAGCAAATGTCCCAGAACAGTGGCATAATGCTTGGCAGCTCAGCTAGGCTGCCTGTACAGATAGCCACCGCAGTGCAGGAATGGATGGCCAGGTAATGGGGAAGAGGTTGGAGCAGCTTTGGGACCAGGATACTCCAGGATCCCCTGGAATATTCTGGTCCACATAGACAGGGCTCAGGATTTCAATTAACATGGATGTTTACAGGTGGGAGAAAGTAAGGAATAAAGTCCTGTTGCAACTGTTAGCATAATAATGCATTTAATATTTAATTTATATAAAAAGTTATAAACTGGTGTTGAACTCAAGGTCTTTGCAGACTGCTAGGAATAGTGCAAATTGAGTCCACTTTAACTGCCCTGTCAGTGCTAAGGAATCATGGGAATTATATTTTTTCTGAGACATTGAGCCTTCTCTGTCAGAGAGCTCTGGTGCCACAATAAACTACAGTTCCCATGATTCCCTAGCACTGAGTCAGAGCAGTTAAAGTGGACTCAATTTGCACTATTTCTGGCAGTCTGCAAAGGCCCTGAGCAGAGATCTAAACCTGTTTTAGCTCCCAATTAGAGTAGATCTATTGAATCAATTGGATTTTTATAAGCCTTGATTTACCATTCAGCAGTGACTGAATAAGTCTAATTGTAGTGGTATAGCAACTGATTTAGGCCAGAATATTCAGTCAATACTCATCACTAAACCTGACCTATTTTTTTTTCTATAGTGATCATTCTTTGTGTACATTAAAGGTGATAGATTTTGACATTTTCAAGCTCTGTTAATGATAACCTGGTTTCTGAAATAAGTGTAGGAAGTTTATTGAAGTCCTCAGAATGGGTTTGCTGCATTTGTAGATTGTTGGGCATTTAAAATTCTTGGTTTCTAGTTCAAATTTGGGGCAAATTTGCTTAAACATGAAGGTAAACCCAGAAGAACATAACCTGAGACTGCCTGAAGGCATTAGCTTGAATCTTACAGAAGCTGTAAGCTTGAATCTTACAGAACTCCATGGCCTTGGCACTTCAAGGAATCCCAAGACAGAGAAAATTGCCTCCTAACCATTTAGAACTACACTCCTACTGCAAATGTGCAAATAATTCCATTGCAAGAAGTAATTTACTTTCAACAAAAGTATGTGCTCATTAGCAACCCAGTGGTGAACTAGGTGAATTTGTATTACATTCACAGAAAGATTTTGCTAGAGGAAATCCCTTTTTAAGTTGGTGTAGAAAAGTGCTGAATTTGTGTTAAGAACTTTACAAGCTTCCAGCGTGAAACAAAAAAGAAGGGATCTTGAGATGACTGACAGGAGTTTCAAAGATGTCGGTTTTCTTGCAGTTTGGTGCCATAAGAGAGCAAAGGAAAAATCAAGCCATTATTTTCCACAATGTTCTTATTGTTTAATGCTGAAATATTAAGTAGAAGAGGTGGCATAATATATAATAAAATAGCAGTGTCTGCCAGTAGTCTAGAGGGGAAATTTATAATGATATCAAAATGGCACTTGAAAGTAAATGGCTCAAAATGAGGAAGACTGGATAGACCAGATTAATAAATTCTCTCACTGTGGCAGGAAATCATAACAGTTTGAAAGGACAGAGGTCTCGCAAATTGTGATTTCAGATCTGAATAAGTCAGACTGCGGAGCATTAGGAAACTTGACATGCTAAAAGCAGAATTTTTTCTCGTACTTTGTAGAAGAGAACCTGAGAAACCTAGCTTTTCATTATCTTAAATGTCCTACCAAAGTGAAATGAAAGTTATATGGCAATGTCATATGTCCACACCCAGAATTCTCCTATTTATATTTTTCTGCTTTTACTGTGTGATTCTTTAGTGTAATCCAGTGCCAGAAAAATCAATAAACCTGACAGATTTTCCAGGAGATCAGTAGCTGGAAGCAGAAATATTTGAGTACTTGAAAAGATGTTAAACCTGGCATAGATTCACATTCTGGACTTGGAAGAAATCCAGTGGATCAGCTTGCTCTGTGCTTAGTTTTAAAAATCTTTAGCAAAACATTCTACAATTTCTTAAGACAGATTATTGCTGAAATGCATAAAATGTAGTCAAAGTTCTACCTAAAAACCATACTCATAGTCCTTAGAAATGTAATCAGATGTAATAACAATTTGGTTGCAACAGCTCTTTTATAAGAACAAAATAACTAATTATAGCTGGGAGCAATGCATGGCCACCTGACTTTTTTAAAAACCCTCCATGGGATTTATTAAAGGATTGTGTATCCTAGTAACATTTTATAACAACATGACAAACAGCTTTTGGTAGATGGTGAAAAAAGAAAAGGTACATACATTTGCAATGAAATCATTTCTTTTTGTTTATCTTTCTTTCATATAAGTCAGTGTTGGGAATTGCTGTTGCCAGACTGTGCCATGTTGCCTTCTCACTTTAATATAATCAAGATTTAAAAGTATTATTAAATATTAAAAAGACCAGAATACTCATTTGAAAATTTCGGACCTTATCCTTAGTAGCAACACAATTAATCATTAAGTTTCATCTTGAACGAAGTAACAATTAATTTTGACAATTGTCTTCCTGTTGCAAGAAAGTCTCTGAAAACCATACAGTTTTCAAAGCCTATTCGCAATTCAGATGTATAAAATTTGGACATGGTTGTTTTGAATAGTGTGCCAAAAATATTAGTTCTATGTAGAAATATTATTTCCTGCACAGACAGTGTTGTTTCCCGTGAGAAAATGATGTTTTCTGTGCCAAAATTTGTGTTTTCAATGCAAATTTACCATGTGCAAATTCTGTGTAGATAAGTCTCAAACTGCAAAGAAGCTCAACAGTCCCAGACACTCATCATGGTTTCTCAGCATTAGAAAAAACATATTTTTGACCATTTCCCAAATGTTTTGAATATTCTTTCCTTCCCTAAGCCTTAGTTATAGCAAAGCTCCACAGTTGTAGGCAATGTTGTAAAATTATGGTACTTTCTTTATTTCAGTGTTTTATTACTTTATATTTAAACTTCTTTTTTTAAAGAATTTTTTTACTAATTTAAAAAAGAATACAGCACTGCACAACACAATAAGAAAAAAGAAAAGAAAAAAAGAAAATAAAGGATAAAACATTCAATAGTCACACCATACATAGTACTTACATACATAATATATAAAACATAAATGATTTCTCCCACCCAATCTCTGATTCTGAATTATTTCCTTTCTATATAATCATCCCATTCTTTTTACGTATATATCTTCCCTCTGTAGGGGTAAGCTAATGTGAATTTTAATCTTAATCCCTATACCAATATATACCCATTACTCCATACCTCATAGATATATTTTATTCCTAAATTATTTCCCCTATCTGGGGAGTAGCTTCCTACTTATTAATAGTTCCTCTGCTTAAATTATCTACATTTAATTTTCTAACCCTAATGTCCAATTTTGTCCCCATTCTTGTTTTATAAATACAATAAATGGTTTCCATATATTCTTAAAGTGCTCCATTGGTTTCTTCTGTAATAATTGGGTTAATTTATTGTTTTCCATTAAGTCGTATATTTTTAATAGCCAATCTTTAATCATCGGTATTGTTTTTTCTTTCCATTTAGAAGCATAGATAATTCTTGCCGCTGTTGAAGAATAAAATATAAAAGGGCCATATTCCCTCTCTATGTTTTCCTCTTGGTTGATGCTCAAAAGATATCTCACCGGATCTTTCTTTAATTTGATTTTTAATATTTTTTCCATAGTTTCATGAATCTCGTTCCAGTACTTCCTTGCAATCTGGCAATTACACCACATATGGTAGAATGTACCAGTTTCTTTCCCACATTTCCAGCAACTATTATTCAGTGATTTATATTTTTTTTGCCAATTTAAAAGGAGTAAAGTGCCACCGATAGAGCATTTTGTAAAAGTTTTCTTTTAAATAATACGGTTGTGTATATTTTAATCTTTTTCTCCAGTTTTTTTCCCATTGCTCCAAAGCAATTGTGTGTCCAAAATCTTGCACCCATGATATCATTTGTGGCTTTATCACTTCTTCTTCCAATTCTGTTGACAGCAATAATTTGTAAAAAATTCTGATCCTATGATTATCTTCAGATTTGACTATTTTATCTAATCTTGAATCTGCTTCTTGTATTCTATTAAATTTTTTATCTAAGCCAAATTTTTCCTTTAGTTGAAAATATGTAAACCACGTGCAATTTAGCCCCTCCTTTCTTAATTGTTCTAGTGGTTTTAATTCCATATATTTAAACTTCTAATTATTTCATTTTGACACTCAGATATTTTGAGACATGGGACATCTTGTTTTGTGTGAAAAAGCCCAATATAAAATTTATCATATCTATTGAATTAGTAGTAAGAAACCAAAACATAGAAGGAGATTCAAAAGTCTATTTGGAATCTTTTAATAAAATGAAAACGTAATGCATGGGTTAGCAGGAGACAAATTAAGTTAAACAAAGCAGGAACTTAAAGATAATAAAATTGCTTGTATGTATTCATGGCTAGCACTGCAGCTATCAGGATTAGGTCTCAATTCTCATTATCTTTCATTTTCACCTTATTAACTTGGTTTATGCTCCAGTTTGTCAGTCTTCTATCTGTTTAATGCATCTGTAGAAGTAGGCAATTTTCTTTATAAGGTTTTCCTTATTTGCTGTAGTTCATGTAGACTGATTCACTTCTAAAGGAACATGGCTGTCTAGTTCATCAGTCCATAAATCCTAGCAGAATGTATGCATTGCCTCTATTTCATCTGATCTCCAACAACTATTCCAGACTGAGAAATAAACACATGGGGTTACTATTGCTGAGTGTTCAGCTTGCATATAATACATTCTTACAACAAATCCAGTACTTGCATCTTTGGAAATAACTACTACTACACATACTTGAGACAGTGGATTTCTAGGGTGGTATAACACACTTTGCCTCTTTCATGCATTTCAGTGCTTATTCCCCACTCCCCATTGCTCCTTTTTCATTGTTGAGTGGTACAGATCAAATGAAATTAGAATAATCCAGTGGCACACAAGCAGTAACTCCAGCAAGAAACATTGCATATTTTTGTCTTGATATTCTATAGCTCAGGGCTTTGAAAGTTCTGGGACTTGAGCCTACTGCATTGCCCCCCTTCCCCCATGACTTTGAAGGACTATACCCACTTGCACCATGATGCCCTCAGTTTTTAAAAACATTTTTGGGGAAATATTATTCTTATGAAAAATATCTCCTAGAGAGTTGAAGGGGCAATTGCATGTTGTTTTTTGCCACCTGATGGACTGGATGTAAGTAACGATTGCATGTAGCCTGAGTACTGGAAATGAGGCAGTTCTTCACTGGCCCTAGTGGACCAGTCTCTACTGCTTCCAGATATTGTCTTCTGCCTGTAGGCTAAGCTGGATAGGGCTAATGGGAAGTGTAACCTGACTATATTTGGAAAGACCTATCAGGGCCTGGAAATTTTCTTTTCAAAAATGATTTATTCTCTTACTGATTGCATTATTTAAAAAGTAACCTGTTTCTGTTACTCATTACCATGACGAAAAAAAGTTCACCCATTACAGTATTAGGACCTTATCACACGGGGGAAATCCCGTGCAGAAACGGGATTTAAAAGATGGGGAAAACCTGCAAAAGTGGGTAGATTTTCATACACATCGCTTTTAAAATGTGCTTAACCTGAACGGAAAGTAGTCAAAAGCTGCTTCTTTTTGCTTTCGGGATTTTCTGAAAGTAAGAAGAAGCGGCTTTTGACTACTTTCTGTTCAGGTTAAGCACAGTTTAAAAGTGACGTTGTCTGAAAATCTACCCACTTTTGCAAGTTTTTTCCTCTTAGCTCAGATGGAAACTTGAAGCCCTGGTTTGTTAAAAGCAAAAAGCAAGAGCTCCCTTACTTTTACCTACTAAGATATGGTGACTTACTGCTTAAGACACCAGTTCTAATGATTGGAAGGTTGGCAGTTCGAGACTTGAGTGCTGCTTGATGGGGTGAGCTCCTGTCATTAGTCCCAGCTTCTGCCAACCTAGCAGTTCGAAAGCATGCAAATACGGGTAGATAGATAGGTGCCACTTTGGTGGGAAGGTAACAATGTTCAATGCAGTCATACAGGCAACATAACCATCGGAGCAATCTTCGGATAGTGCTGGCTCTTCGGCTTAGTTACAGAGATGAGCACCACCCCCTACAGTCGGTTACAACTAGACATGCATGTCAAGGGACTACCCTTACCTTTACCTTAAGAGCTCCCTAAGTCTTCCTTCTGGTTGCATTGGGGCAGGGGCAGTATGCCCAAGGCTTCAGATTGTCATGTTTATTATACTTAACCATAGTTTATCATGCTGTGTAAACACAGCCATATTTGTGTCCTGGTTCATAGTCCAAATCCTAATTAATCTGGTTGCAGTCTCTCATATGATTGCAATGATATGTTTAGCTTTGCCTTTTAAGAAAACATCCCATATTCATTCCCAAACTAGAATAGCTATTTTAATATAATCATTTGCATTAGATAATGTATACTATTTGTTTTTGTTTTGAAGAATGCTCAGTTCAGCTGCAGATTCCTGCTGTTTTTAGTTTTTCCATTCATCCACTTCCTTTAAATTAGGAACTATAGTTTCCTGAATTTGATTTTTAAATATTCTCTAAGAGGAAGCTGCATTGTCCAGTTCTAAAACTTTGTAGTTTGAGTTCAAAAGTACCCTTTTTATTTAAGTGTGAATGATATAACTTTTTTTTTTAAAAAATACATTAATCAGACATATAATGGTTGTTTTATATGAAAGATATAACACTTGAAAACTTTTAAAAGGTGCTTGAAGATGAAGGCATAGTGTTATAGCTCCAAGAAATCAGTCCAGATGCTCCCGAGTATTAGCATAGCCTTTAGCCATTTTAACTATATTTTGTTGTTCAAAGGGTATAAAAACATCCTGAGCATATAAAATCCTTTGACTGGGTTACAGATTTAACATTCCAAAACTTTGTGGAAAGAGAAAAAAAAACCCTTCACTTTTATATAGGGTTTATAGAACTATTGTATACTCTTGATAGAACTGAACAAATACTGCAGAGTTCAGTATGAAAAGGAAATTATAGTGCAATCTTATACTTGTCTACTCAGAAGTTATAGGTAACCGAGTCAGTGGGGTTTACTTCCCATTACCTACTGCCAGAAAAGTGGGTTCATGATTGCAGCCTGAGTGTTTTCTTGATGTAGGGCCTTTGCAGACTGCTAGAAATAGTGCAAATTGAGTCCACTTTAAGGGTTAGGGTTTGGGTTAGGGAATCATGGGAACAGTATTTTATCATGGCACCAGAGCTCTCTGACAGAGAAGGCTCAATGTCTCAGAAAAAACCCCAATTCCCATGATTCCCTAGCACTAACCCTAACCCTTAAAGTGGACTCAATTTGCACTATTTCTGGCAGTCTGCAAAGTTCCTGGAGTGTCTTAGTCCTTGTCTGCACTGGCCAGTATATTCTTGGGCCAGCCTGACAGTTACCCCAATCTCCCTAGCATTACCTGGTCTTCCATTTCCACTCTGTGGTGACTGTCTTCATTGGTGTCCTGCTGAACCCCCTGGCACATGTGCTGCCACTACCAGTTGCTTGTTTCTGAGGTCAGAATGAGATGCCCAGTGTCCATCATATTGCTGAACATATCATTCTGACCTCAAAGCAAGTGACTGGCAACAGTGGTGGATGAGCTGGGTGGCTCAGTGGGATGCCCATGCAGACAACCACCACAGCACAGAAATCGATGGCTCCAGAGCTTCTTGGAAGATCTGGAGTAAGAGTATGTTATTTTACTTCATTTTAAGATTGTTCCCAGTTCTGGTGCTGAACGTGCCACACATCATCTGGAGGGTTTGCATCAGAACCAGAGTTTGGAATGTCAATTGTCCAAACAGGATGATACCAGAATAGGGAAGAAATGGGCCTTTTAGCTTGTGCAGACAAGGCCTTAGCTTCAAATAAATAGTAATTTAATATTAGTTTAGCTGATAAATCATTTGGAAGCGACCTGATTCTTCTTGTTTTTTTTTTTGGGGGGGGGTTATGTTATATGTTTTACTGTTCTGATATTTGACTTCCCACCTTTAAACAATAATACAGGGGTGATTCAAAAAGAATGGTGTGAAAATAAAGCTGTTCTTATTTGGTTTTACACCATTCTTTTGGGATCACCCCGTATAACAGAACAAGTTGTCTTTTGTCTGTTAAGACAGCATTTTAGTTTAATATGATAAACATTTACCTTGCAGCCTTGGAAAATATAATAGCATACATACACATTGTACAATATTTAATAAGCTTGATAGGTGCACTCTCAAATCACACTCCAGGCAAAAAAAAATTTAACTAAATAGGAGGAAGTGAGGGTCAGTATTTTATTTTTTACTTCTCAGTATTAAACTTTGCAAGAGGCATAGAAAACTCATTTTCCTTGTACAGAAATTTTTGAATGGAAGAAACTGCTACCTGGTTGAAGGCTTAGATCGCAGGTCAACAACTGTATTTGCTGGAAACCCTCTGAGGAGATGCTGGTAACCAAATTGGCCCTTTAGAAATTATTTAGTAAAATCTGTTGCTGATCTTTTTCTTTCTTCTGTTTGTTTCCCTCCTATTTCTCCTTCAATGGAAAGAAGTGTTGCAGGGATTGTAAATGCTGAGGTTATTGCCTACTTAGGTAATAGTTCTGTGTGTCTTTCTCATGCTTGCAGATACTCATATACCATAGGGAAGGAAGAAGAGGAGGTTGTTTTCACTAGGATTATTAGATGCACTAGGATGATTAGAACTCCTATATCTTATTGACATGCAGATCAAAAGAGGATTTGTTTACTTAGGATTTTAAAAAAACTTTTCAGATTCTACCTAAACTTAAATTGTTATTTTAATATAAGATTATGCATACTATTTTCCCCATCATGGAGCTGACCTATTGAAGCAGACCCTCTCCTCATCATCTTCACAGCTCTTAAAGGTGTAGAAACTTGGACTCTTCTATGTTTAGCCATCCTAAATTTAAGGCTTTCTAATAAGGCAACATGTAACTTTTTTTAAAAAAGTATATATATATATATATATATATATATATATATATATTAGAAGCAATTCTAGTTTGTCTTTGGATATCCCTCTAAAGAATGACAAGCAACCAACTTGTCTTTTGCTACCAGTTAAAAAACAAACAAACAAACTAAAAAAACCCAAACATGGCACTCCCAAGAATATTAAGCCAAGATGCAAGAAAAAAAGTATCTTGGACTACAGTAGCAGAATATAAACACATAGAAGGTGTGCCTTGTATGTTTCATAACTAAAATACTGCTGGGGATGGCAATAAGGCAGGGACTTACTGTGTATGGCTGTGTATGCTAATTATCTCTTTTAAAAGCTTTGTTAAACAGCATGGCGAGTTGGACAATGACTAGAGCGCACCTGGCGGAAAACTCGACTCTTATCTGACCAGACTCATCATAGGAACTTTCTTTGGTCCTATCGAGAGGCAATACGTGCAGCACAGAGATCATTCTGTTCTGCATGTATTGCGTCTGCAGAGTCCCGTCCAGCAGAGCTGTTTAGGGTGGTGGGGGAGCTGACGCGGGTATCTCCTGCCCAGGTCCCGTTACTTAACCTGACAATGGCCTGCTGTGACACGTTTAACAATTTTTTCCGCAGATAAAATCTCTCAGATAAGAGCTGACTTAGATGCCAGTGTTTTGACAGAAACAACTGACGAGGTGTCCAGTGACTCTGTTAATTAATTTACTCTGGATCAGTTTCAATCTGTGAGTACTGATGACGTGGACAAGCTCCTTGGTAGAGTGAGGAAAACAACTTGTCCTCTTGATCCTTGCCCATCTTGGCTGGCTGTCCGGGGGGGGGGGTGCATTGAGGATGTTCCTAACGGACATCGTCAATGCATCACTCAGGGAAGGCCATCTTCCGTCTTGCTTGAAGGAGGCAGCTGTTAGGCCGCTTCTGAAAAAACCTTCCCTGGACCCCCTGGATATGAACAACTATAGGCCAGTCTGTATGTTACCATTTTTGAGCAAGGTAATTGAGAGGGTTGTTGCTCTTCAACTCCAAGCCATCTTGGATGAAACCGATTATCTAGACCCATTTCAAACTGGTTTTAGGACAGGATTTGGAGTTAAGACTGCCATGGTTGCCTTGACCGACAACCTGCGTCTGAGCATCGATGGGTAGTGTGACCCTTTTGGTGCTTCTGGACCTCTCAGTGGCTTTTGATACAATAGATCATGGCATCCTCTTGGATCACCTGAGTGGGTAAGGAGTCAGAGGCACTGCATTGCAGTGGTTCCGTTCCTTCCTCTCGGGCAGGTCCTGGAGGGTGCTGCTCGGGGACAGTTGCTCCATTAAAAAGGAGCTTACATGTGGTGTCCCTCAAGGTGCCATTCTGTCACTGGTGTTGTTTAACATCTATATGAAGCCGCTGGGTGAGATCATTCGGAGTTATGGAGCTGGGTGTTATCAGTACGCTGATGACACCCAGATCTATTTCTCTATGTCTCGATCATCGGCTTTGAATTCTGATGGCGTTTCCTCTCTCAGTGAATGTCTTAAGGCAGTAATGGGCTGGATAATTAAAAACAGATTGAGACTGAATCCAGACAAAACGGAGGTGCTCACGGTGGCTGCCCTGAAACCAAGAATTGGGTTGCAACCTCCGGTCCTGGACAGGGTCACACTCTCCGTAAAGGACTGAGTTCGCAGTCTGGAGGTGCTCCTTCATTTGTCGCTCCTGATGGCAAATCAGGTAAATGCAACAGTCAGGAGTGCCTGTTATCAGCTTTGGCTGATACGCCAGCTGCACCCTTTTCTAGAAGTAAGGGACCTTGAGACTGTGGTGTACGCGCTGGTAACCTCGCATCTGGATTTCTGTAATGCACTCTAAATGGGGCTACCCTCGTGCTTGGTCTGGAAACTCCAGTTAGTACAAAACATGGCAGCCAGAGTGGTTTCTGGGACATCTAGGAGGGACCATATAACTCCTGTGCTAAAGTCCCTCCACTGGTTGCTTATTAGTTTCTGGGCCCAGTATAAGGTGTTGGTTATGACCTTTAAAGCCCTAAATGGCTTGGGTCCAACCTATCTTTGGGACCGCCTCCTCCCATACAATCCTCCCCGTGCGCTCCGATCCTCTGGGAGGAACTTGCTACAGCCACTAAAATCTAGGCTGTCTGCAACCTCCCAGAGGGCATTTTTCGTAGTCGCCCCCAGATTATGGAATGGCCTGCCAGACGAGATCCGTCAGGTTACCACGCTAAACAGTTTTAATAAGGCTGTTAGGATGGATCTCTTCTGGCAGGCCTTTCCAGATTAGATTCCCAGCCTCTAGAATCCTTTTATTTTGTCTTATTCTGTTTTATCCTGCCCTCTCCAAATTTATTATCGCTGCCACCTTTGCTTTTCTGCTGTTTTGTTTTTGTTTTGCCATTTCTTCTGTTGCCATTTTTTTGTTTAGATAATTTAAGTTTATTTAATTTTTATGTTATTCAAATGTTTTAATTGCGTTTAGTTTAATACTCTTTTAAAGGGGGGTGGGTTCAGGATTTTATATGATGTATTTTATTGTTGTTAGCTGCCTCGATTGTGCTCAGAGGGGCAGGATATAAATAAAATGTTTATTATTATTATTATTATTATTATTATTATTATTATTACTGTTGGGATTACACTGTTAGGATAAGAGAAAAGAATTAGAGACTATAGTGTGTGATGACTAATTATACTAGAAGTCCCACAGTATGTTAATGTGGTTATGCTAAACTGGAGGTCTTAATCCTAATTACAAGTAATTAAGCATGAAAGAGTAGATGGAAGAGAGTTATAATGCAGTTCAACTTTAATGTAGTTTATTTCTTTGAATGTTTTCTGCTAATGATGACTACTTGTAATGTGTGTGTGTGTGTGTGTGTGTGTGTGTAATCTCTCTCTCTCTCTGATTTATAGACCAGTTGATATGCCAAGCAAGTTACACATCTTATAGTTTAGCATAACCTAGAGTTTTTGCAGTTAGTAAAAAGTGTTATTGAAATACAGTCATCCCTCTATTATCATGGGGGATCTGTTCTAGACGCCCCCCCCCGTGAAAATGGAAATGCACATATATTCAAAGCCCATTGATTATAATGGCTGCACACTCCTGTACACAGCTGTGCGTGCGCACCACAGGGGCATGCACCATTTTAATCTTTCCCCGCCTTGCCGTCGTGAAAAGCAAGTTCACAAATTAGTAGGATCGACTGTAATAGTTTACACCTCTGATACATTGATTTGCTCTTCTTTAGCTCAAATGTGATGCCTCAAACTGGTACCAGTAGCAGAGTTCCCAGTGTGTCCTATCATGACGAATTCTTGACAAGTGTTTCATTTGAATGCAGATATTTAATTGTGTTCAAGAAAACAAGGCATTTTAGGCTGATGACGTTGTTTTAGTGGAGTTGCAAAACCTATATCTGCTGGAATGGGTAAACACTTAGATTAACCAAACTTCATTTTCAATTTATTGTAGCTCCAGGACATTGATTTCCTGAAAAGGCTTTGGAATTCCTTGAGGATATTACTGCCAGACTTTGTTATTTTAAAAAGCAATTCAGCCAACCACAATAACTGTACATGTAAATGTTTCAGGAGGCATCAGGCAGAAATCTAGGTGGTAAGTTAATGCTCACTATACTTTACTGTCTCAGAACAAATGAAAGACAACTTAATGGAGTGTTAGCCTTTGGTAATGTGGAAGAAACAAAGGGAAAACACAACTCAAACATTCTCAAGATGGAAAGGAGGTATTAGTAAGATGCACATGGGACCAAATGTTAGGTGCTTGGTTTTTATAATTTAGATAAGTGGCCTGAACATAGTTTTTGGAAGCATGATATCTGAGGTTTTAGATAGGGCTAAAATGAAAGGAACATCAAATATTGAACAATAAGCTTGGCTACAGAGTGAGAGATTAAGTAGTGAAGCTGATAGCAAATTTAGCTGAGAACCAAAAAAGTATTTGATGCAGAAAATGGAAAGAGCACAATCATATTGGTCACTGGCAACTCTATTAGGAATGTCAAGGACTGGATTAGTTTGAAGATTGACACTACTTTTCATATTCTGACCCTATGTGTCAAAGTTTAAGCATTTCAGTCTGAAGGAAATGTGCAGTCTTTAAAAAAAAAATCAGAAAAGGTGGTGAGCCATATCCACTTTGAAGTGGATAAGAGCTTACACAGAGTGATGTACTTTTGATTAAATGATATAAAATCTGAGTATGGACCTTATCACACGGGGTCTGAAACAGTGCCATCCCCGTCCCATTGCGCTTCCTTATACAGAAAGCAGCATCATTCCGGTATCATTCCGGTCGCGGGAAATATAATTCCCATTTACAACTGGAATTAAAAAGAACGGGGATGATGCCGGATGATGCAGCATGATGCCGCATTGGGACGGGGATGCGACGGGGACGGGCGGGGTTTCTCTGCGACGTCGTGTGATGACCCAGGAAAAGGAAGCGCAATGGGACGGGGATGCGACGGGGATGGGTGGGGTTTCTCTGCGACGTCGTGTGATGACCCAGGAAAAGGAAGCGCAATGGGACGGGGATGCGACGGGGATGGGCGGGGTTTCTCTGCGATGTCGTGTGATGACCCAGGAAAAGGAAGCGCAATGGGATGGGGATGCGACGGGGATGGGCGGGGTTTCTCTGTGACGTCATGTGATGACCCAGGAAAAGGAAGCGCAATGGGACGGGGATGCGACGGGGATGGCACTGCTTCAGACCCCTGTGTGATAAGGTCCTATGTGGACTTTATTAATGGATTAAGTGAGTGTAAAAAAAAAAATTAGGTCAAAATTGGATCATATATGCCATTAGTGACTACAGCATCCTCTATGAATATGCAGCCACCTTGAGTAACATCTTGACAGAAAGGTGTAATATAAATTAAAACAAACAAACAAACAAACAAACAATCGTTCCCCTAGGTTAGCTGGTACAGAGTCCATTGTCCATCCTTATAAATGAGGAGGCTCAATTCCCAGATGCCACAATGAACCATAATTTGGTTTGTTTTATATCTGACTTCAACAGTGAGATGGGATGGCCTGCATTATATTGAAGCCACAGTAGGACAAGAGTTTAATGGTATACCAATACTTAGCTAGGGCTCTCACTTTGTGATAAATGTATTTGCAAGACCATTTCCAGATATTTTATCTACCCTGTCAACCAGCTGTTCCAGTTTTATTTGGCCGTAGGCCTTTTAAATTGCTTATTTTCTTTAGGATGTTCAGCAAGTCTCCGTCCTTCACTAGGACTTTAGATTTTGAATCTTAAGAAAAGCTGGGAAAATAGATTTTCGTATTATCTTCCCCATATTTTCCCCCTTTCTGGTAGGAGAACATGGCTATGAAGAATATGGCTACCTTAAGAAAGGGATATCTCACCATAGGGGTTACTGTATGTGGACTGCTAGCTTGCTGTGGCTAGAATGGCTTCCTGGCTATCTGATCTCTGTCATTGGGTGTTGTTATGGAGTGCCCCAACATAGGCACCATCTGGTACCATAGACAGGGTCATTGTACTTGAGCTTCTGGCTGCTTCTGTTCTGCTATCAGTTGTTACTCAATATAGGGATATATTTCTTGTATTAATAATGTTAGCTCTTACACAATTACTGTACACCTCATTATAGCTTATTTGTGAAGTGGCTGCCTCTGCCTGTTGATAGGAAGAGGACCCTTCCAAAGAGTGGTTAGGGTGACTAACTTAATTTTAAAATAAATGCAACTGGTTCAATAAGAAGAAGTATCAACTATTGTATTATGTTATTAGGAAGTCAGTATGGAATGTGATTTGAATGTATAAAAGGGAGAAGGGGTAGGGGAGACAAGGGATTATGAATGGGAAGGATGGTAGATTAAAAATGTTTGATGGGGTATGATAGTAATGAGTTTTGTTTGTTAGTTGTGAAAGTTTTATTAAGATGGAAATTGTGAATATAAAAATTATCAATAAAAAATAATGTTAGCTCTTACATGGTTACTGTACACCTCATTGTAATTTATTTGTGAAGTGACTGTCTCTGTCCATTGATAGTTTCTGCATGGGTGCCTGCTGTGTAGTTGACTGTATATCTCAGAAAACTATCTGTAGGGCCTGAACATCCCATCAAGGCAGGTTTTTTCAAACTATCTGGCTGTAACCAAACTGAAGCAGATGGGGAGTTGACTATCTTTGATGACACATCTGTCTGACTTCTTGCTCACAATAGTGTTGTAGAGCATTGTTTCTGCTGCATGTTGGTGGCTATGTCTTGTTAGTTAACCTGTAAGAATGTATTGTTTCATTGCTGTTTAGGGGCATGAGGGCTGCTAAACCTCTCCAACGGGAGAGCTTTGTGAATGTGGTTTTCTATGTGCTTGCTTATGCAGAAATCCCTCCCATGTATGTATTCTCTCCCAGCCTGGGTTATGCAGTTTTTGTTACCTTCTTTTTATTATGGATCTGGCTAGAATGGAAAAACAGAACTGTGCCACATCATGAGTGTTGAAGAGCCTTATGGAAGAGCTTGCATCTGTGGACCACATTTTGGTGCCTTGGCACATAGTGTGACTACACTTAGTTATATTTATGTTGATGCAAGGACCAAGTGTGTAGTTAGCATGTGCTTTTGTAATCAAAATAGTGCCATGCAATTAATATACTTCTGTGAATGTAATTTTACATTATCATCTTATAAAATCTGGAGAATATGTCATACTCTAGCTCAGGGGTAGGCAACCTTTTTGAGCCGGGGGCCGGGTTGCTGTCCATCAGACAATTGGGGGGCTGAAGCACCCAAAATAAATAATAAATAAATAAATCAAAAAGATATGCATGCACACTCTCTCAGCCCCAGAAAAGCCATGGCAAAACCCCTATGGAGATTTTGCCAGGAAAACCCCAAGAACAAGTAATAACAACAATAATCAATATCATCATGGCGGGCGGTGGCAGGGGGTCGGCGGCAGCGGCGGCAGGACCAGCCTGGGGCTGGTCCAAAGGTCTTGGGGGGCCGCATCCGGCCCCCGGGCCTTAGGTTGCCTACCCTTGCTCTAGCTAGTAAATTTTGCACCTCATTGAGTTACAGTTGTGTGTAACAACTGATGTCTGGGATAACAATATGCATCCACCTCATCAAAAGATACATCCAGCTGATTCAGTTAAATCCATGTACCTGTCCTGTAAATGTTTTAAATTTCCTTGTATCTGTATTGAATATTTTTCATGAATTTATAATTTTCTTTAAGTAGATGGAGAACTGAAAACCAAATCACTCAGTTTCATGGTGGCTTGAGAAAAAATGAAGCTATAAAGATTACAGGGCACAGAGGGCAAATATCTGAAGATACTTGAATGTGTATATTACTACTATTTCAATTTAGTTTTAAAAGGGTTAATTTGCAGCAAACTAATGTTTCCATTAAGAATTAATTTTGTATAAAATAAAGAGCCTGGAATAAACATTTTGATTTCATGATATATTGTAATAATTTGAAGTATTATTTTCCTTCCTTGTATTGCTCTGTGTGGTTAAATTTAAATGAAAGTAATAAAGTATGGGGTGATTTAACTGGATAAAATAAATTTAATGTATCATTCCTGACCAGATCCTTCATCATTTAATTCTCACAGTCTATAGGTCTGTCAGTCTCACCTCTTGACCAGATACTCAATTATACCCAGTCATAGCACCACTTTAATGAAATTGATACTATTGAACATTCTTCCAATAATCTAATAATCCAGTTTCTTGCATTCTGGTCATCCCTGAAAAGTCATCAGATATATTACGGGCCAAAACACACTGCAGAAATAATTCAGTTTGATGCTAGGGAATTCTTGGAACTGTAGTTTTTTGAGACATTTAGCCTTCCCTGTCAGACACCTCTGGTGCTACAAGAAACTAGAGTTTCCAGAATTCTAGCCTAGCACTGAGCCAGGGCAGTTAAAGTGGTCTCAAAATGGATTATTTCTGCAGTGTGTTTTGGCTCCATGAATGAACTCAGTACTCTGAGAGCTGTTCCTTATAAAGCCATCTTGGCACTTCACACACAGGAGGAAAGAGGTTGTTGGAAATCTAAAGATTTGCCAAGGGGGGGGGGGGGGAGACTTTGCGGTGTAACTTAATGTGAGGAGACACCACCCAAATGATCCTGTAAAGGTCATAACATGCTCAGTTGGAGTGTTGGCAGTAGGGACCCAGGTATACCATGGCCTTCCTCTTGTTTGTGATATGGCACAAGATCTGGTGCAAATCTTGTGTAAGATCTCAGGGAAGTCGCATGGGAGTGGAAATCCTGCAAGAATTTGGGACGAGATATCGCAGGTACATGTCCTGCACACATGACTGCTGGCAATTTCTGGGCACAATTTTGTTTCTGGGCACAATTCACCCCATATGGCTCAAGTCCAGGCTGTTTGAAGGGCCATATCTTCCCATATGAGCCTCCCCAAACTGCAGGGTCTCACTTTTCTCTATCCCACTGCCTTCACGGGCCCAGCTGGTGGGAACATGGGAGAAGGCCATCTGTGTGTCTGCTTCCATACTTTGGAACTCACTCCCTAGAGAAGTTAAGATGGCTCCTTCTTGGTTTTCCTTTCAGCAACACGTTAAGACCTTTCTTTTCCAAGCAGATTTTGGAAATGGGTTTTAACAAAAAAATACTTTTATGGTGATGTATTGTGTTTAAAGTTTTAAAGTAAAATTTTAATTAAAGTAAAAGTTTTAATTTTGTTGATTTTTAATACTGTTTTAATCTTCTTTTTTGTATTTTTGTATGTTTTTAACTGCATGTTATTTATTATGTTCTTAAGTCCCAGACAGATGTAAATAAAGTGATGGCTGGATGAATCCCTAACAAGAACAGACTTTTATCATGACTTCCCCTTCCCCATATTATTATCTGAGGAGCCAGCCCTAGGCCTTGTACTGTCTGAGGCAGCATCCACACTATAGGAATAATTCAGTTTGACACCACTTTACATTTAACTGCCATGGTTCTATCCTGTTGAATCCTGGGAACTGCAGTTTGTTGTGGCACTGAGAAGTGCCACAACAAGTCTGACAGAGAAGGTTAAATGTCTAATGGATTCTTATCAATTTGATTTCCCATGCACCAGAGCACAGGCAGTGGGTCTCATCTAGAGCATTGAGAAAATTGCTCTTTTTTTTTTTTTTTTTTTTTTTAAGATTATAGCTCCCAAAATCTTCCCGGTTCCATGATCACTAGTCATTTTATATGGAGATTCTGGGAGCAGTAGTCCCAAGCAATAACTTTTCCAAGTCCTGACCATCTGTCATATAACACTGAAAACATTTTGTGCAAAAGCAACAGAGAGACTCTCAAATAAGGCTTATATAATTGTTTCATAATTTCCCTATTTCATGCTCCTATTTTTTGTATCTAATCAGTCCATTTCACACCAGTAACTAATAAAATCTGATTACTCTTTAAAAATATATTATTTAATGTTTCATTTATTAGCAGAATTTATAAGCTGGCTAATAACTAACTTTTTTGCATGGCTTGTGTTAATAATAAAAGCATTAAAATACAATTATAAAACATAAGTACAAGAAAATATAATGCAACATAAAACATTCCAGGAACAGTATGATGACTTTCAGATTCTCTCTAAGGCAAATAAGAATGCAGCCACCACATTTAAGTATTTGAAAGGGTGTTTGTAGGTTATGTGCATTCAAAGGATATCTCCACTTAGCATTAATTTTTATGGAAGCTCCCAATAAGGTCTGAAATTGCTGATACATATGTGTACATGTCTGAAGTACATGTAAAGTGAATGTCTGAAATTGCTGATGCATGTGTGCATTCTATATTTTCCCATCTGTTTCTCACATAAATGAAGACAGTGAAATAGAAGGTGGTCTGGTCAAATATCATGCAAAGCAGAGCTGGAGTCCAGTGTTCTTGGATCTGATAATTTTACCTTAAAGGCACCAGATCCCATAAATCTTGGAAATTATGCAGGGTTAGCTCTGGTTAGTACTTGGGTAGGAGATGGCCAGTGAATACCAGGTGGTGTAGGCAGTATTTCAGAGAAAGGAACTGCCAAAACACCTCTTAATTTTCCTTACATAAGAAAATGCTATGGAATTCCTGAGGTTTCAATAAATCGACAGGTGACTTGAAGGCATGTAAACACATACAATATAATGAAAAGACAGAGATACCATGGCACTTAATTTATTTTTATTTTATTTTATTTTATGGTAATCAGATGGTTTGGAAGTGGGCTATGCAGTCGCTGCATTCCCACAGCAATTGCTGCTGTCTTGTATCAGTCGCCTGCTTCATGCCTATGTCTCCTGAAGCTAAAAAAAGAAAAGAAAAATCCTTTGTCTTCTAGATATTAATATTAATGGCAGGTATCTTCCTTTACTTACTTTTAATTAATAACAGCAGGTATATTCCTTTACATTTATTAATATAAAACACATGGAGAATTTTCCAAATTCAATGTTAATACTAGGGATGTATAGATTTGTCAATTTTGATTTCTCTTAGTCTCATTTTTCACCCTGAATGTTTACAGAGTTTTGAAAACTTTCACATGAACATCTGTAAACATTTTTCTCCTAAATTCCATGGTTTAGTACACTGGGCCCTTGGTATCGGCTGGAGTTGGGTTCCAGGACCCCCTGTGGATACCAAAATCTGTGGATGCTCAAGTCCCATTAAATATAATGGAGAGTAAAATGATGTCCCTTATATAAAATGGCAAAATCAAGGTTTGTTTTTTGGAATTTATATACGGTACTTTTTGAATATATTTCAAACCATGGATGCTTGAATCTGTGGCCAACTGTATGCAGTTTTATGCAAAACACACATTTTTGTAAGGAATTTTGCATAATATAGAACTTTTGCAAGCAGTGTTCACTTTTGAACACAATTTTCATGACTGCAGGCATTCTTATGTGCACTTTTCTCTGATATACGCATTTTGTAAAAATAAATTTTGCTTGGAGAGCTTCACTAAAAAGTTTGAAAAAGTAAAGTTTTCAAAGGCATAACTGATCTTCATTTCTCTTATTGGTTTAAAAGTGGAGAATTTGCCCATCTCTAGTTGGTATTTGAATTTAAATGTCAAGGATTAGGATTAGCATTTGGAACCCTATGGTCCTTAATCCTCCACAGGGGAACAGTTCCTGTTGAAACCAGTGAAACGTATTTCTAAACAGGGATGCAAAGAAAATTCATAATGGTCCTGTATGAAAAAGGATTTCTCTTCCGCCAGTTAGTGAGACTGTTATGAGACAATATGTGAGACAGCTAGTGAGATAGCTGTATAGTGAAATTGTGGGACAACTATAAAAGTAGCCAACAGTTAAATCATTAAAAGAATGAATTTATCCCTCATCAAGTCACATGTGCAATGTAATCTAGTTATATATTTGTTACTGGAACAAGAAACTAATTACAATTATCTAAAAAAAAAAAAAAGCAATCTCCATGAGTGAATTTGTTGGGTTTTTTTGGGGGGGGGGGGTCCTAGGAGTGTTTTTGTGCAATACTTTTTGCACAAAAAAGCCTTTGTAGTTGTTTTTTTTAAAAAACACACATCATGAATTGAGAAAAATTATTAACAGTGTGAGAGATTCTCATAATCTTGGTAAGGATGGAGAAAGCTTCTGTATTTTCATTCTTGCAGTAAGAATGAAATAAGATTTATATCCCTGTCTTTAAGTAAACATGCTGCAAATCTCCGAATTGCTATCTTTGGCCCAGTGAATATTTTTGCTTATGTATCTATCTACTACTTTCGACATGGAGAAATGTAAGGTACTGCACTTAGGGCGGAAAAATAAAATGCATAGATATAGGACACCTAGGAGACACCTGGCTTAACACAACTATGTATGAAAGGGATCTAGGCGTCCTAGTAGACCACAAGTTGAACATGAGTCAACACTGTGGTGTGGCATTAAAAAGGCCAATGTGATTTTAGGCTGCATCAACAGAAGGATAGTGTCTATATCAGGGGTAGGCAACCTTTCCCCTTTAAGGGCCGAGGGACTTCAGCTCCCAGAAGCCTCAGCCATGTTGGCCAATAGTCCCATGTTGGCCAATAGCTCCTGGGATTCTGGGAGCTGAAGTCCCTCGGCCCTTAAAGGGGAAAGGTTGCCTACCCCTGGTCTAGATCAAAGGAAGTAATAGTGCCACTCTATTCTGCTTTGGTCAGGCCCCACCTGGAATACTGTGTCCAGTTCTGGGCACCACAATTCAAAAAGGATGTTGAAAAACTGGAGCATGTCTAAAGGAGGGCCACTAAAATGGTGAAGGATCCGGAAAACATGCCTTATGAGGAACGACTTAGGGAACTGAGTAAGTTAGCCTGGAGAAGAGGCAGTTAAGAGGTGATATGATAGCCCTGTTTAAGTATTTGAAAGGGTGTCATATTGAGGAGGGGGCAGAGTTGTTTTCTGCTGCTTCAGAGAACAGGACCTGGAGCAATGGGCTCAAGCTATAGGAAAAGAGATTCCACCACAACATTAGGAGGAACTTCTTGACAGTGAGAGCTGTTCAACAGTGGCACACACTCCCTCAGGGAGTTGTGGAGTCTCCTTCTTTGGAGGTTTTTAAATAGAGGCTGGGTGGCCATCTGTCGGGTATGCTTTGATTGAGAGTTCCTGCATGGCAGAGGGCTTGGACTGGATGACCCTTGTGGTATCTTCCAACTCTATGATTCCCTACTTTCCCCCTCTTTGTCTTACTGAATGTTTGTACTTTTCTAAGATAGGCTGAAGGAGAACTATATGAACAAATATTGCCATGGGGAGGGAAATTCTGTCTTCTCTTATCATGGTTGCTGTGATGAAGGAGGACAGCAGGAAGAAGTGAGGAACTCTTTTAATACTTACCGTAAATATGGGACACAACATAGAAAAGTGCCAAGTATATGTGAGAGAACCCAGAGAAATTTGGGGCCTCTTGTCTGGCCTTGGAGATAGATTTGATCCCTTTCCCAATCTAGGTTTCAAATGCTAATCCACTTGGCACTGTTATGTTAGCTGTATTGAATTAAATTTGTGTATTACAATGTTCCCTTCCCAAACATTTGTGATGCTAGAAAACTGAATAAATATACAGACTTAATAAGGAATGTGGTTTTTTGTTCAAAAAAGGATGTGATGCTGCTTAAACTAGTGTATTATGATTTCAAAGCTTGAATGCTGTCTAGCTCTAACCCTCTTTACCTACTGTTTATACTATCAGAGCTGTTTGAATAGCCATATGCTAGTGCAATAGGTTTTCCAGGTGTAGAATTTCATGGATACACTTGATTGCAGTTTTGAGATTCTGTGCAATGTTTTCTCAGCGTGACTGATCTATAAATCCAGCCTTTAGAACTGAGAATGTTTGTGCAGTAAAACTCATCTTTCACAGAAGAGACAGAAATAAAACATGTTACTTGAGCTGCATCTGAAGTTCAGAAGTTTCTGGTGCTTGTGCTGCAGCATGGAGAGTTGTATTGCTTTTCTGAAGCAGTTTTATGAGTAATATTTTAAAAATGTTCTTTACTGTAGTGAGGGTTTTTATGCCATTAATAAGATGTAATGATTGTTCAGTTTCATTTGAAATGCTAGGAATAAAAACTTGTTTCTTCTGAAATTAATGAATATATAGGTGTGGTTGCAAATTGAATTTTCAGGTTGGGAAAGTAGTCAAGGTGGTGCCCATAGAATACCTACATTTTGGTCCAAATAAAATTGTTTTGGTACTTGAAGTAGAGAGTATTTTTTAACACCTAGCTGTTTATATGAATTACGTTATCAGACAGTTCTGGTTTTAATACAGAAGTACTAATCTATTAAGGTAAGTAGAGTTGTCCTTTTTTGGAGTGCCTTGATAGTGACGAATTTAGCTGGCAAATTAATTTTTAAAAGTAATTAATTGCAGTTGTAGCTCTGAGTTACATTTGAGCTACTTTGAAAATAAATCTGAATGCAACACACCACCGGTCTATGGTGCAAAACACACTCTGCTCCCATCTATTTTATTGTTGCTTAATACTCACAGTATAACATGAAGCAGTAGGGAGCACTTGAACCTTATAGTTTTCTTCCTCCACTATTTAGTGAGATCATACTCCCATAAGTATGAAATTGAATACAAAGTTATTAGTAATATTTTGAAAAGGAGAGAAGTGATCTCTCATGAATTTACAGTTACAATATTATGTAGTTAAATCTTTTAAAAATGAATTAAAAATATCTAGTTATTTTTCATTGTGATTGATCATCAATGTTAGGGTACACAGCACTTTGCAGAGTTTCATAAGCCAAAAAACAGACAGGTCCCTGCACTCAGATTATATATATATATATATATATATATATCAGCTTATTTATATACCGCTTCATATCACGCTATGTAAATCTAAGCGGTTTACAACTGTGAGCTGATTGCCCCCCAACAGTTGGGTACTCATTTTAGCGACCTCGGAAGGATGCAGGCCTGAGTCGAGCCTCAGCCCTGGCTGGTATTAAACTCGCAACCTTGTGGTCTATGAGTGAGTGGCTGCAGTACAGGCATTTAACCAATGCGCCACCAGGGCTGATAGAGAGAGAGAGAGAGAGAGAGAGAGATTAATATATCAGACTAATGGCCTTCATGTTGAACATTTCACTTGGCTCTTAGTATCTAGAACTCAGTATCTCATTATTCTTTTTTTTTGTTGACTTTCTGGAAACTATGCAACTCCATTTTGTAAGCTGATGTACATGGGATGGATTGTGTTAGTTTTAACATTTAATGGTCTTAATTTTGTGATCTATATTTTGCATGTTAATTATTCATTATAGGCATTTTAATTATGCACATGTGCCTGGAGACTCTTAGGTACTGGGCACATTTTAAAAACAAAATATCAGGCAGTGCATGCTAGCACATGCTGTGGGGGGATATATAAAATTATTTATTAATCAGTGAGTTATATTCTTAGTTACATACTTGAATGGCAAATCTAATCCTATCAGGTAACATTGTCTTGGAATTCATATATTACTGAAAAGTGTGTTTCATCTTATTTCATTTTATTACCCGTTGATTTATGCCATTTATCCAGTTCAGGACTGGCCCTGTTACCAGGCAGAATGAAGTGGCTGCCTCAGGCAGCAGACTTTGGTATCATGAGAAGGCTACAAATTGTTATTTATTTATTTATTTTGTTGTTATTTTAGTTACTATGTAATCAGATACTATATCCAGTGTGCTTCCACTATGTTTCCCAGGGAAAAACAGTGCTAGTTGGAGATTCTGTGGCAGAAGAACCACTGTAGAAAGAAAAGAATGGAAGTATTTGTGAATTGAACACAGTAGTTCATTTAGCATTATACTAGTCCAGATATCAGTATTAAAACTGTTTAAAAATGCTATCTGGCAGCCCACATGTTCCTGTATGAGCCAGAGTGGGCTCTGAGATCATTCTGAGAGGTCCTTCTTTCAGTCCCACCACCATTGCAAGGATGGTTGGTAGGATTGTGAGAGAGGTCCTTCTCAGTTGCTGACCCTAGGCTCTGGATCTTCCTTCCCAGGGAATCCAGAATAGCCCCCTTCTTGTTGTCCTCCCATCAGCAGGGTAATATCTTTTTGTTCAGACAGACCTTTAAAAGAGAAAGCTTTTAAAGATGGGCTGAGGTGCTGTATTGTTTTAACTGAACTCTTAAAAAGAGCTTTTTATCTTTTTAAGAGCTTTATTCTTTTAACTTATTATTTTATACTATATACCATAAATAGTTTAATTCTGTTTTAATGTTCACCTTTTCTATGTTTTTCATTGTATTGTCCTTTTTTATGAGCCACTTTAAACCCCTATTTTTTGGGGAAAAGTGGGATACAAATAAGAAGGAGGAGCAGCAATCTGACATTCAAGCAAACACACACCTCATTTACAACCATTGTGGAAAATCTACCCAGATACTCCATACAGTAGCATGTAAGAAATCACAGGCATATACTAGATATATTTTAGGGAATCATTAAACCACACTGGTACTAAGTAAAGTAGCAAACACCAAATAAAATGTATTCATTTTGAACCTTTTCTTTCAATGTTGGATTGTTATTAGTAGAAAGCACCAGCTAATCTGTGTGGTAGAATCAAAGTGCTCTGGAAATGCTTCATTTGTTTTTCCCCTTGAGATTCCTAGAATAATAATCTTCTGTGTTTGTCTTATTGTGTGCGTTCAAGCTGTTCCCAATTTATGGCAACCCTAAGGTAAACCTATCATGACAAGATTTCTTCAAAAGTGGTTTGCCCTTTCCTTCTTTGCCTTCACGGCCAAGCAGAGATTCAAACCCTGGTCTCTCAGGGTCCTAGTCCAACATCCAAACCACTAAACCACACTGGTTCGTAATAATCCTACAATTTCTAAAATTGTCCTTGGTTGAGGATACTTTCTCTTCAGCATGGTTGTACCTTACAATCACTACCTGATTTTCCATACCCCAAACAAAATTCTGTCTAATCTCTGTGACCAGCAAAGGAGGTGGGGGGGGGGGGGCAGTTCTGTTCCTTCTCCTCTGCCTTTCCCTCTCTGGCTATTGACAATGGTATGAAGGAATCAGCTATCCAGGCTACACTGAATTAATCTTCTCTATTATGATCAATGAAAAGTAATAAACAGACAAAGCAATGCACAACATTTTATCCAAGTTATCAAATACTCTAAACCAATGATTTCCAAAGTGGGCAGTATGCTCCTCCTGGGGGTGGTGGAAGGTTCCAGGTGGCAGTGAAGGAGAAGTGGAGCAGTAGGGGGGCAGTTAGGAAAACAAGGGGGCTGCGGGGGGCCTTTAGTCAAAGTATCAGTGTGCAAGAAAGACAAGGGGAATCAGCAGACTTTAGGACTGAAACCTCTTTTCAGGATCCTGAAAAAACCACCACACAGCCTCACTGATCATTTTGTGTGGTGCTATCTCCTGCTCTTTGCCTGTGAGTTCACTCCCTTACCAGCATATTTTGCTAGTACTGGGAGTTGGGAAACTCTTGTAAGCCTTGTGCACCGGGCATCATTTCTGGTGAAGTGGAGGGCCTCTGTAAACCCTCTACATACACACCAGCTGCACCTTTCTCTTCCCCAACGAAGGATTGAGTCCCTTCTCTCTAGGGAGAAGCTTCTCCCTTGCATCTGGTCACCCTGGGAGCAGCAACTGAGCAGCTGCCTGAGCAGCAACCAAGAGGCCTCTTGTCCACAGTGGCTTTCACTGTAAGGCTGGCACAGGTGAGAGGCTTCTCAGTCACTACTTAGCCAACATAAATCGTTAGATCCTAGAATGGTAGGAAATCTGTTCATCCACTTGCTTGGAATGACAGGCAGAAGATTTGGAAAAACTGCCTGATGGATAGAGTTCATGCCCTAAACCAGGGGTAGGCAACCTTTCCCCTTTAAGGGCTGAGGGACTTCAGCTCCCAGAAGCCTCAGCCATGTTGGCCAATAGCTCCTGGGATTCTGGGAGCTGAAGTCCCTCGGCCCTTAAAGGGGAAAGGTTGCCTACCCCTGCCCTAAACCATAGGCTGCTTCTAGATGGGGGGCTCCAAGTTCATACCATATATCTGTGGCTCTTTCCAGATGGGTGGCTCCTTGAGCCTTTGCTGCAAGACTGGCACAAGCAAGAAGCTTCTCAGTAGCTGCTCAGCCAGCTGATCAGTTGCTGCTCCCAAGGTCACTGGGTGAAAAGGGAGCAGTGACTTGAGATTGGTTGTTTTGACTTTGCAGTGGAACAGTAGACCTAATATAAAAAAAATATGTCCAGGGGGGTGCTACGATGTCGCCCAAGAGGAAAGGGGGCAGTAGCCCAAAAAAGTTTGGGGACCAGTTCTCTAAACCACAAGAGAAAAATATGGTATACTACATAATATAAAAGCTACAATATATATATATATATATATATATATATATATGTTGTAAAATAACTATAGGTTGTAAGATTTTATGGGCAAGTTGTAGGCAAAAGGTTTTTTTTACAAAACTAAACAGTTGGATAACAAAGGGAGCAAGACTTTTTAAAAATAACAACATATAGAGGAGTACATTGTAATTCAAATTATTATTATTATTTCAAAATCTTGTTATCCTGTTATGTCAAAAAAAGTTGCATGTCCAGCAAACGTTGTATTGGTAGATATGATACCGTTCAAAATACCAGTTTGACAATGTTAGACATCCTGTCTTGCTCAGATAATGTTCATTTTAAAATTTACAATTTTTAATGAATTAATGAATTTAACAGTACAAAGTAGTGACAATAGCCAAAGAGTAAATGTGAGGAGGCATTTTAGTTACATGCTCTAATTTTGTAGTATCATCTCATCCCTCCGTGTATGATCTTTGGAGAAAGTATGGTTTTGAGAATCAAGTAATACAGTGGTTCTCAAAATGTGGGGTGGGATCCCTGGGGGGTCACGAGATTTCCTCAAGGTGTTAGAAGACTTGGGTGCCCTGATTCCCTTTCCTCCTGTTGCTCCTGCTCCTCTTCTTTTTCCTCTTCCCAAACTTTTTTTGTCCTGGAGCAGCTGCTTGAAGGAGATCAGTGAAGATCAGAGAAGCTTGCTAGATCATGGTCTCTGGTGGGGCCTATCCTGAGCCTCCAGGAAGGCAGCATTTGAGAGTGCAGAAAACAGATCACACAACCATGGATCACTAAAGTGCTATTGTGAGGAAAGGTGTGATAAGAAGTGATGCCAAACCAGCCTTCCATCCTTAAACTAGCGGGATTGTAGTGGGACAGCTGGCTGGTGTAATTATGCCCCCCCCCAATCAGTCACATTGTTCATCTCTTTTTTTACATATGCACATATGTGCTTGTGTATATTTGCATATGCATAAGAAAATGAATGTTTCTGTGTGACTGTGTGTGAGAGAATAAATGAGTATATGTGTGAGTGAAAGAAAAAAGGAGCATGACAGAGTGTGTACATATCTCTGAGCACAGGTATATATAAGTGTAGTTGTGTGGGAGACAGTATTTTAAAAATTGATGTGTGTTACGTATTGAATTTATTTAAATACAATTTTCCTATTTTGAATGATATTATTTCCTTATAAAATGTTAAAATATGAATATACTTGAGTGTACAAACAAAAAATATACACACTAAATAAACAACATATTTTCATTCATATACTATGTGGAGTGGGGTGGGACATGGCATCCACATGTAGATGTAAAGGGGATTATAAAATCATAGAATGATAAAGTTGAAAGAGACCTCAAGGCCATCAGGTCTAACCCCCTGCCCTGCAGGAATAGACCAGGAAAGCCCCTCTGACAGATGGCCATCCAGCCTCTGCTTGAAAACCTCCAAAGGAGAGTCCACTACTCTCCAAGGGAGTGTGTTCCATGTTGAACAGCACTTAGCATCAGGAGGTTCTTCCTAATGTTGAGGTGAAATCTCTTTTCCTGTAGCTTACATCCATTGTTCCGGGTCCTATTCTCTGGAGCAGCAGAAAACAAATTTGCTCCAGCCTCAACATGACACCCCTTCAAATAACAAGGCTATCATATCACCGTCTGTTCTCCAGGCTACACATACCCAGCTCCCTAAGTCTCTCCTCATTGGGCATGGTTTCCAGACCCTTCACTATTTTGGATGCGCTCCTCTAGGTCTACAACCTTTTCCAATTTTGGTTCCCAAAACTGGACATAGTATTCCAGGTGAGGCCTGACCAAAGCAGAATAGTGTGGTACTACTATTAGGCTAAATGCATCTGAGGAAGTAGAGTTAAGTCTATGAAAGCTCATGCTCCCAACTTCCTTATTTCAGTTAGCCTCAATGGTGCTACAAGATCTCTCTACATACAAAGGTAATAAGTTTGAGAACCAATGAAGTAATGTATTGCTCTATTAAATGTAAAAAATGCATAATCACCCACATGATCAGAATGTCACCAGAGTAACCGTTGTCTTGATCACATCCCTTGGACATGCAGTATAAGCTCTTGCATGAGATTGATAGCAGTAGCTGTTGTTTGCAGAAGTGACCTGCATTGTAAAGCCTTCACAAGATTCTGTTTTGGCAGATATTGTGCTGGCACAACAATTGTTTGGCCTGTATTAATTACATGTTTTTCAGATGACTTGGCTGCTTAAAATATGTGTGCAAGTCCACACTTGTTATTTGTTAGTGTTTGCAGTGTATACACTAACACCTTACATGGCACAGATGTGGATAAATACCCAGTTGAGCATCCCCATAAGTGTGTCTGTAGTTTTTGAAAGATTTATATACAAATCTTTCAATAACCACATTTGGAATGGGAAATGTGGTCAGAAAATACATTTGACACATAAAAAGTTAGCTGCCCTCAATTGATAAATTTAGAAGAGGTCAGAGCCATAGAAAAATTAAATTGAATGTAAGAGTAAGGTAGTTAGTTTGATGTTATGTACTTGAGATATCTTCCTTTTTACTTCTTTGCTCCCTAAATGATTTGTGGTATAATCCTTGCTTCTGCCTTAGAGTTTTAAGAAGTACAGTGGAGCAGGTTACTATTGTTAGCATGCAAACATCAGAGCATCAGCTATGGCAGAAAACAGTAGAGTTTCCTAGGGATTCTTTTATTAAAAGGCACATTTTTCTCTTCTTTGAACAAAAGCAAGAGTGGAGGAACTCAGAAATTGTTGCCAAGGTGCTACTGCTTGCTTTGTTCTCACATCCAGAAATGAGAAGTGCAGCTGCAGAAGTATTCATGAAACTATTAAAACTTAAGCAATTTAACTCACTGCAGGTGGGCCCTGGGATATTCCTACCAACATAAATCGTTAGATCCTAGAATGGTAGGAAGTCTGTTCATCTACTCGCTTGGAATGACAGATAGAAGATTTGGAAAAACTGCCTGAGGAATAGAGTTCATGTCCTAAACCATAGGCTGATTCTAGATGGGGGGGCTCTAAGTTCGTGCCATATATCTATGGCTCTTTCCAGATAGGTGGCTCCTTGAGCTAATCATATTGGTGCTTCTGCTGTGAATGATAAGTTGATCTGCAGTTCATTTTCCACATTGTTAGGGATATTGCATACAACTGTGTATATATGAAGACATATTTCTCAGTATGTTCATTCTGCCTTCTTTTTGCCATGTCAGTGTAACTGTTGTGGGTAGGTAATATCCTGTTTAGGGCCAATGTTTCTGGATCAGAGTTCCTGTCCCATTGTCAGATTTGTGTTCTTAATAAAGGTGTGTAAGGACGCCCTTTCAATAGATTTGGGGAGAAGATGAAAGTCCTTTGATTACTGAGTGTCCTACTTAATTCTAAGTAGTAGGAAAGACTTTTTCTTAAAAAAAGAAAAGACTTTGAAAAAGCCAGCAATGGAGCTCAGCAACTGTGTGCTGACTGCTTTGAAAGTGGAGCCAATTAATACCCTTGGGAGTGATGCTGCATGATGAGATGTAGTAAAAAAACAAAAACAAAAATAAAAATAATGAAATACAACTTTAAATGAAAATGTTATGCCCCTATTACACTGTGGTGCAGTAATACTAATTAACGAAACTATTAAAAATACTCTTCAAGTCTTTGTCAATTATTTAATTTTTTTCCACAAAGTGGGATACAGGGTGGTTCACAACAAGATTAAAAATTGGTACAAGGAAAACACAATGTTTATATTAGTAGAAAAAACAAACAAATTATATTACTATAATATAACTAATATGAAAGCAATATAAATATCATTCCTAGTATTAAAAATGCAGTACCTGACTATTAAAAGCTGCCTCCTCATCAACCAGTTGGTTGCCTGCTTTAATAAAACGGTCTTTGCCTGCCTGTGGAAGCACAACAAGCAGGGGTACCATAGTTTCCCTTGGAAAGTGGTTCCCTTGAAAGGGCATAAAAAGGAAAATAAATAAATAAATAAATGGATTCCAGAGCCTAGAAACAGCCACAGGGAATAACCTCATTTTCTTTCCCACCAAAAATCCTTCTGAGGGCAACAGGACTGAGAGAGGGAGCTGTCTTGGGGTTTAGACCCTTAGATTTTACATGTATTATCACCATCTTAGATTTCACATGTATCATCACAATTACCCTGAGAAAGATTAACAAGCAGGTAATAATATGAGGGCAAAATGGTTGATGGCAAGGTATTCTTAGTGTGAACCTCAGTTTGTATCTTACATGTCTCTTTTATGTGCAAAGCGCACAATCTAACTAACTTAGGGCCTCTGCAGACGGGCGGCCATGGGCCGCCCCGAGGAGCCGCGGATTGGGGCCAAGGCTGCCACATGCCTTGGCCCCGATCCACTCTTTTTCTGGCCCTGGAAGGAGTGCTTCGTTGCGCCATCTGCAAAGGGGGTTAGACTAACAGATACATATTGATCTTCCTAAACTGAAGATAATTATGATTTTACTCTGTGCAATGTAGCAGGTTGAATCTGGACAATCAGAGTTCAAGTATGTCTTTTGAAATTACTGCGACTAGAAATAAGTTTGTGTTAAGCTGTGTTAAGCACATGTGTTTATTCACATCAAAATCATATCAGTATACTTTATTTTCTACCATTTAATGTTGTAAATGTTCTTCCAATCTATTGGAACATGCCCACTATTTGAATGAATTACATATGCCATGTTAGTAAGTGAGCTGTTGAGAGGAAACCTGCTTTAAAAGTTTAAATCTTTTATTTCTACATGGCAGCATGCATTGTAAATCTTCACCACCATTATTTTCTCCTGAGATTAATAATTTAAAAAGTGTATGTAATTTGAAAACATCTCTTATAGGGGGAGGAAGCAATTATTTTAGTATTCTCTGTTCCTGTTACAATTTATCATGAATGTGTTGATAATATATTGCAGAGCTATCCTAAATGTGTGTGCAGGGGGGAGAGAACAGTTCTTGATGCATGATGGATGACATCCAGCCCTGGTGGCGCAGTGGTTAAATGCCTGTACTGCTGCCTGTACTGCAGCCACTCACTCATAGACCACAAGGTTGTGAGTTCAATACCAGCCAGGGCTGAGGCTCAACTCAGGCCTGCATCCTTCCAAGGTCGCTAAAATGAGTACCCAGATTGTTGGGGGGCAATCAGCTCACAGTTGTAAACCGCTTAGACATCCCATGTGCGATATGAAGCAGTATATAAATGAAGCTGCTTTGCTTCCTAAGTCCTGACCAGCCAGTCATGATCTATGGCTTACTAAGCCCTGGCAGCCTACTCTGACTAGGACAGAAGGACAAGATGGCTTGTATATGTGTTTTCTTGACCTAGCTTCATATTTGTTATTTTCTCTCTTGATAAGTACAGATTTGAGTCCTTATAATGAAGCCTGTTCAGATAATAAAAGGGGTTTAGATCTTAGGGGTTTTATCACATGAGGCTCTTCTCCCACTAAAATAGTGTTGCTTGTAAAAGCGCTATGCAGTTGGTATTGCTCTATTTCCTATTGCATTCTAGGGTTGCAGGCTCTTTTTGTGCCAAAAGCTTATCATACAAACCATTTGGGACTGCCCACTCTTGCCCCTTTTCCTAATTTGGCACACATGTAGGCACACACAAACAGATGCCTCTCAAAATATAAATAAAAACAATCTTATGTTTAAAAAGGCCTTTTTTCCATTGTGTTTGGGGGCCTCCTGATCAAGATAGATCAGACTTCTAGCTTTAGACTAAGGGGGGAAGCAGACGGGTGGCACGGGGCCGCCCCGGGAAGCTGCGGATTGGGGCCGAGGCATCCGCATTCCTCGGCCCCGCGGCACAGCTTCGCTGCCCCAGGAAGGAGCGCTAAAATAGCACTCCTTCCACAAATCGCCGAAGGTGCGCCACAAAAGGCTGCTGGTGCACCTTCGACGCCTCTTCCGCTGCAGCGTGTGCAGACGCTGCAGCGGAAAGTCATCCTTGGAAAGGCATCCGGCACTCCAACAATATCTTCGGGAAGGGGTTGGGGCGCCCAGCGTGCGGCTGCCCCTCCCCTTCCTTGCCCTGAAGACGGCTCTTTGCGCCGTCTGCTTAGCCTCTAAGAGCCTTTGCAGACTGCTAGAAATAGTGCAAATTGAGTCCACTTTAACTGCCCTGGCTCAGTGCTAGGGAATCATGGGAATTGTATTTTTTTTTCTGAGACATTGAGCCTTCTCTGTCAGAGAGCTCTGATGCCACAATAAACTAGAGTTCCCATGATTCCCTAGCACTGAGCCAGGGCAGTTAAAGTAGACTCAATTTGCACTATTTCTGGCAGTCTGCAAAGACCCTTAATCATGACAGATGAAAGCCAGCAGCTATTCTTATCTGTCTGTCTGATCTATCCCGTTCCTGGCTTTCATCTGCCAGCAATTAATTAAGTCTGAAGCTAGAAGTAACAAAACTGAAGATGGGGTTAATGAAATAAATGCTTTTTAAAACTGTAAGATTATTTTCCACATATATTTACAGGCATGTATGTGGTATGTGTGCGCAGGTGTGGGGGTATGTTTGAGAGAGGGGGGGAGACTTTGGAATGGGGGGGTTTGAGGTGCATTGGGGGGCACTGAGCAAAGTTTTGGCTTCTCCAGGAAACCTGAGTCATGGAGTGGTATTTACCTATTATCTTTTTTCTATAGAGGAAAAAAGTTTTAAAGTTTCTCAGTTACTTTGTCAATTGAAAGAAAATCAAATTGAAATGTCCACCCCTTCTTGTCTGATCACAGGGCACCTAAGCCACAACCAAGGCACTCAAAGTACACCCACTGACCACCCCCTGATCACTCCAAAATTGACATTAAAACCCAGTTGTACTTTTGCACTGGAAATCATAGCAGAACAGTAGCGGGTAGGTAGGTAATTAATAGATTTTTTGTGTTAATAAAAAGAAATGCTTTCAAAATGGTCTCACATGGGGGAACAACAGAAGATGAGTGGCATCATGTGAGAAGCTCCAACTGAAGATGATAATATCCTGATGTAATTGTGATTTACCTGCCCCATGTGATAAAGCCCTAAGGCTGACAGCATCACCCCCCAACAGATGCCTCAATTTTTGAGCCTGCTGGTAGTGGACATACAACAGACTTTGACTTTGTGCCTGTGGAAGTTTCTCCAGCTGACCAGCTTTCTGTTTAACTGGAGCAGCAACCCATTCCATCCTAATTCCCTCCAGTTATAATTCAACAAGGTATAAGACTGTGTTCTTAGGGACTGATCTAATGTAGTGGTTCTCAAACTTTTTACCCCCGCGACCTCTTTCTATCTACATGTTTATGCCATGTATGGCCCTCAATATAGTATATCAATAAAAATATTTTGTTTGTGCAGTGTGTGTATTTTCATTTACTGTACAGATAGCATCCTATCGATAGTCCCTGTCTCTCACACAGATACATCTTGTGCTGCATGTGACCTCTGTCTTAAACAGGGGTAGGCAACCTTTCCCCTTTAAGGGCCGAGGGACTTCAGCTCCCAGAAGCCTCAGCCATGTTGGCCAATAGTCCCATGTTGGCCAATACCTCCTGGGATTCTGGGAGCTGAAGTCCCTCGGCCCTTAAAGGGGAAAGGTTGCCTACCCCTGGTCTTAAATATGACCTCTCATGCTTTCTGTGTCCTCTTTTCACTTCCCTCCCCCCCCCCACCTGAGAAACTATCTTGTGGCCACTAAGGGGGATGTGCCTACTGCACAAAGGATGAAACATATGGAAAAGCTGAGTGGGAAATGTATAAAAAAGGCAAGCCAGTTTTTGCTATGCCTGATGGTGGAGGAAGGTATAATGGGGGAATGCTCAGAGGTGGCTGGAGGGCTTTTTCAGCTGCCTCATCTCCCTCCGGCCTTCTCCCCTGAGCTCGGCAGGTTGGCCTCTGTGTGCCTCAAGCTAGGAGTAGTTTGCTGTGTTACCATTCCTCATTCCCTGCAAAACCATTCAGAGTAATCACCTCCCTGGATTGGGCCACAAGGGGGGGGGCAAGGGGGGATTGTTGAAGAAAAGCAAGCTAGCAGACTCCTTCCAGCTTGAGAAGCACAGAGGTAGCTGTAGAGCCTTTTCAGCAGCCTTGTCTTCCTATTTCCTTCTTCCCTGAGCCAGGCAGACTGGCCCCTGCCTGCCTGATGGTCACTAAGGGTCATGTGCCTACTGTGCCAATGATAGAACCTTTGGAGATGCTGAGAGGGAAATGCATAAAAAAGGAAAACTGATTTTTGCTATGTCTGAGGTTGGAGGAAGCCATAAACAGTAGAAGATACTAAGCATTGTTTTTGCAAGGACCAGTTGATCCTCAGTGGTGCACACTCACACACATAGGCTTGCCCTTCTTTTTCACATTTGCTGCACTTCCAGGTGGACTTTCCTTGCACCCCACTTGAGCAACTAGCACCCCCCCAGGGTCCTGCACCCACAATTTGAGAACCATGGGTCATATAATTATAGCAAACTATATGGTGAGATCAAAGAGGAATATTATACGGAACTGTTGTTTATAATAATATACTTTTGGAAATGGCATGGTTTCTAAGCTGTTGACTTTAATAGAGAGGAAAACTGCATCCACATTTTTTGCTTTTGTATTAAGCAACTGCTTGTATAAGTAACAAATTCAGATAAATTATGTTTATGGAAGTGGATGAAATGTGCAGGCAGACCTGATGGGTTGTTTATTATAAACCACATTATTTTCATGATGGGAGTTCACTTTATTAATGGTGATTTTTAGGAACCACAATGTAAAAAGAATTTTGAGCTTGAGTCTCCCCCAGCCCTCCCTAGTTCATACACATGTTTGCCAAGCTGTGAAAGTAAGCTGAAAATAGAAAACTGAATAGGTCTGTAGAAGATAAATGGTAACAGTGGGGGTAGTAAGGTGCCTACTGAAGATATATGGTATTTGTGGGCAAAATGATTTGTTTGTTAAGATTCAAACAAAGGTAAGGATCATGTGAAGAACTTGGGGAAAATTGGTGGCAAGAATGTAATAGAACAGATAAAAATCATAACAACTTCTTGGAGGGGGTTTAAAGAACAATTGAAGTCCTGGATTTATCTCCTAATGATTCTTGTGGGACATAGCATGCTTTGAAAGCTAAGTTTGATCTAATGTGAGAGAAGAATAACGGCATCTCTCTCTTTCCTCTCTCTTTTTCTTCCTCCACTCTATCCATCTGTCTCTTTCTGTTCTACGGTTTCATTTATCAATTAACTTGTGAAAAATCACTACCAATGAAGTTTCAGCATTTAAATAATACCAGTGCAAGAATTCCTACTGTCATGTAGGAATTTATAGAAAGTTGCTCTCATAAAGTTGCAACTAAACTATTCTTTGTGGTTATGAACTGGGCCATATTGCCCTTAGTTAAGTATAAGGTAGTTATATATGTGCATGTTGTTGCAATCTGTAATAGGCTTGTTGGTGAAACATGATTAGCTTCTGGATTTACGCTTAGTTATGACTGAAAATACACACATTTTGAAAACTCCAATGGTTACATTAATTTTCAAATGGGCAGCCATATTGTTGACATAGACATGACTTACAATGCCATTCTTTCCCTCACGTACTTTCTAGTACAGACCTATAGCTCTACATAGTGGGCTTCTTTTTAAAAATGCATAGATTTGTGCATATAAAAGATGTAACACAGGAGTATGTTCATTTTTATTACATTTTTATTTTGCCTTCAGTGATCTCAGGGCAGTGTAAGCAAAGCCTTCAGGTTTATCATCACAAACTCCTGCCTCCCTAATATTAATGTGAAGTGGCTATATCAGGCCACTATGATTCCACTTTAACTTTCCTGATTCTGTCCTATGGGATTTGCAGAAATCTCACCAGTGGGGTTGAGTGCCTCAGAAGATTATAAATCCCAAGATTTCTAAGGATGCAGCCATGGCAATTAAAGTGGAATTGTAGTGCTGTAACTGTGTAGTATGAAAGGGCCTTTAGTTATTTGAATGATTATTGCTTCATTTTTATTGCCAGGGAGATCAGCTTGGGCTTTTCTACCCAGAAACCAAAGTAATGTGGCTGAACTTAAGTCCTATGAAAAAGGAGACAAAACTGGAAATGTCCAATAAAACCTAAGAAGAAGAAACAGGGTCTCAACCTACAGGGATTTCACAAACATGCATGGGACCTGGCTCCTTTCAGAATAGGAGCCCACAATCCTTGCAGGCTGATTCTCTTCAAGAATGCCATACTGATATTTTCTGGCTGAAAGGTATTGTGATATTTCTTAATATAAAACCTTTAATTTTATTCACTCTGGGGACACTTAGGGAAGGGGGAACCATTTAGTTAGGGTGACTGGATGCATTTGGTGGTCCACCTCACACAACAAAATCTCTATTGCTTGTAATTACCCATTGATTTATATTAGACTGGGAGAGAAAGATTAGCCCAAGGTCATCTGGTAAGGTAGATGACAAGGCAAGAAAGTGAACCTAGAACATAAGTCTAAGTAGAACAGCTTGTCTATTACTGAGGTTGGTTTATATTCCAGCCTGATGTTGCCACATTTGTCTTGCATCTGGTGGTGAGCCTCTGCCCATCTTTATGAATAAGAACAAATACACAAGACATTTAGAGGCACTTGTGATCTCATGCCTTACTTTTGAGGGTGAGGGTTCAACTCAGGGTCCTTTTAATGGAGGGCCCTAGACTCTGGAATGTATTTTCTCATTATTCTAAATTAACTGCAGTCTGTCAACCTCTAGGCTTGAGACAAAGCTTTTCTTATATCCTTGCATAAAAGATGGAGAAAATGGTATTTGTTCTGTTTTATGTGATGAAAGTTTAATTGAATTCTAAGTTATAAAATATATAATAATAATAATTTAATAATAATAATAATTTTTATTTAATACCCCGCCCCTCTGAGCACAATCGGGGCGGCTTACATCATAAAATTATCAACAACAGTTAAGAACAATTAGCTCCCCCTCCCCCCCTTAAAAAGTTATTAAACCCAATACAATTTAAAAGAAACACGATATAAGGAGGTAAATTCCTCCATTAAAACAAATAATGCCTAAAACTACAAAACAGAACGTGCCGGCGGATGTCGGATACTGGCTCAAAGAAGGAACCCCATCACAGAGGAGGGGGGCATCTCGGAGGGAAAAAGATTCCGGAGCCAGGCTAATGAGTTAATCCGGGAAGGCCTGCCGGAAGAGATCCGTCTTGACAGCTTTCTTGAAGCCGTCAAGTGATGACAATTGGCGGATCTCCTCCGGCAGGCCATTCCACAATTTGGGGACAACTACAGAAAATGCTCTCTGGGAGGTCGTCACCAGCCTCGTTTTTTGAGGCTGTAACAGATTCCTCCCAGAGGACCGGAGGGCACGGGGAGGATTATACGGGAGGAGGCGGTCCTTAAGATAGTCTGGACCCAAGCCATTTAGGGCTTTATAGGTGATTACCAACACCTTGTACTGGGTTCGGAAACTAATAAGCAGCCAGTGGAGGGATCTTAATACTGGGGTAATATGTTCCCCCCTAGATGTTCCAGATATTAATCTGGCTGCCATATTTTGAACCAATTGCAGTTTCCGAATCACGCACGAGGGTAGCCCCATGTAGAGCGCATTGCAGAAGTCGAGGCGTGAGGTTACCAACGCGTGCACAACAGTCTCAAGATCTCCTACTTCCAGAAAAGGGCGCAGCTGGCGTATCAGCCGAAGCTGATAACAGGCACTCCTGACCGTCGCATTAACCTGGTTCGTCATCTGGAGCGACGAGTCAAGGAGTACCCCCAAGCTGCGAACACAGTCACTGGAGGAGAGCGTGACCCCATCCAGGACTGGAGGTTGCAACCCAATTCTTGGTTTCGGAGCCTGTACCGTGAGCACCTCCGTCTTGTCTGGATTCAATTTCAATCTGTTTTTCCTCATCCAGCCCATTACCGCCTGAAGACATTCATTGAGAGGAGAGATGCCATTGGAATTCGCGGCCGACGAACGAGACACGGAGAAATAGATTTGGGTGTCGTCAGCGTACTGATAACACCCAGCACCATAATTCCGTATTATCTCACCCAGCGGCTTCATATAGATGTTAAACAACATCGGGGACAAAATAGCCCCCTGAGGGACCCCACAAGTGAGTTCCCTCTTACTGGAGCTACAGTCCCCGAGCAGCACCCTCTGGGACCGCCCCGAGAGGAAGGACCGGAGCCACTGCAAAGCAGTGCCCCCGATACCAAGCCCCCTCAGGCGACCCAGAAGGATGCCGTGATCTATCGTATCAAAAGCCGCTGAGAGGTCTAGGAGCACCAACAGGGTCACGCTACCCCTGTCGATGCTCAGACGCAGATCGTCGGTCAAGGCAACCATGGCAGTCTCAACCCCAAAGCCTGTCCTAAAGCCGGTTTGAAATGGGTCTAGATAATCGGTTTCATCCAAGACAGCTTGGAGCTGAAGGGCAACCGCCCTCTCGATCACCTTGCTCAAAAATGGCAATAAGGATACAGGCCTATAGTTTTTCATATCCAGGGGGTCCAGGGAAGGCTTTTTCAGAAGCGGCTTAACCGCCGCTTCCTTTAAACAAGATGGAACATGTCCTTCCCTGAAGGACGCATTGATGATATCCCTAAGGAATCTCACCAATGCGTCCCCCCCCTGGACGGCCAGCCATGATGGGCAAGGGTCGAGAGGGCAGGTTGTCTTCCTCACCTTACCAAGCAGCTTGTCCACGTCCTCAGTACTCACAGATTGCCATTGATCCAGTATAACAACATCGGCGGAGTTGATGGACACCTCGCCTATAGACTCTGAACTAATGGTGGCGTCTAAGTCGGCTCCGATCTGAGAGATTTTGTCTGCAAAGAAGTTGTTAAATGCGTCACAGCAGGCCGTTGTCGGGTTAAGCAAGGGATTTGGCGCAGGGGGTACCTGCGTCATCTCCCTCACCACCTTAAACAGCTCTGCCGGACGAGACTCTGCAGACGCAATACGTGCAGAGGAGAAAACTCTCTGCTCTGCACGTATTGCCTCCCGATAGGACCAAAGAAAGTTCCTATGGCGAGTTCTGTCAGATCGGAGTCGAGTTTTCCGCCACGTGCGCTCTAGTCGTTGTCCAAATCGCTTCATTTTCCTAAGCTCAGAGGTGTACCATGGCTTATGGTTAGAGGCGAAATGGCAAGGACGCTTGGGAGCGATCGTGTCTATAGCCCTGGTAAGATCGCTATTCCATGTATTAACCAGGGCTTCGACAGGATCACCGGCATTTCCAACCATGAAACCCTCCAAGGCTTTCCGGAATCCAACGGGCTCCATCAGCCTTCGAGGGCGGACCATTCGAATAGGTCCACCACCCCCGAGGGGGCAGATATTGGCTCTGAGTTCCATCTTGACCAGGAAATGATCCGTCCATGACAATGCGGAGGTACCAACTACCTCAGCCCACGGATATGCCTGTTCGGTACAGAACACCGCATCCAGTGTATGACCTGCACAATGCGTCGGCCCGTTAACCAGCTGGGATAGGCCCATGTTTGTCATGGTATCCATGAACTCCCGAGCCGCACCTGTTAAGCTGGTCTCAAGCGGGATGTTGAAATCTCCCAGAATAAGTAGTCTGGGAGACTCCAACAACAGCTCAGAGACCTATATAATTACAGAAATAAATGTTCAGCTTGCTGCTTTGACTTATTTATAAATCTTGGTATTGTTTTGTTGTTAAAATATGATTCACTTTTTATGTCTGAGCCATCATTATCATAGCCCTTGGTCCATTAAAATAAAAGTCAGTGAGAGTAGTTGGATTCTGTGCTTACATTTTTCTGTGATGCTACTAGATTTTTGTCACTCTCATTCATAGGGCAATAATTCATAGAGAAGCAGGTGACCCCATTGAGTGGAAAATGTGTATTGAAATTAATGGTGGCCTTTTTAAAAGGAATCTTTCAGTTGCTTTTGTAAGGAAAAGTGTGCTAAGCTTAATAGCCTATGATCAAACTTCTGTCATGTTATTTGGCTTTTACCTTTGCTGAAAAAGCTGTGCATTCTGTCTGTAGCCAGATATGCAACATAGGAAAATATAGTCCTATTTCTCTCTCTCTTTAAATCTTTGCTATTCTCTTTGCCTTTTCTAAGCTAATGCACTCCTAGGAACAAGAGGGGAAAAACACATAAGAATACAAAAATTTCAACCATATCATAAAAGCAGTGTCTCTCAGCGAACTATGAGAGCCAGTATGTATGACCTAGGAGGTGAGAGGCAAGCCATTGTGATTGGTCCCCTGAAACGAGGGTGAAGAATCAGGTTTTTACTTGGCACCACAGTGAGCGTAGGACTAAATGGATTCAAATTACAAGAAAGGAGATTTTGACCAAATGTTAAGAATAGCTTCCTGTTGTAAGAGATGCTTGACAGTGAAACAGACTGCCTTAAAGAGTGATGGATGAGTCTTCTCTTGAGGTTTTAAAATAGTGCTTGCATGGTCATCTGAGTGCTTTGACTGTCAGTTTCCTGTTTGGGCAGACTTGGACTAGATTATCCTCTGGTGCTTTCCATGATTTAGTAAATAAGTCATACAAGAAGTAATTAAGTTATACAGACACCATGATTGATCATACCTTTTTAAACATGTGTACTTTAAGGGAAAGCTAGATTTTCTTCTTTGTACCCTTTGAAATGGCCCCTAGTGGTTTTGAACATTTACAGTTATGCAGATGATTGCAGAGTTGCAAGCTGGACAAAATTAGACAGAGGGCTTGCTACTGTTTACTTCAATTCATTTCAGTAATTAATTTGTATCCTACTTTTCACTCAGTGTGGGCCCTAAGTTAGGGCCTCTACAGACTGGCCCAAAGGGATGGGGAGGGGCAGCTGCATGCTGGGTGCCCCAACCCCACGCTGAGGACGGCGTGACGCTGCGCACCATTACGCATGGCGCGCGATGTCAAAACGTCCTTCCAGCGCAGCATCCTGACCCGCTGCACTGGAAGGGGTGCTAAAGAGCCGTGCAGTGGATCTTAGGGCACCCTCCTTTGCTCTGAAAGGAGCAGCATTTTGTTGCTCTTTTCTGGGCCGGCAAACGGGAGAATCGGGGCCGCTGCATGTGGTAGCAGCAGACCTGATCCTCTGAGGCCCAGGGCGGCCCAGGGCTGCCCGTCTGCATCCCCTGCATCATTAGTATACTGCATCATTAGTATATTGAATAACAATTTTTAAAAGCAATAAAATAAACTATCATATTAAAACTAATTACTGAATAAAAAGCAACTTAAAACATTTAAAAACATAAGAAAAGGTGGGAAAGGGCAACACACTTCATTAAAGGGCTCTTTCACACGAACAAGATAGATAGTCTGTATAAGAAGGCATTTGCCTGCTGGCAGTAGCATCACTAGGATTGGTGCCATACTAGTATGGTAACGCATGGTGTCACTCTCAGGCAGGCACCCACCCTGCAGCTCTGGTGAGTGAGCCGCTGGCAGAGGGGGAGATCAGGTTTTGTTGCCTCCCTGCACCACTCCCTGGGCCAAAAATGGGTGGGAGACGGCCCTGCAGAAACAAGGAGGGATGGGCATAGAAGAGGATGCTGCTGTTGCTATTGCCCTTACAGCAGTTTCACTCAGCCTCACTCCGCCTGGCAGACAGTGCCAGGTGCTGTATCCCCCCCTCTATGGTTGGAATGAGCAACCCTGGGGAGAGAGAGTGAGGGGAGGAAGGAGACGAGGCAGTAGGCAACCTGCTATCTGTCCTTCCTCGTCCCCCACCTGCCTCATCACATGCCTATCCTGGCCCAACTACCTGGCACATCACTGCTCGCCTTGCCCTCTTTTCCCTTCTGGGGAAAGGGAGGAGTCTGTGGCCTCTGCTACCACCGCTGCTTCCACCTCCGTCTCCCTTTCCTGGCACTGCCAAGAGCTTTGCCAGACTTGTGGCAGCAACACCCTGCTCCCATTACTTTGCAAAGATGTCCAAAAATTGCAAAATAAATAAATAAAAATACATCGTTATGGCTGACTGTTTTTCTTGTCAGTTATGCATAAAAAATCCCAATATTCTTTACCTCCCTATCATATAGTGATTTCTCTGCTGCATCATATGGCAGTAGAATGAATAATATTTTTGCATTATATGCTAGAGTTCATTTGTACATGTTGTGACCTGCCTTATTATAAACAGACAAAAAAGTGAGGACAAATTTGTACAAAGGATTTTTTAAAGAATTGTCTCCAATGTGTCTTAAACAGAGTATTTTTTCCTAGGTATTTTTGAAATTCAACTTTGTCTCAGTTTTTTGTGTGTGCACTTGATGGTCTCCCTTGTCCCTGGTGAGCCATTCTAACCTAGAACATGTAAAACCAAATCTGATTCATTTGATTTTTTTTTTTTTTTTTTTGTATTTGAAGAAAATATTTTATCCCTCTCTACTAAGCAGTGGCTGAAGTGGTTAAGACGCTGTCTTTGTTGATTGCAAGATGAATAGGTTCAAGGCCCAGGTGCTGCATGATGGGGTGGGCTCCTGTCACTAGTCCCAGCTTATGCAAACCTAGCAGTTCAAAAGCATGCAAATGAAAGTCGATAAATAGGTACCACTTCGGTGGGAAGGTAAACAGCATTCGGTGCAATCATGCTGGCCATGGGGGGGACGGGGGGACGGACGACTGACAACACTGGCTCTTCGGCTTAGTAATGGAGATGAGGACTGCCCCCTATAGTCGGACACAACTTGACAACCTTGTCAACGGGAAATACCTTTACCTTTTACTAAGCAGTATTCCATGTCTGGACAGAACAGGATTAGCTGATAGATCTGAGTGATTTCACAGGGCTTTTAACAGGGCTGTGTTTTGATGTTTTACTTTTTAAATGAATTTTCAACTGCATTAACTTCATGGTTTTTTTTTAAAATAAAATTGTTTAATTATTTTAAAACTTTTGTTGTGATAGGTTTTTTAGCTGTACTTGTGCAAGTAGAAAGGTAATAAATGGAGGGAGGAACACCTCATTGACATTTCTGACTCCATTTTATCTGATAATAGTAGCAACTAAGAAGCTTTCTTTCTCCCTTTTCATAAGAGAAGTATGGAAAGAGATACTGTAGTTGAATAACCTAGAATAAAGCCTTGTTTTATCAGTTTCTAATTATTGGCAAAGATTTACAGTGTACATTCAATCAGGGATGTGAAAAAAAATCGTGCTTTCGTCTTGATTGTAGTTGAGACAGAATGTTTTGACTAAGGACATTATCACATGGGGAGTTGCGGGGAAAAAGTGGAAATAAACGGGACGAGTGGAAGACTTTAATTTACGGGATTTGTCCCGTTCTGCCTGGTCTGATAACTAAATTCGAATTTAAAAGGGGGTTAATTTGAACAAAAACCTGATCTTTTCAAATCCTCAAAAATCCCGAAAATGAAAAGATCAGGTTTTCATTCGAATTAACCCCCTTTTAAATTCGAATTTAGTTATCAGACGAGGTGGAACGGGACAAATCCCGTAAATTAAAGACTTCCGCTCGTGCCCGTTTATTTCCACTTTCTCCCCGTGACTCCCCGTGTGATAACGTCCTTAGTGAGGCATCTTGTTGAGAATTCTCTGGTGCCCTGAGCATGAGGGCAAAGTACTAGGCAGTGTCATATTTTCTGTGATTTGTTTTTAAAGTATCTCAGCAGAACTAGTGTCTTTTTACATTCTTTACCTAAGCATTTAGACAGAGACAGTTGAAAAAGGTAAGTGGGTTGATCAAAAAGGTATAAACTACCCATCCAGTGCTTCTTTGTAACATTCCATGCTAGTAGGCAACATTTATCACAGTTTTAAAGGTTGTAGATTTAGAGAAAGGAAGAAAACACAATTTCAAAATGCACCAGATCTGTCTGACACCAACAACCCAAACTCTCATTGTGTTGTGGCAATGAGATTTTTGTTTTGTTTATTTTATTTTGCATTTCATGTTTACTCTGAAAGAATAAACCAAGATAGAATTTGCCTCCCTGCATTCAAGCGTCTTTCTGTCTTAATTCCCATTGGGCTTGAGAGAGCGATGTCTGATTTAATCTCAGTAGATCCAGTATTTGATTACACTCATCCCTCCACGTTTGTGGCTTTGACTTTTGCTGATTTGATTATTCACGGATTTTATGAATATGTTCTCTCTAGGAATATCTAGTAGGTCCTCCAGCGCAACTCTATGATCAACTTTAACAAAAATTGCACTGAAGGAGCTAGAGATTCCTTGGGAGAACACTCCACTAGGCATTTGTAGCTCCTCCAGTGCAATTATATGGTTAATGTCTGGCAGATGTTGACTACAGAGTTGCACTGGAGGACCTAGAGATGCCTAGAGAGGTGTTCTCTCAGGTGAAAACATAATGTTTTTTGATATTTGCAGTTTTTCCACATTCATGGGAGTCCTTTGTCCCCAGCCCCAGTGAATGTGGAGGGATGAGTGTATACCAATAACAACAGTGTAATAAAAGTTTGAGGGTTAAACCTTGCAAAACTGGATAGACACAGTTTCTACTATTGATATGTATTCTCTAAAATCACTAAATAGTCAATAAATAAACTGCTCAAGTGCAGGTGTTTAATGCTATTCTCTGTTTTATCAATCATTGTATAATGCTTTATTTCTTATTAAATGGGATCGTGTTGAAGATGTAATTGTTTATAAATGATTGTCTTTATCTTATTTACTGCTTTAAAATGAAATGGAGTTGGAAAAGAACAATCTGTGAATAGTGATTAACACAACTGTGACTTACTGTAATTACATGTTTCTAATCAGTAAAATTGGTACCATGTTCTATTAACATTTCTCCCCTTTTCTCCTTTTCAGAATTCTGAGTAATAACAAGATCTTGTGGTTAAAGAACAATTCTTTCATTGGACTTAGATCCCTGGAGAGATTGTGAGTAGCTTCTACTCTTTTTATAATCTTTCTTTAATCATTGAAATGCTCACATAAATATTCAGTATAACTGAAAAGTTCTTAAATGTGCATTGGATTATGGCTTTTGGTTTTTCAAATTAAGAAACATAAATAAAATAAGTGCCTGAAAAGCAATAATGGCAGTTTGGATCTAAAATAAAGAAAAGCAAATGAGGGAAATGGGCATTTCCATATCCTATCAAAATGAAAGTTGAGAAATGAAAATTAGTTTTGTTTTAGGTTATATTAAATGGTAAAATTAACTCTTCAGTTCCCAAATGGTGTTATTGTGTTAGACATCAATATATGTAAACCAGGGAGCATTTGGCTTATAGCTTATTATATATACTACTAAACATGTAAGAGAGATTAATGACTACACAGGTTTTCTCAATTGAAGTTAGCATATTTGAAGATAAGACTGTATATTATGATGGATAAGACTGTATATTATGAGAAACATTGGGCTGCTGCTGAAAATGTAATCCATGTGTCAAGTTGCTTCTGCTTCTGCAAGACTTCACATTCTGACCTTATATTGGCATAATTTCTGAATTCCTGCCAGTGGAACCCAATGATGTAAAAGTCTAATTATGTTAGGAACAATAAGAGGTACAGTATATTGCTTTTTACAGAAGTGGGTTTGTAACTGATCGAGGTTCTTCTTGTTTTGTAATGTATAGTTCTGTCCTGAGCCAATATAAATAAAAACAGAGGCCAAATACCCAATTGCTAACTCATGTCAGCGCATGAATAATGGTAATGAATCATGGTTTTAGATTTTTATCTTGAACTACTTTTCTGTGAAAGAGAGCAGTTCTCTCCATTCTCTTAGAGTCTGTTGAATAATGTGCTCACACTGCTTGGATAAATATTTCATCATATGAAGTGACAAGTAGTCATTCTGGATAATTATACTGTATGAATGTAAAAATAGCCCCTGATGTTCCAAGAAGAAGAAATTTTATATGGTCCTTCTAAAAATTATTCTCATAATGGAGCTTTTGGCAAAAAACCTCCAGCTTCAAAGTCTTCACCACCATGATGGGTAATAACCACTGTATATGCAACCTCTTTGAGGTTTGCTCAGGATAAAATGTCCAGCTTCAATAGATTTTTATTAATATTTAAACTGCATTGTTGACCCTTTAAAATTTGTGCTAAGGTGATATTTTTAGATACACAAAATGTATTTTGTTAAAACTGGATTCTCCTCTTTTCCTTGTTTTCTTTTCTCTTTTCTTTTTTGGTGAACGCTGCAAGGTTAGCTGCTCAATACTGATAGCATGTTTAGGCATACCTTATTTAACTTGTAAGATTACAGACTTTCTTTGATTTAAAGCTCCTGTGGCTAAAGATCCTGGTGTTAATGGATTTCAAATGCAGCACTGATATCTGTGGCTAATTTAATTTGAGGTCAAAATTGTCCATAAATGGTCACTATGAATGATACTGATTTAAAAAGTTAGTCCACACCAAAACCCATGCCTAATGCAGGAAAATATAAAGGTTCTATGAGGTTGGAAGCTTTTTTTACCTTGGTTAGGACATCTAAGTATATTCCACTGTACGGTATGATTCCAGATCCACACTACAACTGGTTAAAGAAGAAGACCAGATTGGTTATTGTGTTATTATTGCAAGACATCACTGGGCAGATATAGAAACCTCTCTGTTCCACTGTTATCAGTATGGACAGGAACCCACAAATTCTAACTGGCCTTGAAGCCAACTGTGACCACCAGGTTCCACAGGATTCTTCTCCTTTCTTATGCTAAATAGTTTGAGGCTTTTCTTTGCTCAGAACTATTTCTCTAACCCTTTGTGAAGGTGACAACGTAGCACTGCCAAAATCTCTTAAAATATTTTCTCTTTTCCTCTGTGTGCCTCCGCTGCCACCAATTTGTAACAGTGAGACTCACTCACCCAACTATTTTTCTCTCTCATGGCAGCACAATGGATCTTTTTATTCCACCACTGCCACCATTTATGTGATGGAGACACTCGAACTCGGGACTCTTTTGTATGTCACCTGCATAATAATAATAATAATAATTATTATTATTTATATCCCGCCCCTTTGAGATCAATCATGGTGGCTAACAACAATAAAATATTACATTGGACAAACAAGTCAAATTCCCTCCCTCCCTTAAAATGTTATTAAATCAGTCCAAGTTAAAACTATGACATACAATACAACAATAATTTAAAAAACCATTCTCAGTGAGCTGGGCAGTACTTGATTATATTTAAAGGGTGAAGCCCCAGAAACCGTCTTAGGGGAGGGATTCCTGAGGCCGGGATTATCTATCCCGGAAAGGCCTGCCGGAAGAGATCCGTCTTGACAGCCTTTTTAAAGCTGTCCAAAGATGTCAATTGACGGATCTCGTCCGGCAGGCAATTCCATAGTTTGGGGGCGACAACCGGAAAAGCCCTCTGGGAGGTAGCCGTAAGCCTAGCTTTATGTGGCTGCAGCAAATTCCTCTCAGAGGACCAGAGTGTGTGCGGAGGATTATAGGAGAGAAGGCAGTCCCTGAGATAGTTTGGACCCAAGCCATTTAGGGCTTTAAAGGTGATAACCAACACCTTGTACTGGCCCCGGAAACTTATGGGCAGCCAGTGGAAGGACCTTACAACCAGGGTAATATGGTCCCTCCTAGATGTTCCAGACACTAATCTGGCTACCATATTCTGTTCTAACTGTAGTTTCCGAACCAAGCATGAGGGTAGCCACATGTAGAGCGCATTGCAGAAATCAAGACGTGAGGTTACCAGCGCATGCACAACAGTCTTGAGATCCCTTACTTCCAGAAAAGGGCGCAGCTAGCATATCAGCCAAAGCTGATAACACGTGCTCCTGACTGTCGCATTTACCTGATTTGTCATCAGGAGCGAGCACCCCCAGACTGCGAACACAGTCACTGGAGAGAGTGTGACCCCATCCAGGACTGGAGGTTGCAACCCAATTCTTGGTTTTGGGGCCACTACTGTGAGCACCTCCGTCTTGTCTAGATTCAGTTTCAATCTGTTTTTCCTCATCCAGCCCATTACTGCCTGAAGACATTCATTGAGAGAAGAGACGCCATACGTGATCTATCGTATCAAAAGCCACTGAGAGGTGTAGCAGCACCAACAGGGTCACACTATCCCTGTTGATGCTGACGCAGATCATCGGTCAAGGCAACCATGGCAGTCTCAACCCCAAAGGCTGTCCTGAAGCCTAACTCTCTCTTGATCTCAGCCCTCTGGGTTCCAAATTTCCCCCCAGCTTGGCACCAATTATTCTTTGTCAGCCACACACATACTATTAATGTGTCCCAAACCCAAAAGACTTTTCTCAATGTTGGCAGCATTTTTAATGTACTTCTGAAATCACTCCAGACAGCTGCTTGTTGAAACAAAGTAATAGATTTATTTACAAGTCAGGAAGAATACAGTATCTCTTTAGTGGATGGTGTTCACATTGGATTTGGTGTTTACATGCTTTATTTGTTACACAGTTTGTCAGTTCCTTTAGCTTGTCTTCGTAATTGTTTCCTTATAACTTTATATCCTTTCTGGTAAATTGCAACTTCCCTAGTCACTCCAATTCAATTTCCACTCTTGACCTCCTTTTAAGGCCATATACCACTCAGTTTATGGTAGTTTCCCCAGCCTTTCTGGCTGTAATCCCTCAGGATTTTACCTCGCACCTTTAACCAAGCACTCTCCTGGTCCTTAACCTGGGTACTGAAAACCCCTTTTCAACTGCTCCTCTCAGCAGTATAACCCAGCCACCTCATCTGTTAAACCCCAGGGTCAAATAAACCTCTAATTCTAGACCCAAACTCAGTCCCTATCTATCTCACACATGTTCCTCTCTTTCTATTTATACTTGCTCCTGGGAGTAGCCCCCACTTTTCTTGGCTTCACTCCCATTGGCTGTTGCCAGGCTTACTCTGATTGGATGTTGCCAGCATTCTAATCTGCCTTTCCTCCACACCTTGCTCCTCCCAGTTTCTCCAGTTTCTCTACTATTAAGTGTTTTTAATATTCTTGGTAGCGTGTTTTTGATGTTCTTACTTATAAATCACTTCAAGCCACTCCTTTGTGAACAAAAAGAAAATAACTTCTATTTACAGACAGAATTTATGACAATATCTCTTTTGGTAGCTGGCTCTCAAGGCTTGTTGTTACAACATTTAGGTCACTTCACTTGTTATGAATCAACTTTGTTCCAGTACACTCAATGACTTCTGTTACACTTCAAAGTGTGTTTTATTTCTTCACATGCACACCATCCACATTAGGAATATAAATCCTATGAAAATTTAGTTCTATTCATAAATCACAATTCCACAGAATAAGGTGGATATGATCCCCCCCCTTAACTGGCTCTCCACTTCTCAAATGATGTAATACTTAAACTAATTTCACAGGACTTCTTTTGTCCTTTAAACCTTTCCTCCTTACATGGGAGTCTGAATCCTATTAAAGATCATATCTCAGTTCTAACTGCACTCCTGGCAGCTTTTGACACACTCCTCTTTCTGAACGGCTCCTTCTCCTTTTTATACCGCTCATCAGGCAGGCCTCCACCTTTTTGCCAGCCTGACTCTAATTGGGTGCTCTGAACAATCCATTCTGCCAGTGTCTCTCCACAACAACCATTATTTTCTGCTTGCCTGTCTTGTTCTACCATGTCTATTACCCACATTTTCAACATAGGTATCAGTTTCATTAGTGTGAATGAATTCAAGGACATAGGAGATTATCACACAGGGTATGGGATAAGCACAGGATCACTCCCTCATCCTCATCCCATCCATGACCTGAGTGAAAGTGATTGTGCAAATCACTTTCTCACTGCAGCGGGCTGAAAAGCACTTTCAGTCATGATGGTATTAATGGGTTCTTCTGTTAATACAAAAGACTGCAAATGATGGCTGAAAGTGCTTTTCAGCCCGCTGCAGTGTGAAAGTGTTTTGCGCAATCACTTTAACTCACACTTCTCTGCTGGGTCAAATATGGGTTATTTGTGAAAGTCCTTTCCGCAATCAGGTGGGAAGGATGGGTCAGGGACGTGACAATGATGTCCCATGCCTCATGTGCTAATCTCCATAGTCATGTTATTCTGGATTAGTATGCAAAGGGATCTTGTAGCACTTTTGAGAATAAGGTCCAAAACACAATGCAGAAACAATCCAGTTTGGGACTGCTTTAATTGTCCTGGCTCAGTGGTAGAGAATCTTGGGAATTGTATTTTATTGTGACACCAGAGCTCTCTCACAGAGAAGGTTAAATGCCTCACAAAACTATCGTTCCCAGAATTTCCTAGCATTGAGCCAGGGGAGTTAAAGCAGTCTCAAACTGGATTATGTCTGCAGTGTGTTTTGGACCTTTGTGAGAGAAAGGAAGAAGGTGATAGCATAAGCTTTCATAGGCTGCTACCAGACTGCAGATTTAATGCAGTTTGAAACCACTTTATCAATCATGGATCCATCCTATGGAATCTTAGGATTTGCAGTTTGTTGTGATATCAGAACTCTCTCACAGAGATGGCTAATTATCTCACAAAACTACAGATGCCAGAATTCCATAGCATTGAGCCATAGTATTTAAAGTGTCATCAAGCTGTGTTAATTCTGCAGTGTAGATGCAACCATAAATTGAAATCTAGGCTGCATCTGAGGAAGTAGACTTAAGTCTTAGAAAGCTTATGCTACCAGCTTATTCCTTCTCTCATTTAGTCTCAAAGGTGCAACAAGATCCCTTTGTGCTCGCCTCCACCGCCATTTTTCCCCCCTTCAGCAAGCCGAAGATCGGGGGACAGAGGATACGGCCCCACCCCAAAAAAGTTTGCCGACCCCTGTATTTACATCTCGACTGTATGTAAATTAAGAGCATATGCATTTTTAATTAATTTTGTAGCGTGTACTGAATTTTCTATCCTTTATGTTGAAGCTGACACCCTCCCCGTATCCTGTATTATTCCTCCTTTATTAAGCATTCAATTATTAAACAATATTAATGTTTTCTGATAAAAAATACCAAGTGTGAGGTAGTTAGTTATCTAGCACATATACTGTCAGTGGGATTTAGGTTCTCAAAACAGCATAAAGTACAGGTATTCCCAAGTCGTGTCTGACTGTAGTTGGCGGTGCTCATTTCCGTAACTAAGCCGAAGAGCCAGCGTTGTCAGAGACTACTCTGTGATCATGTGGCCAGCATGATTACACAGAACACTGTTTACCTTCCCACCGAAGTGGTACCTATTATTTATTTATTTATTTATTTATTTTTATCCTGCCTTTCTCCCAAAGTGGGACCCAAGGCGGCTAACAACATATAATACATTAAAGCAACAATTAAAATACTATAATTAAAACTGTAACAAATAGAAAAATTACAAATATAACATTTGAAACAAAGTTAAAAATAATAATCTAAAACTAACCCACCCTCCCCCAATGAAACCAAGCCAGCTGGATTTTAAAAGGCTTGCTTAAATAAAAGTGTCTTCGCCTGCCAGTGAAAGGCCAGCAGTGAAGGGGCCAGCCTAGCCTTCTGTGGAGAAGCTCTCTCTCATGTCCCCACCAAATGAGCGTGGGATGGTGGTGGGACTGAGAGAAAGCTTTCTTCTGAGGATCTTAGGGCTCTAGGTGGTTCGTATGGGGAGATACGATTTCTCAAATAGTCTGGACCTAAGTTGTTGTAGGGCTTTATAGGTCATGACTAGCACTTTGAATTGTGCTCAGAAATGAACTGGTGGCCAGTGAAGCTGTGCTATTTATCTACTTGCATCTGCATGCTTTTGAACTGCTAGGTTGGCAGAAGCTGGGACTAGTGATGGGAGCTCGCCCCACCATGTAGCACCTGGGCCTCGAACTGCCAACCTGAATCTTGCAATCAACAGAGTCAGCATCTTAACCACTTGAGCCACTGCATCCCATATATGCAGTTAAAATAGAGATGAACTTTGTTGTCATATGCCTTCAGGTTGTTTCCAGGTTATGACAACCCTAGGCAAGATTTATTCAGAGGGAGTTTGAGTCCTTTAGAATCTAATTTTAGAGCTCTCCAAATTTTCCAAACCCTTATGTGCTTTCTAACCAATTGAGGTAAAGGTCTCCGCTGAAAAGGAAAGCAGGTAAGTTGTGATATTCTAGTTATAAAACTTGTTTTATCATTGCCCCTTAAAGATTAACCAATACATTGTAGCAGAAGCTTTTGAGTTATGGTTGGCCCATCAGAAGAAGAATGTGAAGGTGATGAATCCTCATGATTTTAGCAAACACACATGGTTAGACAGGACCCTCAGAACAGCAGGCTCAATGCTATATTTGGACTCGGCCCCCAAGGAGCCTGCCTCACCCATGGTGTCAAAGGAGGTTCATAATCAAGACTAAATTTCCCCAGCCCAAGTAGACATTGGTGCCAGAAGGTACAGATTTAGCAGCACTTCTGTCAGCTAAATGCACAGTAAAGGGCCAAGAAACACCAGGCTCCTCAGAAATAAGTGGAATCTTAATATTCCATAAGAGGTAGAAGAGGTCCTAAAGAACCAGAAGCTGTTAGCTTTGTTCCAAGATGTTTTGGGGACAAGGCTGTACAGGGCCATGTTACTCTTATCTTAGTTCTAGGCCTTTTACACTAAAATAGTATGGGTCCTACTGCTACATTACCCATATGGCTAGTGAATCATGCTTGTTTCTGAGTCCTTGTTCATAATACTGTTTATTAATTGACTCATTTTCCTTGTTTACCTCCACTGTGTATTACCTTAGCTGTACTCATGATTTTGTCTTTAGATCATATTCACAACTGGACTACTTTTCCAGGTTTGACTAGATTATATTTGTATTTATCCAACAAGGCAGGCAACTGAAACCTCTAGGCTTCAGTAAGACAGTGAGTCACTTGATGGATTCTAGACCAGAAAAGCTTGTAATAAATTTGTTAGTCTCTAAAGAGAGACAGCATGGTGTAGTGATATGAGTGGTGGACTACGACTCTGGTGATTCAGGGTTCAAATCCCTGTTCAGCCATGGAAGCCCACTAGATGACCTTGAGTGACTCTCTCAGCCTTAGAGGAAGGCAAAGGCAACAAATATTGCCATGATAGTTTGCTTAGGTTCTCCACAATTCAGAAATGGCTTGAACACAACAACAAGGTGCCATAAGACATTGTGTTATGGTTTGGCTTGTAAATAGTAGCACTATGATTTTTTGGGGGTACATGTTGCTGTAAATGCTTATAATATGACCAATAAAGGTAAAGGTAAAGGTATTCCCCATTGACAAGGTTGTCAAGTCATGTCTGACTGTAGGGGGTGGTGCCCATCTCCGTTTCTAAGCCGAAGAGTCAGCGTTGTCAGAGACTGCTCTGTGATCATGTGGCCCGCATGATTGCACAGAACACTGTTTACCTTCCCACTAAGAAGTGGTACCTATTTATCAACTTGCATTTGCATGCTTTCGAACTGCTAGGTTGGCAGAAGCTGGAGCTAGTGATGGGAGCTCACCCCATGGTGCAGCACCCGCGCCTCAAACTGCCAACCTGCCAATCTTGCAATCAACAGAGTCAGGGTCTTAACCGCTTGAGCCACTGCAGCCCCTAATACAACCAATATAGAATATTAAATTAAGTGCTGCTATTAAAAAGCATTTCATTCTTCTGCTTTGGTGGGTTTTTTAAACCTTATTAAATATTTTAAAAGGTATATGCAAATAATTTAGGAAATACTATGCATGGTTACATTTTATGAAAATTGCTCTTTCATGCATTTTATTACGTTTTGGAAAAAGTTATGAGGTACTGAGAGAGACTTTTGGTAGGTAATTACAAAGGGACTCCAAAGGTATGTTGCTGAAATACTTACCAGATGAAAAATTAAGCTAGATATTAGCTCATCTATAGCAAATCTCAAATTTAATGTGTTGTTAGGGCTACACTTTGTTATTCTGCACCTACTCTTTCTCTGTAGTTGTGACCTGGCTTTTGAAATGCATATTCACTCCCCCCCCCTCTAGTATATCTTGCCATTGTGAGTGAAAACTCAGTTGAGAAAAATTATGACAGTATGCTTATTAATAATTGTGATGAAAGCTTTCCATTTATGAGCAGGAAAACTGCTTGGTCTTCATCAGTTTTACAGGGACAGTTACCTCTAACTGCAACCCAAGGTTTTCCTGTCTCCAGTCCTCCGGCACCTCACTCACCCATTTTTAAGATTTCTCAAAGGTGATCGCAAGTGGTTCTATGAGTGTGTCAACAAATTATTTCAGTACTCTCTGATACAGTTCATCCAACCCTGCAGATTTGAAGTCATTTAGGTTAACTAGGTGATTCCTGAATAAGTCCTTATCAATCTTGATTTGCAACCTAGACAAGGTCTCTGATGATGCATGGAAGAACACAGTTCTCTTTTGGGGGACAAACTGAAGCAAAATATGTTTTGAGCAATTTTGCCTTTTCGTTGTAATATGTCAGCATCCTTTCTGAGCAGTAGTTCTATCATTTCCTTTGTTATTATTTTGCTTTATAAGAGAAGTGTTGAAGATTTTTCACCAGAATGGAATAACTGAATCTCATCCTTATTGAAGCTTCTTTGGGAAGAAATGGTCTGAGTGTATGTGTGAGATCTGGGATTATAACAGTGATGGGGCAGTGGGGAACTTTTATTTTAGGGTAAGTGATTGCCGAATGACTTGAGAAATCAGTGAAGAAACTAAGGTTCTCAACAGTCAGTATGCTAGTGGTAGGCTATAGTCTAGAATGAAAGTAGAGATTAATTATTCATGCGAGTTCTTAGACCAGTCAGTGTACAGAGGTCTGGAGAACACCTACCACTAATGGTTTTCTCAAGGAAAGTTAACGGATAATAGCTTACCTCTTAGGACAAGAAGTACCTACAGTTCCTACTAGTGCTGTAAGCTATTACCAGTTAACTGTCCTTGAGAAAAAGTAGACATTTCAGTTTCACTTCAAGTTTCCTATAGTGGGGAACCAAACAGAAAATTATATTGTACTGTTTGGAAACACAAGTCATGTGATAACATGCTTCATTTCCACAAAATGAAAAAAGTCCTTATTTGAACTGACTCAGGTGAAACCATTGGGGCTCCCCCCCACCCATCTATCATTTAATTCACCTTCCTATTCCCTGGCTTAAATAAAATAATTTTTAAACAGATACAGAATATAGTAAAAGTACCCCCCCCCCCCAAAAAAAAATGAAGATATGGAAGAGACTGATAAAATTGCCACCAATGTCTTTTATCTTTTAAAAATAACAAATTTCATTGGGAAAAAGAAAAGAATTGAATCTTTTGGAATTTCAGATTAATGCTGTGTATTTTACCATAACTGATTATCTGTTTTATTCTATATTTTATGTTTAAGTGTGTAGCTTTTTCCCCATTGTAATTTACTATTGTGTTTTCCTATTGCATTTTTAGTACAGTGGCCCTTGTTATCCTTGTGGGTTTTGTCCCGGAACGCCCCCCCCATGGATGGCAAAAACTATGGGACCTCAAGTCCTCTGGTACGCAATAGTGGTGCATGTGCGTGGCCACTCTGCCAGAACTATGTACACATGTGGCCATTGAAGTCAATGGGATTTGCCGTCCATGGATACTCAAATCTGTGGATGATGGCAAGTCTGTGGTTGGGGCGGGTGCACTGTATTGTATTTTAGTATTGTATTCCAGCATTGTATTTTAATATTTTATATTTAAGTAGTTATTAATGTTTTATTCTGTTGTAAAGCACCATGTATATCAATGGCACTATATAAATAAATTATAATAACAAATAATACCCTAGTCCTATTTATGGTATTGCAACTTAAAACCAGTAAGTTAAATTTTGTTTTGAGACAGAGCAGTGTCAACTTTTCAGATAGATGGGATATGCTTTACATAAGTAATAGTGTAGTCATTTTGTTTTACACTTCTTGTCCTAAGTAGTTTTCAGATAATCTTAAAAAGCATCCCTATTGCACTAGCTGAAACAGTATATTACTATGGAATAACTATGGCCAGGCTATCTCTGTCCAGTAGAGTTTGGTGAACATGAAGCAAGGGATAGGAAATGTTTCATTCTACACAAGTCCCTTGGTCTACAAAGACAAGGCTGGGTATACATTTAAGATTCTAAAGTGACCCCCCCCCCCGACTCTAATAATCACACTGTCTTATGGGAATATTCAATGGCTATCTCAGACCAGCTATACAGCACCTTCCAGGTCTGACAGGTCACCTACCAGAAATTCATCATTAAATTAACCTTTTGTTTTTGTTGAAAAAGGGAAACAGGATGCCATCTCTAGATGACACTTCATTGTGAATCTCCAGATGACCTTACACTGATGGTCTTACTTTACTTATCTATTTCATGTACATCACCTTCTGAACATGGCCACTCAGATAAGAACAGAGACATGGAAATATGTTATCCCTTGTTCTCCCTCTGGATAACTGATCTAGAAAGATACAGTGGGCTGATGGTATGGATAGCTGTTGTAGGTTCAGGAAAATTAACAGGACTTACTCATGTGAAGTCGTAGGCTTTCATGGCCGGCATCCATAGTTTTTTTTTGTGGGTTTTTTTGGGCCACACAGCCCGAAAAAACCCACAAAAAAACTAAGGACTTACTCAGTTTGTACTTTGTACCATTTTGCAACTCAGGGTGGGGGATGGATTGAAATGTATCCAGATATTTGTTGCCCGCTTAAGCAACTTGCTCTGAAAGGGTATAATGGCAACCTGTCGGTAGAGTCAGCATAAGTTTTGGGATCTAATATTAATAACAGTATTATTATCTAGCCATGTCCAATGATGATATCTGAAAACAACAAAGCTGGAAGCTCCTACTCTTGTAATTTTCTCTGGCGTCCCTGGGAGTAGAGTTCCTTTATCTGACCATATGAGTGGTTAGGTCAAACTCCTTGTTATAAGAGATTCAAAACCCTTCTCAATCAGTTTGAAACACTGTGGCAAAATGACATTGCTCACTGGAGAAATTGCCTCTGATCTTCAGGAACAGATCTCACATCACTTCTTCTTAGCATTATCTTGACTCATGTCATGTTTCATCAGAGTCACTGCAAATTAAATGTGGGAAATAATTTCACTATATTTTGAGGTGAAAGTCAAATAAGATTAATTGAACTATAGTGTGGTGCTAGGCATTATTGATGACACCATTTCAGCACATTATATTAAAAGAATAATATCAGTAAGGATAATGAGTGCAGTGTATATAATAGAAATCTAACATAAAATGAATTGATAGCAACAGCCAAGTCTTAAAAGGGCAATCATGGCTCACGTGACTGTGATTAGAGACATAATGAAACTGGTCTGATATCATTAATCTAACAATTTCTAAACTGTGGACCAGAGTTCTTAGCTAGAGCACTGATTTTCACCTTTAGGAAAATTGGGAATAAAGAAAAGAAAGTACTAAGTGCAGCACTCATTTACAAGTCTCTTCCCCCCCCTTTCTCAAAGATTGTCAGAGATGTCAAAGATCAGCACAGCTAATAATAAAATATTAAACAGGGCTGATCTGAACTAAACACAGAGTTCTTGAACAAATGCAAGAAGACAGGTGAGCTTGCCAGGCTGATTGCCAGGCTGAAAATTCTCCCTCTTAGATTGGGTGGCAATTGTTCCCCTCTTTTACAGGTACTAGGTAGCAAGACTGGCTTAAATAAATGATTTAGGTCTATTGTCTGGATGTTGGGAGGTTCAGAAGAGAAGTGGATATCAAAACCACCTGTGGTCTTCAGGTGGAGTTACTGCATTAAAAAACAACAACCGTGTAACCACTTTCCTTGTGCTAACAACAAGAAGTAGTGTAATTACTATCACCACTTACTGTACTAGGAAACAGCTTCTGTTTCTAATTGCTGTAAAAATGGGCTGAATAAAAACTGGGATTGCTGCTGCAACACACTAGCCACAAACACTATCTCCTCCTCCCCATCTCTGCCTCTCAAAGCTGGGCATACTATTGGGCAGCATATGGCAGCCACCTCAGGTGACTGATACTGGGAGGCAGTCATGGTAGTCCCCAGACTTTTCTCTTTGGCCCACTGGCCTTTCCCTTCTCTTGAAGGACAACACAGCCTGTATCACAAAGCTTCTCTGAAAACTGTACAATTCTCAGGTGAGGTGCAAAAAACCCCCTATCCTATTGATTGTGTTAGAGGAGAGATAAACTTCCAGTCCAGTCAGCTTCCATAAATAAAGTTGAGCAGTACCATCTTCTCCTCAGGTCTAGTCCTGGGTTATGTGATATTGTGCAAAAAAAAAAAAAAAAAAAAAAAAAGGGGGGGGGGGAGAACCATGGGCATTATTTCCTAATGGCATCCGCAGATGTTCCAAGAATTCCTCTTTGAATGCTCACTGCCTTCCTATAACAAGAGAACAACTCAATTCTACGATGCTCTCTCTCCTCTTTATCCTCCTCCTCAGAAATCAATCATGTTTGATTCTTACTCATGTAAGGTTTTGCAAGTTCTTCTTTAGTTGGCTTAAGCTCTGAACTCATTACTGATGTTACAAACAAAATAAATTCCTTCATTTTGTTCCATATTAAATTCTACAATTAAAAATACTCATATTAATCAACAAATAACATGCATTTTCACCCTCTCCCCCATGATCTGCAGACATTTCACTTCATTTCATACAGAAAAATATTTTGATATTGATTCAGCTCATAATTTTTATCTGTAATTGAAAAATGTAAAAGTGTTAGTATGACAGATTATAGCAATAGCAAGCAAGTACATTTCTATACTGTTTATCAGTGCACTTAAGCACTCCCTGAAGTGCACTTAAGCACTCCTGAAAATAATTCAGTATTGTTGTTGTCATTAACTGCCTTTGAGTCAACATGGGTGAGATATCTCCAAACCCCTCCTATCCTTCACTGCTCTGCTTAGGTCCTGCAGACTCAGGCTCATGTCCTCACTGATAGAGTCTAGCCATCTGGCATGTGGTCTGCCTCTCTTTCTTCAGCCATTCACCTTTCCTAACATTATTGTCTTTTCTAATGAGTCATGCCTTCTCATTATTAAGGATTTAGTATTAAGGACCCCATAAACTGCAAAATCATTTCACACCAGACAAAAATAGAAGTGATGTGTGTGTTTTACATGTGAAACAACTGAATGAAGAACTCATAGCATAATGCATTAATTGATGTCTTCCAGAGAATGATGCTGAAAAGAGTCTTCCAATATGTTACTGAACATTTTAAAATCCCTATAGTAAAATGTATGCAGTTGAGTTTTTTATGGCATATGATCAGCATTATTTTTTTAAAAAAGTGACATTTGGTTAAGACAATAGCTGATTTATTTCTGTGTTATATTCTGTTTCCAAGCTATCATTTTGTGAGCACCATGACTTTCCTATTTGTTTTACCACCTTCACAGCTTTTCTTTGGTGCTATCACTATGTCTTCTCAGCTGATTCTCTCAGCTTTGAATTAGACTTGTCTACCATACATCTGGCCCTGCCAATCCAGTCTCTTTGTTTATATCTTACCATTTCCCACTGCCAGCTTCCTGGAAGATGATTTGTGCTACTGTCAAATACATTTTCCGTCAGTATTAATATGCTACTAGAATTATATTATCTATTTCTAGTATGAGAGTAACTATTACATGCAGTGTAATATGTGGACACCAGCTGTTGGTACATTGCTTGTTCTACTTATACAACTTGGGCTTCTGCAAGTTCTATATTACTTATATGAGAATTACAGATGAAAATTTATATAGTTCTTTGTCAAAGTTTTCAACAGCTGAGCTACTATGAAGGAAGTTATGTTCCTTTCTTTCAGAGAGATGTGTGTATCCCTTGAGAAGATGACATGATAGTTATGTGGAACAGCAAAATGACAATTGCATTTAGAATTTTATACATATATATTTTCCCATCTAGCATTAATGCTGTTACTGTGTAAACCAATGGAAATATATTCAATATTATCTCTGGAATAAAACTTCCAAATTATTCTCCTATCAGGAGTGCCTATTGTTTTCTCTGTTAGCCTTAGTTCAGCAAGATAAATGAACTACAGTGTTCAAGTTCACCAGACTTTCATTTAAAAGAGATTGCCCACTTTGAAGAGCTTTGTTTTTCTTTATGACACAATATTCCTTTCATTTTTGCATTATAGTTTGCTAGCACAATCTTGTAGAGTCGCGTGGATCCTTGATGACTATGATGGATTATGTTTTGCCATAAAGAAGTCCTCCTTGTTGAAGCAGAGTTGTCTTGGCTAATAGAGACCAAATCAGTGAGCAGAAGGATCAAAATATAAGGTTTCATTTAATATAATACAGGGTGTGTTTGTATGCTTAACAGCAAACTTTGTTTTATAGCTTAGTGGTACATTTAGTTGCTCTCTTACTTGAATGGTTGTTTGAAATGATTAAATTTAATGAGTACAAACATGAAAGTTTAAAAATAAACCATGTAAGCTGTTCTAATGGAAAGAATTTCTTGAAGTATGAAAATACATTTTTTCTAAACTAGTATAAATCAGAGGTACCCAAATTAAACCAAATATGTGTTACTATATACATGCACAAGAAATTGAAAGAGGAAACCCTCACCCTCCCTTTGCTTGAAACATAAAACTAACCAAAAAAGTTATGTGACTATTTACAGTGACTATTCACTTTACTGAGAAAACTGTCTACTGTTAAGTAGAATAAAGGAAATTCTTCACGGTTTAAGTACGTTTTGTAGACACAGAATACATGGTTACTGTCAGTGATTGCTCGTTGTTTTATAATGCTTACTATTAACGAGTATTCATTTATTCAAAGCATTTTAAAAATAAAATAAAAACAATTTGGGAAGAGGCTTGTCAGATGGAAAATACAGTGGGCCCTCCACATTTCAGGGGCTAGGGGCACATGATCCCCACAAAAGTAGAAAAAACGCAAATAAAAACCCCCACTTTTTTCTTTTTTTACTGGAAAGAACATCTCTCTAGAAATCTCTATGTCCTCCAGTGTGACTCTATGGGCAATGTCTGCCAGAAGTCAAGTTGGAGGGTTCTAGTGAGAACACTTCTTTAGGCATTTGTAGGTTCTCCAGTGCAACTCTATGGTCAACATCTACCAGAAGTAGACCATAGAATTGCACTGGAGGATCTACAGATGCCTAGATAAGTGTTCTCACTAGGAATCTTTAGATCCTCCAACTTGACTTCTGGTAGACATTGCCCATAGAGTCACATTGGAGGAACTAGAGATTCCTTGAGAAAACATTTTGTTCCTATCCGTTAATCAAATCCTCAGAGGTCAACGCTGCAAATGTGGAGGACTGACTGTATACTTAAGTTGCATGTTGCAAATACAGTGCCTTCTGTGTTATGTAACCCACTAGATTAATTTTCCGAATGGAGGTTGGTTTCTGCTTCTCATCCCCTCCCCCCTATTTATTTTAAGAACAATTCTCACAGGAACAGTCAGCATAAAGAGTTAATACATAATACAGATAAAATTATGGTTATGAAACCACTTTAAAAAGTTGTATTTACAAACATATTGAGAGCACAATATGTCTAGGAGCAGTAAGTCTTTGTTTTAGATTTCCAGAATCCTATTATAAGAACTTTAAAGTACCTTTGAATTCTTCTCTCGATTTGAAAATTCTAGAGGATTTATACTTAGGATGTACTGTAAATAGACCCTATTTAGCACACTGCATATAGTGCATTTATATGCATATTGTTCTGTCAATTTTTATTTTTCAGAATTGAGGTCATACTGAGTTCACTGACAATGTAAAATGAGTTTTTTAAACTGGGATTTCTATTCAATAGAATTGATCCTATCACAAGGTCATAATACTGTCAGTGGAACGTAGTCTCAAAACTGTCTGAGTTCTGAGGTCTGAAGGGGGACTTTAGTACTTCTTTGCCATCCATATAATTATGTTCATTACTGTCAATAATACATTTAAAGGCCAAAGAAAACTATAGGCCACACTGACGGGTTTCTTAATGAGGGTGTTCAACTGATAATGCTTTTTTTTTTTTACTAGTGTAACCATTTAAATTACCATAGGTTCTTTGCTCTGTCAACCATTTAGTGAGCTTATCATCTTTCATTTGTACAAATGTCTATGAATTCTTTCCCCTCCTATTGCAAGGGTTTTCTTTCACTTTCCAGGCATCCAGGGCCTTGTCAGATGGCTATGACAATCTCTTTATGCTTCAGTAGAAGCGAATAAAGTTCAGCACTGTTAATGGGAAGGAAAAAGCCCTTCAGCTTATTTGTGCCTATTGACCACTTGGCCTATCACACATTGGCTGCTCCAGATTCTCTTACTTTTCTGATGTTGTCAGATCAAATGTGTACATGCCATGCACGAGAGGGGAATCAACTCTTAAGATGGCTGCTCAGATCTCTGTTTTAAGATATGGAATGTATAATCTACTGAAAGGGTAACTGGGTGGGGAAATGTGAGAATTGGGTTCAAGCCTGGACTTGTTCAGAGTTAAATGGCTGAGAAGAGTAGGAAGCTGCTGGAAGAAAATGCTTCAGGAGATTTTCAGTGCAAGATATATGTCCAAATACAGGATTTGCATGTAGGTCTGAGTTTGTTAACAGTTTAAATCAGTCAGATTCAAGGACAGTGCTGATTGTGAAATGTTACATCATTTAAAATATACTCTTAGGTTGGCTGTAGCCAAAGTTGGCCAATAGAAAGAATTAAAATATATCTTTTTTTGTTAAGAATTATTCCACAAGATGCAATATTCTTCTTATAAAGGTAGTCACTGAAGCCATAGGTGAGAAGATTGTGGATGGAAAATGTTTGTTGTAGGTGAATGTACTGAAAGAATAATGTACTATTAGATCCATGCAGCATAAACATTAAGATTCTACTTAAAAGTACTGTATATTTAGAAGTGGGTCTACACTTGCTAGAATACCCTAGGCTGTTTCCAGAGAATTCTGGTCCCTGAGCTGCATGAATCCCTCCATTATCTCTGCATTCTAGAGTGATGCCAGGTGGCTGTCTACACATGCACCCTATTTTGCCAGCACCACTGGCGCAGGCCTCTACCTCTGAGATTAAAAATGAGGCACTTACTGTTGATCATGTGGCTGAGTGCCTCGTTGTGACTTCAGAGGGAGCCAGCAGTGGCACAGCAGGAAGCCTATGTAGGCAACTGCCTGGCATTGCTCTAGAGTGCTCCAGATTTCCCTGGAAAATCCAGAGCAGAAGGCAAGTGTTTTTAATGTGTTTTAAGGTAGGGATGGCCTGGATTTGATGTAGAATTAGCCAGACATTGTGAAGACAGTCTGTGGTTGAATTGGGGGTTTGGCCCTGTACCGTGAAGCTAGGTCACCAGGGGAAACTGGTTCCTTTGCCCTGTGTAGACAAGCCCTAAGACTTAATTTGGGAAATTCTGATTATCTCAGGGCTCATTCATACAGCTTTTTTTTTTTTTACCTGAATGATGCAAATAACCTCACTCACACATTCTGGATTTATTATTCACACCATGGAACCACATCTTTCCATGAACTGCATTGCTCTGCATCTCTGCAACTTCAGTTGCTCACACATGTGGGCACCCTTCCCTTGTCCCCACACCCATTGGCACCCCTCAGCCAGATAAAGGGAGGTCGGCATCCCCTTTTCTCTCCTCCTTTTCCTCTCTCTTTCCCTCTTTTCTCTGCTGGGGAAGGTACAGCAATTTTTTGACCCCGTGGGCTGTCAATGATGCGAATGCATTCGAATCCCATTAAAGGAATGGAGAGTTTTATCCTATTCAGGTCTATTCACATCATCATTCACACAGGTGACAATGTGAATCTTTTGTAAAAATTTTGGGGAAATCTCGATATCGATTATCCTGGGATAAGTGGGGGGGGGTGGTTTTTGGCAGCCTCCCCCCCAAACCCCTCCCCCTTAATCAAGTGCATTCGGGATGTGTGTGACCAACGGAGATTCATCCCAAATTCATCCTGGATTATTTTCATCACGTAAACAACCCCTCAGTTCTTCCAACAGTTGTGCCATTTGATTAAATACTGGAATCATTTAGGGTTTCAAAATTTCAGTTTCTGCACCAGTGATGTTAAGCTTGCACCCAAAATTGTGCCTACATGCTTTATGTTAAAAAAAATCATAGTCTAAATAAAGATTATTAACTCTCTAGAGCAAGAGTAGCCACTATTACAGAGATGGCACCCACACTTTTAGTTAGCCTCATATTCAAGGGTCACCTTTTTTGTTAAGATTTAATCTGTTTTTTAAAGTCTGAAGTACATTAAAATTAGTTGTATGTTAAGCAGAATAAAAAGTAGCTGAAAATAATTAAAATAAATTCTTCATGAAATATTAATTCATTAAAATCTACTCACTCATTATTAACAAATACAATCCCTCACTTGTACCTGATTAATTATTATATTTATATATAAGTGAACCTTATTTTTACCAACTTCACTTTAATTGATATGTTATTGACTATGATATTACTACTGATACTGAATTGAAAGAATGTAAATTAACTGTAATATTGACTGTCCATGAATTAAAGCGTCTTTCATTCTTTTCCCTTTGGGTATGGGGGATGTTTAGCATTTTGTTGCCGAATTTCAACAGCAATATGATGTCAATTTAAAAAATTCTGGGTACATTGAGGTCTGCAAAAATAAATGTAAAAAATGGGACAGCAATGTGTAACCCATGCATTCTGCTTTGCTCTAGAATTATATGATCATATTGCTTGGATAAAATAGGCATAGTGGTTTGAGTGTTGGACTACAACCCTGGAGACCAGGGTTTGATTCCCATTAAATTGTTCTAATAGTGCAATGGGGGGGGGGGGAGATTATCACACCCCCACATGCTTCTTCCATTCTTGTCCCATCTGTAAACAGTAATGGACCTGTCATTTAGTCCATTAAAGTTTCTGTTAATACCATATGATGCCTCTATTACTATTTACAGAAAGGACAAGAATGGGAAAGCACGTGGAGGTGTGATAATCTTCCCCCCGATCGTGCTATTAACAGGATTTCATGGCAATTTAATGATGGGAGGAGGGTGCTTGCCTTCCATGTGATAATCTCCTGAGTCTCAGGGTTCTATTCTCAGCCTCTGCTTGTTTTCTTACATTTTGTCTTATGTGCTTGAAAGAACCTTTGGGCAGAGACTTCATATAATACTACTAGAATATCTTATTTTGGAACATTCTGGATTCTTTTTCTAGAAGAACAACATCTGGAAGACTGTGCATTTCTTACTCTTGTTCTTGTTCAAAGTTAAGCTCTTTAGTCAAGCACTCCTGCACACACTGTAGTAATATGGAATCAATTGATAAATGAGGACATTCCTAACAGACTGAGGAATAGGTTGATAAAAAGTGCATTTTCCAAGTCCTTTGGAAACTGAGTAACATTAGTAAAGGGCCATTTATATTAATTATGTTCTTGTGTATATAATTGTAGCAGAAAAATGAGACAGAGAGACACAACGGACTGAAGGAAAGAGAGTTTATTCTGAAGAAAAAAAACCCGAAATTATGCTAGCAAGCTCTACAGGAAATAGCTTTCCAAAAATGCTGAGCCCAGAGTAAACAACTGACCAACCTTTTATAGGATTCTACAAATGTAGAGAGCAATTCTCCCTCCCTCTTTGGTCCCCTAGTTTCACAACATTCAGCATTTCTTGCTATGCAGACATTGTAGGAATCTTATGTAGGACATAGGAAATGTTTACAGTACAAGATGACTGCGGACTTATCAATGCAACCTTGATGGCAATACAGAGCACAGAGCTAAGAGAAACAAATAGAAAGACATAAAAATTTCCAAAGTCTCATCTAGAGTCCCAGTTGATTATCTAGTCTGACCCCAAATCATAGGCAATCATGGACAGTCATTTTAAAATACAATTTTCAGGCAATTGGCTACTTCATAATAAAGAACAGTGTTGTACTGCTAACCAGCCAGTATCCCCAAGGGTTACATTATCCATTCATCCAGCAAACTACCCATATTTTAAGATTTTAATAATAAAGGGGCACTCCTTCGTTCTTCATTTGATAGTATTTGACTTTCAAGATGCCAATAAAGCAATTCTGTCTCTGCCTTGCTATCTGTCTTTTGAAACTGTATAAATGTATTTGGTCACTGTGGCACTTGGCCATCTTGTTCTTCCTGGTTTCTAGCAGGACAAAAAAAAAAGGCAAATGGGGTTTAGTAATAAGCAGTACTGGGAAAATGATGTACATGTGTTCAACAAATTCCAAGCTTCATTACCAATGAAAGAGATTTGTAAATTGTGGTATAACCCAGTGAAAACATCCATTTACCATATAGTTCTGGTGGAGAAAAAGGTACATTTAATGCTAAGAATAATTAGGAAAGGGAGTCAGGATAAAATTAATGGTATCATAAGGTCTTTACATGGACATATGTGGTGGCATTTGGAATGCTAACTAATTTTACAAAGATTACTATAGGGTTAGAATGAATTAAAAAAATAAAGAGAGATCAATATAATCAAGGGATTGCTTTACTGTATGATGAAAGGTAAAGTTATAACTAATGTGACACATTTGACAAAGTTTTATAATTAGAGAAAGAATGATAATTTCGCAGTGCTAACACTGAGAGTCACCCAGTGTGACTGACTGATTGTTAGTAGATTCAGGGCAGACAAAACTTATTTAACAAAGTGTGCTGATGGAAGCTTTCTTGATGGGCTTTAAAAGAACAAACTTATGATAGGCATGAACAGATGTGGCTAATGGGATTGATTTCAATTTTTATTTTATTTTTGGTGAGTGTTCTGGGAAACACTGACCAAGGTCAGATGGGTTAAAACTGTCAGGTGAAAAATGTTTGCTTTGAGTCAGAGCTTATTGCCTGCCACATCCCTGAGCTATATGTATGGAATGATATGTATCTGAGTTACTACATATCACGGATGCTAACAGCCTAATGGAGAGAGGAAAGCTTCTTCTTGTTGCTGTTGTTAAATGATTAGGAGTCTGAAATCATTATGTTACTACTGCACATCATCATCTACCAATAGATTACAATCTACATTCTTCTGTAGATCTGATGTTTAAAGCTTTGTCAATGGCTATAAGCCATGATAGCTGAAAACGTAAGCAATGCTCAGAGGCATTATGCCTTGAAGTGTTAATGGCTGAGGGCCAAACTATTGTGCAGGCTGTTGTCTTCATGCTCTGTTTATAGGTTTTCTGGTAGCAGCTGACCAGCAGAAGATGAAAGAATAGACAATATCTGCTGGATTTAATCCCTTCCCCCACTGCTATTCCCTTTTCCTTATGTTTCATGTCTTATCTAGATTGTAAACCCAAGGAGAGGGAAGTGTCAAATTAATGATTTGTAAGCCACCCTGAGGGCCTTTTTGGCTGAAGAGTGGGGTATAAATATGCTGAATTAATACATAAAAGCAGCTGGCTGGCTTCTCTTTTAAAAGGACGCTGGCGAGTTTAGAAAGCACATGCACATACATATACATGCACACACACACACACACACACACACACACAATCTGACTAAAAGCCACAGAATCCCTCTGTCAGCATGGATCTGTGGTAGAGTTTTTGCAGTTCCATCCCAAAGTAATTGTTTAAAACTGGGATGCTGGTCTCATTGTACCCTTAGTCTAGTCCACCATTTTTATGGTGTTTCTTAAATTCTTAGTAATTTATGTATAAAAAGATCCACATTTTACCTTCTCTTATAATTTGCATTATGAATTTCCATATAATCAAGACAAAATTACATTATTTGGCTATCAAGTAATGCAGCTGAATGGTTCCTAGGTTCTGGCTGATTCAGAGTTAGGGGCAGCAAAATTCTAAGAATAAAAACTGAATGCTTTTCTCTTTTCTCTAATTATGGGAGCTTTGTACTTCCATTTACAATTGCTGTTTGTGAACTATTAATGTTGTGAAGATGGAAACCATCTTCATTGCTTTACCGCCCCCCCATTCCTAATTGCTATCCAGTCTCCAGCCTTCTAAAAAATTCTTTTTTCTTTGTTATACTACAGCCTACCAATTTAATATACCCAAACCAATGCACTTCTATGCATACATTTTTAAAATGTATATTATTTATATCTACATTGAAAAGGACTTAATGTCCCTTTTTCTGAGAAATGGTTCAATCTGCCATTTTGTCCATCTATGCAGAATCTAATGTTGTAATACATTACTGCACAGTATTGGAAAAAATTAGGTGAAAAACAGTGGCATAAAAATGTTTAAATATATATTTTTCACTGACAAAACTTTGAAACAGATTTTTGTAAAGCTGCCATGAAAGTAGCTGCTGTCTTTATTTCTGGGGCCTTGCCTCCACTGGCAAAAAACGTTGTGCTCATCCTGATGTGGGTTGTTGTCTCTTTCCACAATTAACAGCTACGTCTGGTGAAATAGCATGGGGTTACCTGGTTAACTTAATTATGTCCTGGAGTTAGCAAAGTCATGGGGAGTCCTGATCTTTTCCTGAAACCCTGGGGTTAGCACAGGTTTTTGTACCATGCAAATGGCTGGATTGGGCTAAATTCAGGGCAGCCAGCTATTTACATGCCAGGCACTGTACCACCCCCTTTCCCTGCACTGAGCTGTGTGCAGAAAGGGGATAACCTGTCTCCAGAGCCAGCACTGTCATGTGCCTTATCTGCAGGAGCTCTATGGACAGACCTCACTGCACTCTGCTAAATGCACCGGTGCAAGTGCACATTTTAAAAGGACACAGCCAGGTGGCAATCAAACAAGTGAAAGTGTGACATCTCCAATGGATATACGTACAACATACACAAACCAGACAGTCCAAGTGGGGCATGGAGTGAAGGGGGCATGTAGAGGGGTTCTCCATGAATGTGCTTTGCCAGTGCTTTACTGGGCACACTGATGCTCTGATGCCCTGTACTGGTGGAGGATCGCAGGTGCAACTGTGTGGCCATTCAAAGGGACACCAACTCAAGTCCCTGCAACCAAAGAACCCAAGATATATAAGGTGACTAAAAAAAAATTACTCAGCAGCATGGCTTAAAGTCGTACTGTGCTCGACTGCAGGGCATGGTGTCAAGCCATGCACATTCGGGCTGCTTTGGAAGTGATTGGTGCAGAAGTTCAAAACGCTTTCGGAAAAAGCAGGTTCAAGCTTCTTTTTCCTGCACATCTATTCTGCCCCTCAGTTAACCAAGTCTATGTGTTCCTGGGCATTACGTCTTTGATCGAAAATTTGGTCCAGAAGTTGAAATAACAAGGAAAGAACAGAGATAGATTCTTGGATGATAAAAAAGACGGAGAGCTGTTCAGGCTGAATTGTTCAGCATGTTTCGGCAAACTTTTAAAACTTAAAACTAACAGTATGCGTAGGTGAAATGAAGCAAGCAGGTCAGGTAAACCTTGCATAAATAAACAAAACATTTTGAACCTTCTAGAGACTGCTTGAATGCTTCTTCCAAAATGCATTCTGAGATGGTTTCTTTCTTTCACAAGCCTCTTCTTTTGTTTGTGACCAAACTTACAGATCTATGTTTTTTAAACATGCTGTGGAGGTACCTGTTAATGCAGCTGTATGTGTTCTCCTTTTCTCTTTTTTGTTGCTCACACATGATCTGTAAGGGGCTCTGGAGGCAGCTGCTGTTTACCTTGCCTGCCATAGACAGCCACACACAGCTGCAGTATGACAGGATAAAATAGAATCACATTCTTTCTCAGTTCACACTTTATTGCATTGTTTGTTGCAGAGATGCTGCTACAATCTGACCCTTAAAGTCTATGTTTCTTCAGCCCCCTTTCACCATGCCCCCAATGCCACACTGATGCTACTAAAAAATATTTTACGTAGAACAACAATGAAAAAATTGGAGCTAGGCCAGTGTAAAAAGACTTGGTTAAAAATAACTTTTTTTGTCAGAGGGTTTGTTAATTGAGGTATGTTTGTACTGTCGTGGAATCTCTACTGGATCTTAGCCTACATGTTTCAATATTGTCAGGTCAAGCATATGTGTATTTTGCAATAAATGAATTGCTTAACTATGGCTGAACTAGGTCAGAGTTGAGAACAGGTCAAAGGAGCACCTACTCATTTTTAGCTATATTGTGCTTTTGATCATAGCATTTTTAAATATATATATATATATATATATATATATATATATATGAGTTTTAAACTTACTAGGCTGTGACATGAAACATACTATAATTTCAGTTAAATTGTTCATTTGTTTAAAGGCTTTATAAACCACCTTTCAAAATGCAATATTTCCAGTGCTTTTTACAGTGGAATTGTGTTCATTCATTTATCTTCTTCACACAGCAAGATCTTTATGAATAAGCAATTTATTGGAGTGCAGAATGTATAATATCTGGATTGAACTGCCTTATGGCAGAAAGTCTTTGAGCATAATGCCTATGCACATTAAAAGCTGCAACAATAACAGCAAAGATCCATTGTAAACATAAGCTATCCAGAATGATGGTCCTATACTCTTAAATATTTCAGAGAGTAGACTTTAATAGATTAGCATAGACACGTAGTTCCATAACTCATATAGAGACATTATATCTGCATAGTTAAAGACCACTTTTCTATTTTTTTAGTTCCTGGTTCATCTACAGTCTCTTTTAAACTGAATGTCCCATCTTTCTCTTCTTAATTCACTCTCGTAGTATAATGTGTTATCATTTCACCACCTGGTATCTCCCCACTGAAAGAGAGAGAAGCTAATTTCTCTGTAATAATATTATTACCTCCCATTTAGAACTATTTTAGCTTGAATTCATCCTCTTAAGTCATGAATATAACTATGTGAACAATGAATATGCCTTTCTGGACTAATGAAGAGGTTTTCTGTTTGTCTAGAGAACATATCTTCTAAGAGAAAGATAACAGATTACCCTGATACACTTTACCTGCAGTAATTTCATATTGTTGTATATCCCATGTTTTGTTTTCCCATAATTTTGTTCTCCTGTCTTAGTTGAATTGTGAATCTTATATGCCATCTCTGAATTGGTATCTTGGACTGATGCAACATCTTAAAATCGATTATTAAAAGCTGGAACATTTATCTGTTTGAAAGTGATGCTTACTTAGCCCTATCTGCTTTAGAGGGCATTGTAATGAAGGTTAATGCTGCTACAAAGACATAAAAGCACAGTTAAGTGATCCATAATTAAGTTAAGATCCATAATTAAGTTTTAGAGTGGTTTGTATAGAATCAGTTCATTGGGTTAAAAATGCACAGTGCTCATCCACATTAGCCAGATGTATCAGAATGAAGTAGTTTTCATTGCTCTACTTACCACTTTTATTTCTAAGAACCAAACAATGGATTCAGGGAATGTGTGTGTCTGTGTCTCTGTGTGTCTTGTATGTACGTGTGTGTTTAAACAAGTTGGGGTAATCTTGCTTTGGAGAAAAAAAATCAAGCAATAGCCTCATCACAGTTTACTATTTTTGTGTTATAATACCACAGATTTTTTTTTAAACAAATGTAAGGAAGTACTGACAAATAAATAGAAAAAGCTAATCTGAGACTTAACTACACATCTGGGAAGGGAAAGTGCAGAGGGAGTGGGAACACCCACAACTAACATCACAACATACATCACAAGCAACACACAAATGAACCAAAATTCATTTCTATTGACGTTTTTAAAAAGCCAGGAGAGCATTTGAATTAGGAAGTAACAAGAAGCATCAAGAAGTGACATTAAACTGTACTTTGTAAATCATCATAAATCACCTGTTTGGATGAGTCCAAGTTATATGAAAGAAGATACAAATGAAAAAATATGAGAACATAACATAGAGATAGAAAATAAAGCTCTCAGTATAGAAAAGAAATTAACAAAACCACATCACACGTGAGGAAGTAAGTACATTGTTGCTTACTATCTGTTGTGGTGAACTTTTACTAGTCTAGTAATTTACTAGTCTAGTAAATTAGTACTTACTCTCTGTTACTATTTATAATATAAGGCTATATAATTTATACCACTAGTTTATGATATAAGGCAGAGTCATTCTGTGTTAGTAACTTACAATATTAGGCTAACATAAGGACTGTCACTGCTTTAGAAAGAGTAACACATCAACCAGTTGTTGAGTTGTGAAATCTCCAAAACCTTCACCCCTACAGACATCCCACTGTCTGGGAAATAGTGTTTCAGGAGTCTGAGATTTTTCTTTAAAAATCCTAAATCTACAAACAGAAAACCCACATTTTGTGTTTTGACTAGGTTATATAAATAAATATATTCTCATTTCATACTTTAATTTTGAGCTGATCATGTCTGAGAGGTAGTAAATACAGTTTTCTATATCAGGCATGGGAAGGTTGGGGCATGATACATCAGAGCATAAGTGAGGCTTCCAATCTTATGCTAGCCCTGTCATCTTTATTGATTCCTCACATCTTCCCCATTTCATGCACTTTTTAAAACAGAAGGATGGTGGTGTGCAGTCACCTTTGCCTGACTCATAAACACATACACCCTGGATTACACATTTGCTATTAAGTATTGCCAGAATACATTTATATTCAGTTAGGTCCCTAGATTAAAAAAATACTTGGTAATCTTTTGGCTGAGATTCATCAGTTGTTTTCATGTGTCCTCAAAGAAACATGGACATTGATTTGCTCAGTATCACAGAGATTTCTCCCAATTCCTTCTGATGCGCCTGGCTTCAGTATGTAGTCCAATCTGGAATGTGATATCCAGGCCTGTTTGTAATGTTCCCATTGCTTAATGTCAGGATGAAAAGACAGTGGGATGATTTTATTTCAGAGGAGGCTATACTTTATAGCTGTGGTAGCCCATTGTCTAGCCTTGTTCAGTCCAGAATGGATTGTAGAGAAACTACAGAGGAAAACACACATTTGGATGCTTCATTTTTATATCTGTGGAAAAGATGTCAAATGCTTTTAGATCCAGCTGTATGTTCTGGATTTCCCAGGAATATTTCCCAGGAAAAATCTCCCGAGGAGAGGGGCAAAGATGAAATAGAAAAATCTATAAAACAACTTCTTAAAACTCCTAGCAGAGTGGCTTCTTAGACTTTGGGGCAACATTGATTTTAACATTGTTTAAATGACTACAGCCTCAAGTGCTGTATATTTTCAAGGCAGATGCATAAGTTACCATAGTATACGCTGCAATTTCTTTTATCCTGCTCTTATCATTTCCAGAGTTTTAAAAAACAGAGGTGATGGTGGCATGTATGTGCAGTCACAGGTGTTGATGCTTCTCTAATACCACCTTCGGCAATTATCTTCAGCCTATGCATGCTCTTACAGTTCCTAACTATTCTTACTTGATAAATGAAGTAACTATGTAATAGATTTCTGTGTGGGCCAAAGTATGCATGATTGAACATCATGATTAACCAAGAGATAGGAACTCTGTGAATGAACAACAGACTTTTCCAAGCATTCCTCAAGGGATTACTTACATTTTTTAAAATCAAAAAAGCAAATATTTAAACAGAGACATATAAATTTATTCATGTTGGTTTCAGTATGCATTTGATTTCATGCCACTATCTGTTAGTATGTAAAGTCATAAACAATTTTTTTTATCTGACCTCATTTCTCAAGGAAAGTGATTATTAATTCATAGTGCACATTTTGCAGTATTGCTTATCTTGAAAGCATAATCTTGTGCTTTAGGATAAGTGAGAACAATGGGAATAGATATCAAAGTCCATGATAAAAAGTTATAAATGATTTGTTATTGACAACATTTCTGGCTGTTTTAAATGTTGTATTAAAGACACTCTTCATGCTCATCCCACTGTTTTTTGATGTTTTATTGAAATAATGATAGATGTTAATGAGTTAATTCGAGATTAGAATGGTGTAGAGGTGGTTTTGCCAAAGTTTTGGGAAATTGTATGGTCCCTGTAGCCCCTTCCAACTCTTAAGTTTCTGTGATTCCAATTACTTTTTGAACTACAGCTTCCAGAATTCCCAAGCCAGCATTGCCACTGAGTTCTACTAATAGGTTCCGGGGCTGATATTAATAGGTGGGCTAGTAATAAATGAAGAATTACCCACCGACATACATACACTGCCACTGCCCTGTTCTCAGAGGCAGAGAAGTTAGGCACAGCTTCACCATGCCTAGATCCAAAAGCAGATGAAAGGCTCTTCCTCCACCCCAACTGCTACTGCCCTGCTTGTGGAAAGAGAGAAGAACCAGCAGTAAATGTTTGACTTAATCCATTTCCCTACTTCCTTCCTTTGTGTGTCATGTCTTCTTTAGATTGTAAGCCCAAGGGCAGGTAATTGTCAAATTAACAATTTATAAGCTGCTCTGAGCGCCTTTGTGGCTGAAGAGTGGAGTACAAATACTCTAAATAAATAATTAAAATATTTTTTCAACAAATATTTTATATTTCTGATTCTTCTTGAAATAAAATCTGTTCATTCTTGGAGTCCATGATCTTTGTGGGTTCAACCAGTGTGCCTAAAATTGTAAATGCAGTTTTGATGGGCCTCTCAGCATATAAGTCTTTTGCTTTAGATGTTGCTCTTTATTGCTCTTTCCTCACCTTTTGAAACATAACTTGAGGAGATGATTACCTTTTCAAATGCTTTCAAGAGGATCTGGTGTCCTCTACTTTGAATGCATACATTCTGGTGTCCTCTACTTTGAATGCATATTTCTCTCTACCCCCTTGGATTATTCATTTTATAGTGAACCCTAAATAAGGGGGGTTGCAGACTGCCAGAAATAGTGCAAATTGAGTCCACTTTTAGGGTTAGGGTTAGTGCTAGGGAATAAAGGGAATTGTTTTTTTTTCCTGAGACATTGAGCCTTCTCTGTCAGAGAGCTCTGGTGCCACAATAATATACAGTTCCCATGATTCCCTAACCCTAACCCTAAAAGTGGACTCAATTTCAAGTCTGACTGCATTGAATGAGATTGACTGCCAGGTAAGTGTGTAAAAGATTTCACAGTTTCAAGGATCAATTGTATTCTGTATAGCACCCCAGCAACAACTTCTAGGAAGAATCCAAAGGCTAGGACCTAAAGAGCAACTTTTGGCAATCCCAAGGATTTTGACATGTCTAGTCAGTTTAAATGCTTTTCTTTTCAAGGCAACTCTCATTCTGTATCTCAAATAAAGACTCTTCAGATTCAAAAATGGATTGCTGTGTGGTTTAGGGGGAGTGCTCTTTAAGAAACACAGGTCAAAAGCCCCTCAGGCATGTGGAACTAGCTGTATGGTTCTTTGATTCCTGCCAATATAAATGAAATACTTTCTAAATTATTAATAGGATAATTGTGGTAGTTCATAATCACAGAGTTATAGCATTGGTCACTGGATTCTTAGCCATTTGAATAATGTAGGCTGCTTTAAAACTTTGTATGTGTCATGTATGTGTGTGTGCAGTAAGAGAAATAGCGAAAAACAAAATAGCAGAAACAGAAGATATCCCAATTGAACTCCTGCAATCCTCATTGACAGAGTCAATTCTAGTGCTAACCAACATATGTCAACAGATATGGAAAACAAAACAATGGCCAACAGATTGGAAGCAATCAATATACATCCCCATCCACAAAAAAGGAGACAAAAGAGATTGCAGCATCTATAGGACCATATCACTGATCTCCTACGCAAGGAAAATCATGCTCAAAATTCTGCAACATAGACTCCAATCATACATGGAAAAAGAAATCCCAGATGTCCAACAGGGTTCAGGAAAGGAAGAGGCACTAGGGAACACATTGCAAACATACGATGGCTAATGGAGCACACCAGGGAATTCCAAAAGAAAATCAGCATGTGCTGTATAGACTATAGCAAAGCCTTTGACTGTATAGACCATGAGAGGCTATGGAACACCCTTAAGGACATGGGAGTGCCAACACATCTAATAGTCCTGATCAGGAATCTGTACTCAGGACAAGAGTTTACTGTCAGAACAGAACACGGAGAAACAGAATGGTTCCCAATTGGCAAAGGGGTCAGACAAGGCTGCATCCTTTCACCCTGTCTATTCAACTTGTATGCAGAGCATATTATAAGAAAAGCAGGCTTGGGCACAGAAGAAGGAGGAGTGAAAATAGGAGGAAGGAATATCAACAATCTAAGATATGCAGATGACACCATAATACTAGCAGAAAACCTCACAGACCTGGAACGCCCACTAAGGAAGATCAAAGAAGAAAATGCAAAGGCAGGCTTGATGTTGAACATAAAGAAAACAAAAGAATGACTACTAAGGACCTTCACAAGTTCAACCTAGACAATGAAGAAATAGAAATAGTAAAAGAATTTCCATATCTGGGATCAAATATTGATAGAAATGGGGACTGCAGTCAGGAAATCAGAAGATTAAGAATGAGAAGAGTGGCTATGAAAGAACTAGAAAAGATTCTAAAATGCAAAGATATACAGCTCAGCACAAAAGTTAGAATCATATAAGCCATCATATTCCCTATTACCATGTATGGGTGTGAGAGCTGAATAGTTAAGAAAGATGATAGGAAGAAAATCAATTCATTTGAGATGTGGTGCTGGAGAAGAGTACCATCCCCAAGCTATCATTCAGAGATAAGGCTGTGTTTTACGGTAAATATAAATAAATGCATTCCAAGTGTATAGTTTGACAAGATAGTCAGATTTGCACATATTTGTGTACATATATATATGCATGCACAAGCCCCTGTATAAGAGCATGTGCACATGCTATGGGGATTTTTTTTTAAAAAAGGGCTATCATTTTTTCCAATCTCTGTGGCCAAAGTATTACTGGATTGCAATTAAATGAGTACTCATGTACACACTTCTGGCCCACCCCTTCATCTGAATTTACATTGGAATGAAATCTATGTGGCTCCCAAGATCAATGCAGTGTTAGACTGAAATCACCCAGTTTGGCATGCAAGGGCAGACAGAGATCAAAGGTAGATTCAGGACATGGTGTGGTATGTATTCTGCTCAGGAGTGAGTAGGGAGGCGGATGGAACATGACCCTGGTATCCAGGATACAACAATCTAAGGCTGTGTCTTCATAGGCCAGAATATTCCAGGAGCATCCTGGAGCTCTCCACTCCCAGATCTGCCCTGATATCTTCCCATTACCTGGGACCCTCCATTGCAATGCCAAGAGGCTTTTGCATATACATCCCACTGGTGCGAGTTGCTCGATCCGGGGTCAGAACGAGGTGCTCAGAGTTGATCACATGGCTGGATACCTTGTTTTCATCTCAAGAGTGAGAGATCCACACCACCACCAGCAGGCGGCATAGTGGGATGCATGGTAAACAGCAGCCCAGCATTGCAACAGAGAGTTGCAGATCTTCCAGGAAGATCGGGAGCAAAAGGTGATTTTTTTTTTTAAAAAATCTTTTAAGGATGTTTTGACACTGAACTGCTGAACATCATACAGACAGTTTGTGCCAGAACCAGGGATTGGCCATGTGCTGTCCAGACTTCCCTCCGACTGGATGGAGGGAGGATGTTTTATTTGGATCTTGTGGACAACCCATAGAATTATAAAAAAAACAACAACAAACAAGTGCTTTGGAAACCACTTCTTATGGGTGGTCAGTGGGGAGTCAGGTTGTACTACTTTGGACGAGACCTAGTGTTACTTCAGGTTTGAGATCTCACATGATTTTCCAGAGCTTTGGATGTCTTTCTGATCATTATGCAGTTGACCCTTGGTATCTGCAGGGGAATCCATTCTGGATCTCCTCAAGGATACCAACAACCGCAGATGCTCAAGTTCCATTGTCCTCAATGGTGGCACAGCCATGTAGCCGCACCACTGTTGGGGACACTTTGCCACCCTGCCCCACCCAAAGCCAGCCTTGCCACTCTCACTGCAGTGGGTGGCAGGGGGCTGCCACTCCCTCCCTCCCTCCCTCCCTCCCTCCCTCCCTCCTCTTTCTTCTCTTCCTGGAGGTACCACCACCACCTCCTCCTCCTCCTCCTCCTCTGCCATCCACCCACAGGCTTGCCATCCGCGCATGCTGGGATCTGCTGGTGGCAAGTCTACAGATACTGAGAGTGGACTGTAGCAAGGAAACCCACAAAAAGCAGTTACCTTTTAATGTCTGGGCAAAATTGTTTGATATTTTCAGGTGTAGTAGCTGATTGTGAGGGTAGGGAGTTTGTCAAAGTTTAGACAAATGCTTGTAGGTAGGTTATACTAAGTGCTTTTAATGTTTTCTCTGTGTGGTAGGGCTAGTCTTTGCTCCTTTACACACCTCCTTGAAACTTGCCTTGGATAAAGCATGCTCTTCTGCTTTATCTTTGATGGAATGGGTAACAATTTATTGGAATCTGAAAATGTATAGTATACAAAAAGTGCATACCAATATAGGGTTTGTGCACATTAAAAAATCTGGTACAGACAATATACAAATGGACAAAACACAGAACACAGAATCAAATGCACAGTATACCATTAGTGAGGTCCACACAAGCCTACAGCATTTCCCACTGAACTTAAGTCAAACATAACTTGGACCAAAATAGGTCATGGGTTACAGGGAAATAACATATGTAATCACTAACACCTAGACATACATAATCAGCAGCAGGGAAAACCTATGGTGCTAGAGACTGGATTTCAGGAATTGGAACTGGATTGGAAAACAAGCAATGCAGTCACACAACCAACACAGTCACACAATCTGTAAAGAAACAGCAACTCCATTGTCAGTGTGTGGATGATGGGTGTTGCAGTGATGCTCTTTGGCACCCAGCAGAATCTGCAGGACAAGCTGGCTGCTGTGATCCACAGCCACTTTGTAACTCTTACCATCCACTGGCTCAGCTTCTCTTCTTCAGGATCCTGTCTTCCTCAGTCAAGAAGACACATTGTAAAGTCCAAAAGCATAGTTTATTAATACATATAAAAGTAAAATAAGATAACTAGCTAAAATCCATTGTGATGAACTTGTCCAGTTCAGCCATGAAAGATTACATCTTTAACAATCCCAAAAGCTTAGAATCTCCAACTCGTTGCAGTTAAAACCACTGCTGCCAGGCAGGCTCACGCACTCACATCTTGAACAATAACATTCTGAACAAAGGATTCTCTAGGCCCTTCCCATACTCCACCTTCTAGGTGTTGATCTTATGTTAATTGGATAATGTCTGTATGATGTATGTTAACCCAGCCTCTTGCTGTCCATCATCCACCACATGACTATCTTTCCCAGCCTAACAATGTTTACCTATTTTGATATCTCTTGTTTTCCATAACAAAGTCTGTGTCCATGAGTTCTACCTTTGGGAAAATATATTGTTTATGTCTGTGTTGGCCATCTGGTGTTGACTCACTTTGTTTCTCTAGATGTTGTTCTCATAAGGAAAATTCCACACACACATCTCTACATTTCACCTTTGACTGTATATCCCATCCATATCCTAACATCCATAACCACTTCATTGCTTCTGCTCCTAGTAAAGCAGGGGTGAGGAAAGTGTGCCACATTTTTTGAATTTTGTTCTAGTTGCCTCTTGTTTTGATAAAAGGCATCTGAAATAGCCTGAAACAGGCAGGCTGGTCTAAAACAATGGCAAAAATTCCTTCTCACCTCCTAGAGTGGGGTTGGAGGAAAAATGGCCCCTGAACCTTAGTTTTGCAAGCCCCAAAGCCCTCCCAATGACCCCCAAAGTCCCTCAACAAACCAAATAATTAAAACTTATTCCATTGGTGTAATTTAACATCTCTTAACTAGCCAAAATGACCTAAGCCACCTGAAAAATATGGCAGTTTAGGTCTTTCATGGTGGCCTAAATCCTACCTGATCTTGGAAGTTAAGCAGGATCAGCCCTGAGTGGTACTTAGATGGGAGATTGCCAATGAATACTAGGTGCTAAAGGCTATATTTCAGAGGAAGGAACTGGCAAAACCAACTCTTGAGTATTCCTTGCCTAAGAAAACCCTATGAATGCCCTACATGGCTTAGGCCCAGAGTATTTAATAAACTGTATCTCCTCATATGAACCTACCAGAGCCAGATCTTCAGGAGAAAACTTTCTCTCAGTCCCACCACTATCACAGGCTTGCCTGGTGAGGACATGAGAAAAAGATATCTTGGTGGCTGCTCCCACCCTCTGCAATGCCCTCCCACTGGAACTGAGACTGGCCTCCTCCCTGCTTGCTTTCCATCAGCAAGCAAAAACACTTTTATTCAGGCAGGTATTTAACGTGCAATCATGGGATGGCTTTTTATATGGGGTGTTTATTATATGGGGTGGGTATCGTGGTTTTATTGTGGTTTTAATGCTTGTAATGTTATATTGTTTTTATGTCATGTTTTAATTGTTTTATTGTAATAAGTTTTAAAAGTGTTTTTTGTGAGCTGCATCGGGTCCCTTTCTGGGAGAAAAGTGGCATAGAAGTTAATCAATCAATTAATTAAATTCATGGGGTCAACAGGTGACTTGAAGTCGCGCACACACAGCACCACACATAGGACCTTATCAAACGCTGGCCAGCAAGCGAAGTATAAGCGAAGTTAAAGTGAACTAGACAGATTCCGTTTCGCTTGCACGGCCATAGCGCAATGTTTCTGCCTCCTCGAGAAGGCGGTGGCGCGGCCATTGCGCAATGTTTGGGGCCTCGGAGGGGGTGGCAGCGGAGGCTCCCTTCCACACCTCGCCCTCCCTCCGCACTTGCCAGCCCTCCAGCCAGCACCGGCGGAGAGGCGGCTCTGGCCGCGGAGGAGGCGGCGGTGGAGGCTCCTTCCCGCGCCTCGTCCTCCCTCCGGCACAGGAGGCGGCGGCGGAGGCTCCTTCCCACGCCTCGCCCTCCCTCCGGCACAGGAGGCGGCGGCGGAGGCTCCTTCCCGCGAGGCGGCTCTGGCCGCGGAGGTGGCGGCGGTGGAGGCCCCTTCCCACGCCTCGCCCTCCCTCCGCACTTGCCAGCCCTCCAGCCGGCCCAAGGCACCGGCGGAGAGGCGGCTCTGGCTGCGGAGGAGGCGGCGGCGGAGGCTCCCTCCCGCGCCTCGCTTGGTACATCCACAAAAATCCGAATGTCAAAAGATCCCCTTTGACTTCGGATCAAGTGGGTGAAATACGTTTCAGCTTTGGATTGCCTTTGGATATTGTGTGGACACAAGGAAAGGAAAAACGTTTTAGCTTTGGATTGCCTTTGGATATTGTGTGGACACAAGGAAAGGAAAAATGTTTTAGCTTTGGATTGCCTTTGGATATGTGTGGACACAAGGAAAGGAAAAACATTTCAGCTTTGGATTGCCTTTGGATATTGTGTGGACACAAGGAAAGGAAAAACGTTTTAGCTTTGGATTGCCTTTGGATACCTTCTGCTTGGGACCCCGTGTGATAAGGCCCTGAGGTTTCTCACCCTCAGAGGCCTCCAACCAAACAGCCCTGAAAAATGGAGAAAATCAGTCAAATGACAGCTACAAGTGAGGCAGCATCACTTCTGGTTTGCCCAAATATGATGATATAGACCAGTGATGGCGAATCTTTTAGGGGCCAAGTGCCCAAACTAAATGTCATCCTGGCACTGGATGTTGCTCAGTGCTGGGGAGTCTAGGACTTCTGGGGTGGGGCAGGATTTCTGGGGCGGGATTTCCACCTTCTGGGAGTGGGATTCCTTCCCCGCACCCTCCCAGGCCTTCAGCTGCCTCTCTGGAGAGAGGTGAAGGCCCAGGATGGTCAGGAAGTGGCCTATGTCCCAGCCCTCCACATACCAGGGAAAATGGCTTTGCATGCCATTTGGCATGCATGCCATAAATTTGCCACCACGGGTATAGACTGACAAAAAATTAGCCCCCCTCACAGTTACTGAGCAAAAATTAGTTACTGAGCAAAAATTAGCCCCCTCACAGTTGCCCACCCCTCTTGGAGGATGCAAGAGGCCATTTGGAATTAAGAAAAAAACCCAGCATGTCTTGAGTGCATGGGGACACAGGACCAGGTAGTACCTGCTGAGGTCTGAGGGTGTGTGTGTTTATGTTGTGAAACAGCTTTCAAAATAGCACCGAAAACAGATGTCGTTGGATGAAAATTTTAGCTGTCAATCATACAACTGTATCTTCTTTCTTTTTCTCATCCCCCTTCCTATTGCTTTTATGGAGACCTTGGAAAAGGTTCAAAATGTATCATTTGGCCAGAAGAAAGATAAATGTTAAAATGAAGGGCATCCACAGTGTTGGGAGCACAGAACCCACTTTGGTTGTGTGTTTAGGTTTGGCATGAAACAGATGCACTGCTCTGTTATGATCAAATAGATAATGAAGAATTGCCTTTACAAACCCTGTTCCACAAATATATTTACAGCTCCACACATCTGTTTACAACAAAACATCAAGAACAACTCTAGTCATTTGCTGAGATCAGAAGTAGAACGAAGACTATCAATATAAAAGCTATTGCATATTCATGCTTCATTTTGAACATGCTATTCCAGAAAGGGCATGTTTTCCATGGGTAGAGGAGAGAGAAAGAGCTTCTGCTGAACACAGAAGTCTCTCAATCGATATTTTAAATTGTCCTTTGGCAATCATTGGCTTTGAATTAGGAGAATGCCAAGGAAAAGCCAAATGCATTTATAAGATCAGTAATGTTGTGCAGCCAGCTTCCCCCTTTCTGGGAAGTTAAAAAAGTTTACTCCTGCAGACAAAGTTATAGTAGCCTCTTTTCCTGGTACATTTAATTTTAATCTAATGAATTTAAAAATATACAAATACACTTTCATTTGAATGTGTAATCAACTGGTTTCAGTTTGTGGGAAAACAATAGGTGTACCACTTGGGAATATCCCAAACAATTCTCTGCACTGTCAGATTTTGTCCTGTTTCCAAATTAGAAACAGTACTGTGATCGCAGACTTTTGTGCTGGTTAACAACTACAGTGGTATTGTAATATTCAATGCTTCTTTAAAACCAGGAGTAGTTTATACTCCCCCAGGATGGTGCCAGGCTTAAAACAGGCCCAGAATTTTATTTTCAAAGATCACAGTTGAAAGCAAACAACCTCAGATTTTTAGACCAAACTTGTTCTATTTAATGGTTACCTTTCTTCCATCAGATGATGTTTTGGGGGTTCATTTCCTTGACTTCTTTGTTCGTTTAATATACAAATGTTCTAATTGGAAGAAATTTTCTAGCACACTTCTTAGTGAGCTAACTCCCAGTTGTGAAATAAACAAAATTTCATGGTCTGCATAAATAAATTATGCTCTTAGTAGTAATTGTCTACTTTTTGTCTCTGCCTAAAATATTAAAAACTAATACGAATCAAGGTCATGATTAGAGTGCTGCTGGAGTTCTACAAAATGCATAGAATTGAAACTGACAGATTTTCACACCTCTAGTTGTAGACCCCAACTTTGAGCTTTCTCTCATGCTGTATTCCTACTGATGTAGTGAAAGCTGTTTCTGGAGGCTGGTATGTTTCTAATTTCTTTGCTCAGCACTCCCTCTCTAACTCAGGGCCTGGCTGGAATTTACTTTGAGGTTCACATGCAGGAGGAAGGGGGAGGAGAGCTCCATTGGGTCCTGTGGCGATCCCTTGCCCACACACAGCTGTATTCATGCTGGGAAGCATCAAGCCCTAAGTATAGCTCATGCTGGTATTATGTACTCTTAGTGGCCTAAGCTTGTTAGGAGGCAAGCCATTACATTTTGCATGAGCATCAGCCTCCAAATAGTCCTGCTTAAAACACATGGCTGTCAGCAAGTCACATAAGGTTCTTACTGATAATGAATTCTTGAGGCTCATTACAGGCTTGCAGTTATCTGATGTTACTCAAGGAAGCATTGCTCATTGAATGTAAAGATTTAGGTAATCACTAGCCTGTTTTGGTTTCTTTTGTCTATTGGTTATTTTTCTCAGTCACACCAGAGCAAGCCAGGATCCAGATGCCACTCCTAAGGCTGTATCCACACTACAGAATTAATGCAGTTTGACACCACTTTAACTGCCATGGCTTAAATGGGATTTGTAGTTTTGTGAGATAGTTAGCCTTCTTTGTTCAAGAGCTCTGGTGCCACAACAAATTACAAATCCCAGAGTTCCATAGGATGGAGCCATGAAGTGGTATCAAACTGTATTGATTCTGCAATATGGGAGCAGTCACTTTTTGTTGGCTGCCTTTTGTGGGAAAGTATTGTTAAAAAACCTGTATTTAGAGATTGGTAACACATTTTGGTACAGGTTGAACATCCCTTATCCAAAATAGTTGGAACCATAAGTGCTTTGGTTCTTAGATTTTTTCAGAATATTTGCATGCACATAATGAGATGTTTTGGAGAGGGGACCCAAATCTAAACATGAAATTCATTTATGTTTCATATACACCTTATGCACATAGCTTGAAGGTAATTTTGTACATTATTTTTTTTTCTTGATCAGAAGGAGTTTATTTTCCAGACCCAGATATGTGTGCACATGGGTGCTTTGTAAAATTTTGGTTTTTTATTTTAATGACTTTAAAATGAATAAAAAGAATTTTAAAAATTGTACAATATTTTAAAATAATTTTGTGCACGAAACAAAGTTTGTGTTCATTGAACTATCAGAAATCAAAAGTCTCACCATCTCAGCCACCCATTACAGATTTTGGTGCAGTTTGGATTTTTGGATAAGGGGTACTCAACCTGCAGTGTTCTTTTGGCTAGGTCCCAAATTAGTTTATCATGCTTGTTGGCCCTCAGGGATATGGGAAGGATATGGGAAGCACTATGTATTTAAAAGAAATAGAATAAAGATATGGAACTCAGTGTGTGCAATACTAGCTGTGGCAAAACAGCATGACGAACTATAGTCATATATTATGCCAGGTGCAAATGCTGGCAGAAAATCTAAGTCAGCCTTTGAATTGTAATTTAAGATTAATTCTAAGCATTGCAGCATCTGCTGCCTTGAGTATTTGTTGAGTGTCAACACCCAACCCTACAATGTTTACTACTCAATTTAAGTCAAATGCACTAGGGTCAGAATAGGGGGTGGGATGCAGAGAAATGACTTCTGTATTTGCTAAAGCTGAGACAGGTATGGGAGGAACTTATTCTTTAGAGTTGGGGTTCCCAACATGTGCTCCAAGGATCCTTTAGGGCTCTATGTGTACTTCCCAGGTGCTCCTCAGCCACTCCAGAAAAATGAAAGAAACCAAAATTGAATGAAATTAAAGAATAAGAATATATTCTTATATATACTCCTAAACACCATTAACTTGTAAGACATAGGGTGGGCTTTGTAGGGCCTCCACCATAGAAACAAGGGCTCCACAAATCAAAAAGGGTGGGAACCCCTGCTTTAGAGTATAATATAATGAGTTACAGTGGGTCATATCTTAATTCTTAGAGGAACTTGAATGAATTTTTGGAGGAATTTTAAAAAAATTGATAAATTAAAATGAAATGCTAGTTCAAGCAAACCGGGGTGTGACACTCATATGTTACATAGTTATTAATTTTTGAAATAATTCAGTGTATTTGCTTCATATATGTTAAACAGCTAGCATTACATTATCTATTTATCACTCAGTGTTTCTAATGTTACAAGTCAAAAGAGACTTCCAGATGCAGCCAATGCCTACCAGTGAAACACAAAGCAGCATATCAAGAAAGCATGCTTCTTCCAACTGCCAAGCTTTTTATGTTTTTACTGGACTGGAATAGATCATTATTTATTTATACAAATGTGTGGTAGCCACTGGGAAAGGCTTGTTTATGGCAAGCTTCTCTATAGATCCAGAAAGAAAAAGTCAAATTCTTCTATTTCAGTGGATATTAAAGCCCTGCAGCATCCTTGTGAGTCATACCTGGATCCCAGGGGCAAGCATTCATGACCAAAACAAATAAGCAAAGTGGTCTGGAAAATTCACTCCTTCTCACCCTCCCCCCAGTCCTCCCTGTTAAATGATACAGAGTATGTTGCACATGCTCCCTCTGGTGCCTTTACATGCTGATCCAATGAAGAGGGCTTTTACAACAACTTTGCATTGCGGTATTATGATAGAAAAATATCCCAGATATCTGTGATCATCTCGAAAGAAAATAGAGGAATGTTGGTCATATACCTCTAAATAAGACTTCAAAAGGGTTAGGAGTTTTTGGATTAGTACTGGAACACTTTGGTCAGGCTAGTGCTTGTGGGATTTTGGGAGTTGTAGTCCAAACAGTAATGCTTCATCTTTCTGGCTGGATGCTGGAAGTGGCCTGGAAGGGACTGTTATACTTGAAACAGGATGCTGGACTTTCAGGGCTGTTCTTTCGTTGAGTGGTGCATTTCTCAAGATAATTTTTGCATTTATAGCCAGGAGTCGCTTATTACCATCCATTGCCCCACCTATACACTTTTTTGCTTATTTAATTGAGAGAGGGAGAGGGGAAAGAGGCATTGCTTGTTTGTCTATAAAGTCAAAGGAGGTTTTGTGTTGGGGTGGTATATGAGAATAGAAGATGACAACTGTGAAATATTGGCATGCCTAAGTTGTATTTTGGAAGCCAGGAACATCCAATCATACATTGTTAGTCACCATAGGACTCTAATCCTGTTTCAGAGTGTACAAGTAATAAAGAGAAAGTGTTTGCTATTGTAATAAAAACTTGACCTTGGGGAATTTATAATTAGCTCAAAAATAATAACTAGGATCCGAACCCATTATATGTAGGGGGATAGAGGGAACAGTTCTTGCAGAGACACATTTTTCCCCAAAAGAATGTTGCTTTTATTAAGAAAGAGAAATAAATCAATAAGCAAGCACACACATACACAGAAGATCAAGCATATAAAGACACCCTAACATACATGCATATATAAAAGATCTCCGGAATAAAGTAGTTAGCTTGGATAGGAAACACAAGGCTTTCTAATGGTGACAATTACCTGAAGGAGGCTGCTCTGAAGATGAATGAAGATGAATATACTCAACCATTATAAAAGGGAAAGGACAATGGATAGAGCCGGGGACTCCAGTCAGAAATCACTGTGGCGCAGTGTCACCATGAAGTCTATCCAGACCCTAGTGTGCCTAAGATTTTGGGAAGCATTTATACCCTTAATCCTAGCCTGAGTTTGAAGAGTTGCTATTGTATATCAAAGGATTCTGATTGCTTGCTTTGAAGTAGACAAAGGATTTCCAAATTTCCGAAAGGAAGAGATGGGATGTTGATGTTATCTCATTCTTAGCCAGTTGTAAATCTCTGTGTCTCTGGAATTCAGAGGGTGTGAATGTGCTGCTTGCAGCTCCTAAGCCTGGCCTTTTTGATTTGCAAATTGTTGTAAATGCAGATGTGGCCTTTTTAGGGTGCCTACATGATGTGCATGCTTTGAGTTCATTGCAGTAAAGGCTCCTCCAACCACGGGGCTATGACAGGGACCCAAAGGGACCCAAATCAATCATCGTAACACTATACTAAGTTCTTCACTAAGTCATCTATCTATATAAACTGAAACAGAATCTGTGAAAAGTAAAGCAACATATTGGTTCAGTTTTGTTTTTGACTGGACTATGTTGAAGGGTGTAGAGAGCAGTGGCATTGTTTTCCTTTTCCTGGGTATCAAAGAAATCAGATGAGAAGCTAACTATTTTTATTTCTTCTAAATCATGTCACACATAGAACCTAACTGGTTGCTAATGGAGTAGAAGCTGATAATCTCTCAAAGTGAAGAATTTCTTCTTTTCCTGAAATTGTCAAATTTGTCACTTTTTCAATAGAAAGTAATAGGATATTCATTGGTTTTGAATTCCTCCTGCATAAGCAGAAAAATTTGGGTACTACATTGTGTATCTTTTAGCTCAACATTGGCTCCAGGGAGGCTAAGGGGTTTAGTAACTTCCTTCCAACAGATCTAAGTAGGTTCATACTGGATGGCATGTAAGCTTTTCATGTGAGTCTTGGGTTGTTGACAGGTTTTCCTAAAGCTATTAGAGTATGAGCATACAGACAGGAGAAACCTAAAGACATTTTCACCAGTGGGACTATAATATGTTATGTTTATCTATTACTACTATGTTTGGCACACTGCTCACAATGGGTGAAATAATGTCAATTAATAATCTCTAATTGCACCATAGCCAAATATTGTAAGAATGTGCCATTACTGTCTCTCTTAACTGGAGCTTACATTTTCTAAAATTCTCATTATATCAGGAATGTGGCCTTTCAGATTGTGTTAGACTGTGACTCTGTTGCCCCTCACAATTGGCAAGGCTGGCTGTGGCTTATGGTAGTTGAAGCCCAACAACATTTGGAAGCCCCCCAAGTTGACTATCCCTGCATTGCACAGTTTGATTCAGACATCATTTTGGAAATGGTTTTAATTAGTTCGGACAGCTTCAAAATCCTCCTGTTTTGGGTCATAATCAAAACTTGCTTCATAAATTTGAAGCTTCATATGGCTTGAATGCTATTGTTAGTCCTAAATGAAGTAGACCCACAAAATAAATGGTACTTACATAAATGTTGCCTTTCCATTTAACCATTGATTCATTGGGTCTACTCTAGTTGGGACTAACAATAGTTGAGGCCCTCCAGATGTTGCTGAAATGAAAGTCTCATCCGACCTAGCTGGCATAGTCAAATGACGAGAGATGCTATCCAGCAGTACTTGAAGGGCAGCCTGATTTAGACCTATATTTTCCCATTGAATATAGTGGGAAAATATAATGGTATCAAATAGTTTTTATTAATTCCTAGTACAGAATAAAATTGGCAGAGTTTTCACATTTGAGGTGATAAATGTTCTGCTTCCTAGAGAAACAAACTGGTAGGAGAGTGTGTGCAATGATTTTTGATGTCTATGGATTTTCAAAAGCAGATTTGTTTACCTCTTGTTTTTGTGGACAGTGTGTTTGAAAATGACATGTAATGGCAATGCCATTACATATGGAGTGCCACCACATCTGATAGGCCTGATGAGAAATCTGTACTTAGGACAAGAGGCTACTGTTAGAACAGAATATGGAGAAACTGATTGGTTCCCAGTTGGCAAAGGGGTCAGGCAAGGCTGCATCCTTTTACCTTGTCTGTTCAACTTATATGCAGAAATATTATACAAAGAGCAGGCTTGGACATAAAAGACGGTGGAATGAAAATAGCAGGACCGAATATCAACAATCTAAGATATGCAGACGATGCCATACTTCTAGCAGAAAACATCACAGATCTGGAACAACTACTAAGGAGGATCAAAGAAGAAAGTGCAAAGGCAAGCTTACTGCTGAACATAAAGCAAACAAAACTAACAACTACAGAGGATCTACACACATTCAACCTAGACTATCAGGAAATTGAAATAGTAAAAGAGTTCCCATACCTTGGATCAAACATTTACCACAATGGGTACTGCAGTTAGGAGATCAGAAGACTAGGAATGGGAAGGGAAGCAATGAAAGAACTAGAAAAAAATCATAAAGTGTAAAGATATACAACTGTGTGTGAATGTTAGAATCGTACAAGCCATTGTATTACTTATTTCCATGGATGGATGTCAGAGCTGGACACTGAGAAAAGTGGATAAAAGGAAAATTCTTTTGAAATGTGGGGCTGAATCCATCTCTATCTATCTAGGAAAAATTCAGATCCAGAAGAATGCTCAGATTGGGAAGAAAGAGAAAAACATAATTGATTGAAGTACTTTAGAAAGCAATTAGAACTATGTTAGTTGTGTATTTGTGTATAAAAGTTTGTATGTCAATAGGATATATGTTTTTAGGAATGCATGTTCATAGGAATGAATGTCCATATATATGGGTTTATGTTTGTAAGTTTTTATGTTTGTTTGTATTTTATTTTTTTATAATTTAAAATAAAAGACTATAACAAAAAAATGTGGGGCTGAAGAAGAATACTGAGGATACTGTGCACAGCTAGAAAGATAGATAAATAAGTTCTAGAACAATTCAAACCTGAAACTAAGGGGGATTGAAGCACCGTCTTCAATCCCAGGAAGGGGAGGGGCAGGCAGATGCCGGGCGCCCCAACCCCTTCCTGAGGACATCATTGGAGCACCCGCTGTTGCACATGGTGGGTGCTCTGATGACGTCCTTCCGGCTCAGCTGAGCTGGAAGGAGTGTGGAAGAGGCGCCCTGCGCCTCTTCTGGCACCCTTTTTGGCTCCTCTGAAAGGAGGTGCCATAAGGGTGGATCGGGGCCGAGGCATGGGGCAGCCTCGGTCCCAATCTGCGGCTTCTTGGGGCAGCCCACAGCCGCCCATCTGTAGAGGCCCTAAGATGATAAAGCTGAGATTGTCGTACTTCGGCTACATGATGAGAAGGCATGACTCATTGGAAAAAACAAATCTAGGAAGGGTAGAGGGATATAGAAAGAGAGGAAGGTTGCATACTAGATGGATGGGCTTTATTAAGAAGGTCACAGGTATGAATTTGCAGGACTTAAGCATTGTAGTGGAGGATAGGGAGTCTTGGAGATGTCTCATCCACAGCGTTGGCATGAGTTGGGATCTACTTGTAGGCAGTTAACAACAAAATGGCAATGCCTTAGGTTAAATAACTGCAAACCTGCAGAAAGCTACGTACAGAGGTTTTGTGCATGGGAACTTACAAGTTTGTTATATTTGCCATAATTTGCCTTCCTTTTAGATTTTTAGGCCACTTTGTAGGAAAATGACATATACTACAGTATGTAAGAAATCTGAAAATTATTGCATAACCCAAGGCATAATTAGTTATGATGAATGAAAAATAGTTTCATGTATTTTTTTCCTGCTGAAATGGCAGAATGTTTCATTCAGGTTAGAGTGGATGGATGTCACTTTACTGAGAGACTACACAAATATGTACTACAAGAACTGTCAGCAGCGGGTAGAGGCATATCCCAGATACTCTTGATTCTCAGGTCATTGTTGGAAGCTGTGAGTAGTGCACTGCAGATTTGCAATAATGCTTTTTTCTTACGAAAACACAAGAGTGGGCCTTCAATAAATTTCTTTTTAATCCCATCCCCTTTCCAAAAGGTGATGTGGTAGGAGGTTAAGGAGGGACCCCTGGCAAATTTGTTCCCATTTTGCAAATGAAAGCTGTCACCTTTTCCTTTATCATCTTTCTTGCACTGAGATTTTCCTTATATGTAGAGTTTGGGAAGAGACAGTTCATTTTGTGAAGACACATACTCGGCGTTTCCATTTGTTTCCAGATCAACGAAACAAGTTATGGGGGGAATCCAGGTTCAGTGCAATCAACTTAAAAAGATTTCTACTTCAATTTGGATGTATGATTTGATTCTGGATTTGAGATTTGTCCAAATACAAATCTGTCACATTCCTAATTTCTTAGGTAAAGGCAAGAGTTAGGGCAACCTGTTCACTCACTATACAGCAGTTTAGGGAGAAAATAATGTGGTAATATTTCCTTGTTAGCTATCTAATGTAATTTCACATGTAGGTATATATACAAAGAATACAAGTAGTAATCAGTAGCACACATGGCCTAGAGTATCAGCCTAGGACTAGTCAAACCCACATTCAAATTGCTGCTCAGCCATGAAACTGATAGGATGATCTTGGCCTATGTTTGTGTTGGGTTTTTCATCTGTTGATTTTTTGTATGCTTTTTAGCATAGCTTTTTGTAAGACATCCTGGAAACAATTCACACTGAAGGACGGTATCTAAATTCTTAAAACTGATAAATAAGTCCATAAGCTTAACCTACCTCATAGGATACTTGTGAGGATGAAATGTATGAGGTAAATATGCATGTTGCCCTGAGCTTGATAGAGAAAGGATAGAATAAACATGTAATAAAATAGATAATTCATTACAGTTTTTAAAGTTAATGACATTTGTTTCATAATAATTACTAATTAGCTTTTGTAATTAGCATACGTATGAAACATGCTGGTAATTACCTTCTTTATTCTCATAACAGTGATGTTTTGATGTTAGTAATTTGAATGTTGTTTGAAAATATATTCGTGGTATTTGAGTAGTGAATTAGCTAAATATGTTTTGACTAGTCAGATGCCCAACCCAAATTACTGCTTCTCTAAAGAGCTGGTACACACATGATCAGGGAGCAATGGAGAAGAGCGTTGGGACATCTGAACATTGTAAGCTGGCTCTGTTTCCCTGCTTGTGTTTCTTTTATTGTTAATGATAGATGTGTTTAATTTCCCTAGAGCCCATTTTCTTCATCAATGCACCAGGGAATTACATATGCATATCCCATTAAATTTAATTGGCACTGGAAAAGGGACTATTGGCTTGGTTTTAAACTGATCTAACTAATGGGGAGTGAACTGCCAAGGAATACAAATGTGAAAAGGGGGGAAATAGCAGATGTGCTCCCAATAGTGTCTGATTTCAGTATTACCTGCTCTTCCATTCCAAATCTAAACTATTTCTCAGCTTCTTAAATGAGTTAGTCTTTGGGGGGGGGATACAATAACAGTAAGCAAAACCCAAACTGGGATCAACTCCACAAAAGTAGCTATGTTAAACCACAGAGTTTAACTTTCCTTGGAAAGTTAGGTTTGTAATAAGTGAAGGAGGGAAATGCCGCAGTGAATCTTTATAAAATACCAGAGACACAGTGCATGATCCAGAACAGAAACAGTGTGCTTCTGTCTGCTTCGATCATATAGACTGCAGACAAGTGTCAGTAGGGGATCCAAAAACAGCTGACCAACCTTAAATAGTGTTTGCCTACATACCTTCTCTCAACAAATCTTGCCAATAAAACCCCATAATAGGTTCACCTTAGGATTGCCATAAGTCAAAAAATGACTGGAAGGCACACAACAAACATTCCAATTTAAATGCCTGTTCTTGACTACTCAAGATAGGATATAAGTCAAGTACATAATTTATTCTAGCAAACTGTAGTCTGTGACAACTTGTACTACTATCATCACAATGGTTTTTAAATGGAAGGAAAAGAAGTTGGAGGAAGAAATTGATAAGCAAGATTTGGGCAAGAGTTATGACTAAATTGAAGGTAACAATTGTTTATATATTTGGGGTGTCCATCAGAATAAGACAGCAGTGGGCAAGGTGTGCACTGTAAAACAGCTTCCAAGCCCTGAGGATCCTCACCCACCCATTTTTTCACATCCCCTTACCCATAGTGTCTTCCAAGTTTGTTTTAAGCCTGATTTGGCCTCCCCCTCCTGAAATGGTAGGTGATCATCTGTTCACTTCTGTTTTTGGCAAAAGGGGCCTATATTGGCCTAAATCAGCCAGGTGAATCCTAAGTCAGGTGAAATGGCCAATCACATTCCCTGGAGGCTTTGGACATTGGTATTGTTCTGTCTATTAATTTTCTGTTAATGTTCTTTCTGCTTAATTTTTTCTCCTATGCCATTTTTCTTGCCACTCAGTTGACTTCTTTTGATTATGTATAACTTACATTTTATTGAAATTAAACACTTTATTCACTCTAAAATATATGTATTAACTTTGCAGTAATTGCTGAATATTACCTTTTTTAAATTTAGCAAATTGATGGCAGTAGGCTCGTAACGATACGAGATTATTTCCTAGTTCAAAGAGAGAGGAGAAATAGTTTACAAGCTTCCATCAGCACAGTTCCTAATATACTTTCATTTCTGGTGAAACAATATTTCTTCTCAATGGAGAACATTTTGCTGTGGCTATATATTTCCATTTCTAAGAAGACTATTCTTGCTTTGCTTGGAGGAAAAAGTTAAACTTCAGCACAGTTCTGTGCATTAACTACTTAGGATGGAATCCAATTAAATTTAGAGGTGAAGCAGATTAGCATCTTGGAGTTGCCTCTGCCTGTTCAAGTCATAATTGGTGCCCGATTGGCCTGGGACTGCAGCAGCCAGATGCTGAGGTCCTGAAGCTGGCTACTATCATGATCCTGGATGGGCCACTGGCAAAGTGAGGCTTTTTGCTGCTCCTTTTCAGGGCTGCCTTAGGCAGCCTCAGAACAGCTTCTGGCTGCATTGGGGGCATAAATCATCTGCACTCCACGCCCACCCCAAAGCATCCAGAAGTCACACCTTTTGGCCTGTCTGTTTCCGGCCTTACTGACCTAAATTAAATTGTAAGTCCCAGTTAAAACAAAGCCATCATCTTCACAGCTCATCTTACACTGGCCACAATACTATGGGAGCAGCCCAGAGTATTCTGGTCCCAGAGTTGCCCTGGATTCCCCCTGTTACCTGGCCACTCCTCAGCAACAGCTGTCTACACACGTGTCCCCACTATGTTGCCTGGTGTCACTATCACTGGCATGAGTCACTCCCTCTGAGGACAGAAATGAAGCACTCAGGATCAATCACATGGCTGGCTGCCTTGTTCTGACCTCAGTGGGAATGACCTTTGATAGCAGCAGTAGCACCAGGCAATCCAGCATGGATATGTGTGTACAGAGCCACCTGGTGTCTCTGTGCAGTGCTCCGGGTCTTCCTGCAAAATCTAGAGCAAAAGGTGAGTTATTTTAAACTGATTTATGGATGGTATGATATGGATTTGATGTGGAACTAATCTTACAGGATGACAGTCTGCCCTTGAAGTGGGGATTGGTCTCAATGTCATGTGGCAGATTGCCATGAGTTCAGAGGGAGACTAGTCTAATTGGCCACCCCTGAGTCAGTGAAAATCTAGTAAGTTAGCACTTATGTAAGTGACTTATTCATTGAGTCTACTCTATCTGGGTTTAACAGTTGGATTTAAGCCAGTAGGTCTTCTCTAATAAGTGTCATAAGATTATAGCCTTAGTGGATTTGATTAGGAGACTTCAGATGCAAACACTCTGGACAGAGAATGCCAACACTTCATTGCTCAAAGTCTTTCTTTCATGTATTCTCTCCAAAAGTTGTTGTTGTTGCTGTTTTGAGGGATTACAACCTGTCTTTCTTCTTTCTGGGGCAGCTCTACCATTGCTGCCACTTTATTACATGTTTTGTTAGGATAGGGTTAATTATGTCATAACCATGACAGAGCTACTAAACTTCCATCTTCTTAAATAAAATTGTTAAAGAAGTAACTGAATTTAAAAATAAAAAAATAAAAAACAGCTGCATTTCATGCAGTGTTCATATTCCAATTTTGAGATTACATAATTCTCATGTGTCTGACATTGACTCCTGCATGTAACTTTTATTGTTAATTATTGTTAAAATCTTGAATGTCATGGCAGTAATTTATGGTTTGTTTGATAAACCACACCAATGAGGGTGTGTGTTCTCATTTACTAACTCTAATGTGAGTGTTTACCAACTCTAATGTAAGCATTAGTTCTTAATGCATGAAAGTACACATATAATAAATAATACACTTAAAAAAAAAAAAAGCTAATACAGCAATTGTGATTGAGGCCCAAAACAAACGGCCAGGCACTCTGGGGGCATGGCGTTTCGATGACACATGCCCCCAAAGCACTCAGAAGGTGCCCAAAACTGTCACCCAAAGGAGGGGCCCTTAGGGCTGCAATGTATGTTTGACATGGGCCGGAAGCAGCTTTGGCCACTCCTGGATGCCTGTCTGTTTTGTCCTAGAATCAAGGTAATAGCTGGTTCCATTATGAAGAAAGAAATAATATATGATCACAGATAATCCTTCTATATAATTCCTATGAGTTGCAACTTTTCCAGGTGAAGCAGTGCAAAGACAAAGGATGGCAAACAGGATTTTATAAACAAATAGACCATTTTTTCCAATTTGGAGCTTTGTTATATTGATTTTGATCCCCAGTGTCCTCAATTATTGTTAAAGTTCCTCCCATGATACACCTAGGTTTACTAGCTGAATAATGTGTGAAAAGGTAGGAACTCACTCCTGAGAATATCATACCCAGTTATGATCATCCATACAGGATCTTATTTACATCAAGAATAGATTTAACACACTCTAGGGGAGCCTACCTTTGAAGAGTCTTTGGAAGCTGCACTTGGTACAGAACACAGCAGTAAATATATTAATGAGTGCATGCTGTGTGTGATTGTGTTATACTTCTCCTGAAACATTTGTATTGGCAACCAATTTGCCAATTGGATACAATTCAAAATGTTGGTGATTGCCTTTAAAGCTCTAAACAGTTTGGGTCCAAAGTACCAAAAGGATTGCCTTCTCTTATACCATCCCATTTGCTCCTCAGAAGAGGCCTCTGAGTTTGTATCCTATTTATAATGGAGGTAGTGGATGTTGATGAGAGATAGAACCTTCTCAGTAAGTGCATGAGTGCTGTGGCACATCTTACTTTATGAAGTGTGAATAGTCCTCTGTAGACCTATTTTCTTCTAGATGGTGATCATATTTCTATTTCAGCTGCCCATTGTTAGTCATGTATGCTTTTTTAAAAAGCTGTTTTGCTGGTGGCATTTGCCCTTTACAAATTATTTCTGTCCTTTTATTGATTTTTTTTTAATACTGAAATAGTGGTTTTGTGTAACTATGACTCAAAACAGACAGGCCAAAAGTGCCGCCTTTGGGCTGCTCCTTGACGGTGGTCCGTTGTGGACTGCCTTGGGCCATTGGCATCTGGTCACTGTGGTCCCACACTCCTCAGAGCACTCGCAGTTGGAGCGGTCAGAGGCTGCTCCAAACCACCCATCTACTTGAGGCATATATGAATCTGATGAGTGCACAGACACTGGAAGGATAGGATATAATTTATTTTATATAAACAAAGCAACTAGGAATTCAGGTTTCAAAAGTGTTTAGAATTTATATCATATTGTCTCATATCAATCTTAATATTGAAAATGCATTGCAAATGAAACGAACAAATTAAATGAATTATAAAACCCATTTTCTGTGTCAGAATGTTCTCGCTTAGGGTGAACTGCCAAAATACCGCCACAGAGGGGCTAAACATTTAATCAAGCAATAAGCGAGGGTGTGAAAAGGTCATTGTAAGACAAATTCTGTTTGATTTAATGCATGTATTTAAATTTTTAATGTAGTTTCACTGTTAATATTAAACATCTTTTTTTAGAACTTTAATTTTAAACTGACATTGATTTTACTAATGTCAAAGCTGAATAAATTGATCAAGACTGTCTCTTGATTTCTCAGTTTAGTTCTCTGATTTGATCTCATATTTAGCAAAACTCCTCTGAACAAATCTTTCCAAGAAAAGCCCATGATAGGTTTGTCTTAGGGTCACCATAAGTTGGAAACAACTTGAAGGCACACAACAACGCCAATAACAAACTTCACTTTGCATTATCTGCTTTAAGTGTGTAGAAAGCCTTTGTAATTAATCAGAATGAAGAATATGAGGATTAGAGGCCAGCTAACAGTTGGACACAGCACCTGTAAATATAAAAATCCTACAAAGGATCTTGAACAGGTGACACCTTTAGTCAGATATCCTTTGAAAGGGATATTGGCTCTAGTCTTAATGGTAAAAGATCATTACAACCATTGTGTTCACTCAAATTAAGGCAAGTTTGTTTGGGCAACTATTTCTCCACTGAATTACCTAATTGATTGTACTAAAGGATGTATGCAGGTTTGCCTTCTTTGTCAATTTTTAAATATTAAAACGCATTATGACAAAAGTATATGTGAAAATATTGTCTCAGTTTACCAGATGCTTCTTGGAGGTGACTGTGGATTTCAGATCTCTCAGAAGATTCTATGAAGGCAATGCCATATTGAACTTTTTCCACACCCACCCACTCATTGATCCCCTATCCTGGAAAGTTGCCAGACAAATTTAACCTGTCCTTTACTTCTTCTGAATTTCCTAAAATTTTACCCACAAAATGGGGAACTTTCAGCTAGCCTTAAAATGTAATAAAACTTTATTGTGAGATTTAAATTTGTCTCCAGTAACTCAGTACAGAACAAAAGGTGCAGAGTGGGTCACACCATTTTTACCCTGGTGCCAGTAACGAGACCCATTGTACTAAGCTCATTTTCCAGCAAGCATCCTGTTTCAGTGGAATTCTATAGAACAGGAAACTAATTTACAATTACTTAAACAATGTCATGAATTGCTGTGCATGGAGTACTGTTTTCCTTAATTACTTTATCCTTCTCGAAAACTTGGAAAAAAGTGTTCTCCCTTTCTCTCCCTCTTCATTTACTGCCCAGCATAACATTAACAAGATATAAAAATATTTCCCCCCGTAAAGTTTCTCTTTGCCAAGTATTGGGCTTGGCTAGGTTGGATTAAATAGAAGCAAGTGAAAACATCTGTGCATTTTTCAGTGATCTGCTGGGTGTGCACTTTACTTTTACTCAATAATATACAAAATATTTGGACTCACAAAATACTTTGTGCATTTTGGCTGCTTCTTTGGTAATCCTATAATAAAAACACCCCCAAACCAAATAACTTTACTAGCCAAAAGGCATTATATTTAAAGACAAAGTATCTCTTTAAAATTAGAATCAATAAAACACAAATAACATATGTCCCATTTAATTTAAAATAAAAGACAATGCTGTTCACTCCTTTTATTTAATCCTACATATGTATACTTTTTCAGTATTATTTAAAGATTCAGATGCAATGCATGATTATATGAAACATGAAACATATACCATAATTTAGTGAGAATCCTGTGGCTCATGGATTGCTCTTTTTGGTCTCTAGACCTTCAAGGTACAGCACAACTCAGTGAAAAAGAAAAGTCAACACAAAATATTGCTATTTCTGTTTATGGAGACATCTGAGTGCTACAATTTTATTCTAGCACAGGGTTGAGGACTGTTTTGGCACAAACCATTTCTGCTTTGGTTTGGTTTGGAGAGGCTTTGGTGGGTCTCAGAGGCTGAAAACTGGCATCTGGAGATTGTCTATCTCTCCTTTAATAGTATGTGAATGGACCTTAGGCTTGCATGCCCCTTCTCTTCCTCCAAACGTGATGGTGGCATCGGGACAGAATCGGGGGCAGCCGGCGTGCAGTTGTCCCACCCCAATTCCACCCCCAGACCCTTGTGGCTGGTCTGTACAGGCCCTCAGATGAAACAATAATAATTCATATAGAAGTGACAACTGAAGAAGAGGAAAGAGGAGTTGTGAATCCAAGCCCTGTTCTTGTAGCACTCTAACATCATAACCATAGTTTAATGAATATTGGCCCACATGTTCCTCCATTCACTCCTATCCTCCTTTTCCCATGTGTTGCTTTTTATATTTTCATCATAGTTAATTCTGTGATTTACTTCAGTTTATTAAGTGTGACCTGGTTTAATTGTCATTTCAGATCCAGTTTAGTAAACTGACATTTAAGGTATAGATTTGCTTTTGGAATTTAGTGGGAAGATATGATTTATTTAAATAAAGTTTAAAACATCAAAACCAAGGGATGAGAATAGTTGAGGAAGCTATCAGCTTCATTAGTTAAGGTTTGTGAAGCCTGGATTGGTATATTTGAAACAATGCACTATCAATGATTGCTTACCATTTTATTTACTAAAGTTGAATGAGTCTCTTGCAGTTAAAATAGCTTGTCACTTTAGTGTTGTGGTGATAGCAAGAAATATGCATGTTGTAATTTTGTGACAAAGATCCTGTAACCCCAGTTGTTTCCCATTCTTTCCTGAGCCTTCATGGCCCATTTAACCCCCCCCCCCCCCATTTTAGTACAATGTACCCTTCAGGTCATTGCACAAAGAACAAAAAGTACCTAGATCAGCTGTGGACAACATTTGCTTCTCCAGTTTTTTTTGTCATCTTTGACCATACTAGCTGGGATGGATGGATGTTGCAGTTCAGCTACATGCAAAGAGCCATCCCTGTTCTAGAGCAGATGTGGGAGATCTTTGGCTATCCAGATGTTGTTCGACTACAACTACCATAGTCTCTAAGCCAGGTCTCGGCTGGGCCAAGGGGGGGAATGGCGGCGTGCGCGCACCCCCCGCTGCGCGTGACTCCCTGCGCACGCTGCCGCCGCGGCCGCTACCACGGCCACCGCCATAGCTTGCATGGCCGCAGCCGCCATGGCACATGTTGCGGCCGCCATTTTGGTAGTCCAAATCACGGCCGCGACACGTTTGCGCATGCGCAAGAGTACTGTGCATGCGCAAACGTGCCACGGACGCCATTTTGACTTCCAAAATGGCTGCCGCAGCGAGCGCGGCCGAAAACGCACCCCCCCGATGGCGGTGTGCGGCAGCGACGGCGGCAACCTTCCACCTGGGCCGGTAAGTCCGGGGCCCGGGGCCTTAACCGGCCCCCGGGCTGTAGGTTGCCGGTCCCTGCTCTAAGCAATACAGTCAATAGTGAGAGTTGGTGAGATACTCAACTCAATTATATCAAGAGGGTAGGAATTTCCTATCCTTGCTGTATAAATTTATCATCACCAAAGTTAAAATGGTCTAATTGGGAATACATTTGAGTACATCTCTGTTATAGACATAGATATTTCCACACATGCCAATCTCGTTTTCTCCCCTTCCCTCATATTACACAGTGAATGCTCAGGATAAGATGTGAAGTCATCTCTGTTGAAAAGAGAATACAGGATGAGTCTCCCTTATCCAGAATGAAGAAATCCAAATTACTCTGAATTCCAAAATTACACACATGGGTGGCTGAGATAGTGACACTTTTGCTTTCTGATGGTTCAGTGTACACAAAGGGGAGTTGCAGACTGCCAGAAATAGTGCAAATTGAGTCCACTTTTAGGGTTAGGGTTAGGGTTAGGGTTAGGGAATCATGGGAACTGTATTTTATTGTGGCTCCAGAGCTCTCTGACAGAGAAGGCTCAATGTCTCAGAAAAAAACAACAGTTCCCATGATTCCCTAGCACTAACCCTAACCCTAAAAGTGGACTCAATTTGCACTATTTCTGGCAGTCTGCAACCCCCCAAACTTTGTTTCATGTGCAAAGTTATTAAAAGTATTATGCATAAAATTTCCTTTAATCTATGTGTATAGGAAACATAAATGGATTAATGTTTAGACTTGGGTCCCATGTTTAAAATATCTTGTTATGTAGATGTAAATATTCCAAAATCCAAATAAAATAAAATTTGAAATCCACAACACTCCTGGTCCCAAGCATTTTGGATAAAGGAGACTCAATTTGTGCAGTATTATGAAGAAATATGAAGGTTAACTGTTTCAACTTTTGCATGGAGGGATGTGAGGATAGAGAGGAAATGTGACAAATGAGTCCCCCCTCCAAAAAAAACCTTTACTGAAATGCACTAAATGGAAATAAATCCCTAGTTGCCCCCTGTGTGTTTCCATTCAGAGTTAACCTAAATGGGTAATGTAGTCTTGGACTTGATAAGGTTTCTTTCCCTTACTTTTCTATTATGGACTATCATTACATAGCAGGCAGCAGTGGAAGCAATGACCCTGCCAAAGATATGTTTGTGACACGGAAAAGGGCCATTAATTAATCCAGTAGTGTATTACTTACCCTCTCCTCCCACATAACTGATTAGAAAGAGCTAATGTAAGCATCCTCTTTAGTCTGCGGTTTTAATTTAATGGCAGACGTTTAATCATTGTGAAAGGAGATACAGTTAATGGCCACATAGCCACTTCACTCCAATTTAGGTGTCAATAAATGACCATCTGGAATAGCAACATCTCATTCAGAGTAGTGCCTATTTATATCTGTAAAACACCGTAGTTATTCGCCATCTTATTGTAGTAATTGATTTTGGTTTGTGCTAGATCCTAGCAATTCTCTTCACATTTTAAGGAAGTTATTATTTTAAAATATTGTGTTTTTCTTTCCTGCTGTGATGGTTTGATGAATTGTTTTCAGCTACTTGGCTTCAATGTGAGGGCCTAAACTTTTTTTTTTTTTTTAAACTTCTTTAACCTGAAAGCTGGAAGCAAAGTTGAAAATAGCCAGATGGCTTTTCTAAGAACATGTTTATATTATGTTTCTTTAAAACATTTTATATTTACAATGGAAATATAAGAAATTTCTGTGAGAGAATAAAACTAAATATTGATACCTTGCCTAAAAACATGATGATATAATGCAGAACCTGGATTGTTCTTTTTTAATTGGCACTACTTTTCTTTGGTTAAATGCTGTTTCATCCATGAATAAGAGCTGATTTAAAAAGAAATGCTGCTAAAGCTCTAGTGGTTCATGGTCCAAATGCCTCCTACATACTATAGATTGGGGGTGAGGCACTCCCCCCACCCACCCCATGGACAACATGCCATTCTTGTCCTAAAGGCAAGACTATACAACTGTGGATTCCCATATTTAAAGTCCACCAGCCCAAAATTCTGTCCTCTTTATCCAGCACCAAGTGCACTGTCACATAAGGCTGGTGGGCTACCTCTGGCCTGGTGGTCAAAAATGATACAGCCAGTCATATCCTCCAGCACAGTGGCTTTCTTCTATTACAGTTGGCACTCTGTATCCATGGATTCAACCATCCACAGCTTGGAAATACTGAAAAATAATACAAATTCCAAAAGCAAACCTTGTTTTGCCATTTTATATAAGGGACACCATTTCACTGTGCCATTGTATTTAATGGGACTTGAGCTTCCATGGATTTTGCTGTCTGGGGTGGGGCCTAGAACCAAACCTAGTGGATAACAAGGGTCCACTGTACTAGTTCTTTAGACAGGAAGGATTGTAACTAAGAATCTCTGGGGGAATGTTTAATGTTAGCTCAATTAGTGGACTGAGTTACAAGCAGTCCTGGAATCTTCCCACCTGTATATCAAGGTATAGAGACAAGGATTACAGAGGCAGAATTCTCTTTATGAACTGTATTTTATTAGGGGAGTAACACACACCAATGCACACACACACACACACACACACACTCGCACAAGAGCTAAGAAATAAAAAAGTGAGCATTGGAATAGATCCAAAGGCTCCACTAACAGTGATAATTACCAAAGACGTGGTCACTCCTGATGGTCCAATTGGATGATTCGGTGTGGGACTCAGCCATTTGGGAAAACTCAGAGAGGGTGGCGAGTCGGAACTAGTGGAATTCAGAGTGGCATGGAGTCACACTGAAAACTAACTAGCCCGGGGAACAAAGGAATTTTGGTATCTTATATAGAGTAAAATTAGCCTGCTGCAAAGAGCAGGTGTCCTACACCAAAGGTCCGAATCTGCATGGGAATAGTCATAGAATTATAGAATCATAGAGTTGGAAGAGACCACAAGGGCCATTCAGTCCAATCCTCTGCCATGCAGGAACTCAAAATCAAAGCATCCCCAACAGATGGCTATCCAGCCTCTGTTTAAAGACCTCCAAAGAAAGAGACTCCACCACACTCTAAGGGAATGTGTTCCACTCTCGAACAGCTCTCACTATCAGGAAGTTCCTCCTAATGTTGGGATGGAATCTCTTTTTCTGTAGCTTCCATCCATTGTTCTGGGTCCTGTTCTCTGGAGCAGCAGAAAACAAGCTAGCGCCCCTCTCAATATGACATCCCTTCAAATATTTAAACAGGGCCATCATATCCTCTCTTAACCATCTATTCTACAGGCTAAACATACCCAGTTCCCTAAGTCATTCCTCATAGGGCATGGTTTCCAGACCCTTCACCATTTAAGTTGCCCTCCTCTGGACACGCGCCAGTTTTTCAACAGCCTTTTTGAATTATGGTGCCCAGAACTGACACAGTATTCCAGGTGGGGCATGACCAGAGCAGAATACAATGGCACTATTACTTCCCTTGATACTATACTTCTATTAAAGCAGCCTAAAATTGCATTGGCCTTTTTAGCTGTGGCATCACACTGTTGACTCATGTTCAACTTGTGGTTGACTAGGACTCCTAGATCCCTTTCACATGTAGTCACATTAAGCCAGGTGTCCCCCATCCTATATCTATGCATTTCATTTTTCCGCCCTAAGTGCAATATCTTACATTTCTCCATGTTGAAATTCATTTTGTTAGCTTTGGCTCAGCTTTCTAATCTATTAAGGTCATTTTTAATTTTCATCCTGTCTTCTGGGGTATTAGCCATTCCTCCTAATTCGGTGTCATCTGCAAATTTGAGAAGCAAGCCCCCTATTCCTTCACCCAAATCATTGATAAAGATGTTGAATAGCACTGGGCCCAGGACAGAGCCCTGTGGCACCCCACTGGTCACTTCACTCCAGGATGAAGAGGAGCCATTGCTGAGCACCCTTTGGGTTTGGTCAGTCAACCAGTTACTAATCCACCTAACAGTTGTATTGTCTAACATTTTACTATCTTGTTTGCGAGAATATCATGGGGGACCTTGTCAAAAGCCTTACTGAAATCAAGATATGCTATGTCTGCCACATTCCCTTCATCTAGCAAGCTGGTAATTTTATCAAAAAAAAAAAAAAAAAAAAAAAAAAAAGAGAGAGATCAGATTAGTCTGGCATGACTTGTTTTTGAGAAACCCATGTTGACTTTTAATGATTATGGCATTCCCTTCTAAATGTTCACAGACTCTCTGTTTAATGAACTGTTCTAGAATCTTCCCAGATATTGATGTTAGACTAACTGAGCGATAGTTGTTGGAATCCTCTTTTTTCCCCTTTTTGAAGATGGGGACAATGTTTGCCCTCCTGGGACTTGTCGTGTTCTCCAGGAGCTCTCAAAGATTATTGCCAGTGGCTCTGATATTACATTTGCCAGTTCTTTTAATATCCTTGGATGTAGTTCATCTGGTCCTGGAGACTTACATTAACCAGGTATTCCTTTACTACCTCTTTACTTATTATGTGCAGCATTTCTCCTATTGTGTCCTCTGCTCCATTTTCCTCAGGTTGAACACACTTTTCCTTTTGTGAGAAGACTGAGGCAAAGAAGGTGTTGAGTAGTTCTGCCTTTTCTCTGTCCTCTGTTAGAATTTCTCCATCTTTTCTGCGCAGTGGCCCTACCATTTCCTTCTTCTTTCTTTTGCTACAGACATACACAAAAAAGCCCTTTTTATTGTGCTTAACCCCTCTAGCAAGCCTGAGCTCATTCTGCGCTTTGGCTTTCCTGACTTTACCCTTACATGTGCTAGCTATTTGTTTGAATTCCTCTTTAGTGATTTTGCCCCTTTTCCATTTCTTATACATCTCCTGTTTAAAATTTAGTTCAGTTGAAAGTTCTTTTCTCATCCAACCCGGTTATGAATTTCTTGAGACATCTCCCATTTTTCCTTCTCACTGGAACAGTTTGAGATTGCGCCTTCAGTATCTCCCTTTTGAGAAACTCCCATCCATACTGAACTCCCTTCTCCTTTAGTATTCCTACCACGGGATCACTCCCAGCGTTTCCCTAAGTTTGTTGAAATCAGCTCTCCTAAATTCTAGAATGAGTGTCTGACTATGCCTAGCTTTTCCTTTCCACTGTGTAAGAAACTCCAGGAGAACATGATCACTCCCACCACTTGCACCCCATTGACCAGGTCATCCCTGTTGGTTAGGATCAGATCTAAAATAGCTGATCCCCTTGTTGCCTCTTCTACCTTTTGGACAAAGAAATTGTTTTCGAGGCAAGTGAGGAATTTGTAATAATAATAATAATAATAATAATAATAATTTATTTATATCCTGCCTTTAGCCGAGGCTATCAAGGCGTCTTACAATCTAAAAGCACAATCCCATACAATACAAAGAACATTCACCCCCCCAAAAATATATTAAATTCATAACAACACTAAAATTTAACTTAAAACAAAATTACAAATGCAGTACGAATTAAACAGGGCACTCTGATTATAAAGGAGTGATCTAATGGTGGGGGAGAGATTATAGGAAATATCATTCTGAGAACGCCTGCCGGAAGAGATCCATCTTGATGGCTTTTTTTAAGCCATCTAAGTTGGTTATCTGATGGATCTCCTCCGGCAGGGCATTCCACAGTCTAGGAGCCGTGGCAGAGAAGGTCCTCTGGGAGGTTGCTGCCAACCTAGTTCTTATTGGTTGAAGCAACTTCCTCCCAGAGGACCTGAGGGCACAGGGCGGATTATATGGAGATAGGCAACTCCTTAGGTAAGATGGGCCCAGGCCATGTAGAGCTTTAAAGTTAATACCAACACCTTATACTGTGCCCAGAAACTAACTGGCAGCCAGTGCAGAGATTTTAAAACTGGAGTAATATGATCACTTCGTGATGTTCCAGTGATCAGCCTGGCTGCCATATTTTGTATTAATTGCAGTTTCCGAGTTAGGTATAAGGGTAGCCCCATGTAGAGTGCATTGCAGAAGTCAAGTTGTGAAGTTACCAGTGCATGTACTACAGTTTCTAGGTCCCTTACTTCCAGGAAAGGGCGCAGCTGGCATATCAGCCGAAGCTGATAACAGGTGCTTCTGACTGTCACATTGACCTGATCTGTCATGTGAAGCGACGAGTCCAGGAGCACCCCCAGACTGCGAACACAGTCCTTATCGGAGAGCATGACCCCATCCAGGACTGGAGGTTGCAACCCAATACCTGGTTTGGGGGCTCCTACTGTAAGTAGCTCCGTTTTGTCTGGATTCAGCTTGAGTCGGGTTTTCCTCATCCAGTCCATTACTGCCTCGAGACATTGATTGAGGGGAGAACTGCCATTTGCCATCATGGCAGCTGACCGAGACATGGAGAAATATATTTAGGTGTCATTAGTGTATTGATAACACCCTGCCCAATGTCTCCTGATGATCTCCCCCAGCGGCTTCATAAAGATATTAAACAACATCGGAGACAGGATGGCACCCTGTAGAACACCACATTTAAGCTCAGTTTTTGAGGAGTAGCTGTCCCGGAGTGACACCCTCTGGAACCTACCCGAGAGGAAGGAACGGAACCACTGAAGTACAGTGCCTCCTATTTCTAACCCTCTTAGGCATTCCAAGAGGATGTCATGGTCTATTGTATCAAAAGCCGCTGAGAGGTGCAAAAGCACCAACTGGGTCACGCTTCCCCTGTCTATGCTAAGGCACAGGTCATCTACCAGAGCGATCATAGCAGTCTCCACCCCATATCCAGGCCTGAAGCTGGTTTAAAATGGATCTAGAAAATTGGTTTTATCCAAGATCACTTGGAGTTGAAAGGGGACAGCTCGCTTGATCACCTTGCTCAGAAATGGTAAATGAGAGACCAATCTATAATTTTTTAGGTCTAGGGGGTCTAGGGAAGGTTTCTTCAGGAGCGGTCTAACAACCGCCTCCTTTAAGCTTGATGGAACAGTTCCTTCCCTAAGGGATGCATTGATGACCCTTTTAAGAAAAGCCATCAAGGCATCACCCCCCTGGACAACCAGCCAAGATGGACAGGGATCAAGGAGCACGTCTTCTTCTTCACTTTTCCAAGGATCTTGACCATGTCATTGGTACTTACCGGCTCAAACTGATCCAGTCCAATCTCAAAAATGGGTTTATTGGACACCTCATCAGTCACTTCTGCTGTAAGCCCGGCATCCAAGTAAGCTCTTATCTGAGAGATTTTATCTGTGAAATAGTTGTTAAAAACATCACAACAGGCTGTTGTCGGGTTAAGTAAAGGGTTTTGCACAGGGGGAGCCTGTGTCAGCTCCCTTACCACCCTAAACAGTTCTGTTGGACGTGATTCCGCAGACACAATACGTGCAGTGGAGAAAGATTTCTGCGCTGCACGTATTGCCTCTCAATAGGAATGAAGAAAATTCCTATGACGAGTCTTGTCAGATAAGAGTCGAGTTTTCCTCCAGGTGCACTCTAGTCATTGTCTTCATATTCTTACGTTCATCTGTGAACCAAGGTTGATTTGGAACGGGTTGGAAAGGACGCTTGGGAGCGATCATGTTGATAGCCCTGGTAAGATCGGTGTTCCAAGTATTCACCAGGACTTTGACAGAATTGCCAGCTTTGCCAACCAAGGAACTCTCCAAGGCTTTCTGGAACTGGACTGAACTACTTTAAAGAAAACAAATAGGTCTAAGTAATTTTTAAAAATATGCAGTGATAATGTGTTCCACAACAGATAAGAAGTATATACAAAAAAATCCCTGCATCAAAACATTATATCTAACAACACCATAATGGCTCGAGATAAAATGCCATTTGAAATAAAGGATTATGGAGACATTAATATATCTTTGGTTTGATTGACATATATAATAAATGGGAAAAATATTAATAAACTCATGAAGTCCATTTTTAGAGTTCATTTTCTTTTCTTTTTTGATCTTATATATCAATTTCTCTATAACAGTGAGTGATCGATTTATTGGTTATGCAAAACATGCCCTCAAACGTAAGGAAGATAAAAGCATTTTTGGGGCAATACCTTCATTTTCATTTATAAAAGTGAGAGCAGAGACGTTGAAGTTTGTAATGCAATCCTTAGCTTTGTTATTTTCTCCAGTTTGATTAAAAAAAAAATGGACCAAATCTCTTTAACCACAGGACACAACCATCACATAATTCTGTCAGTTTAGAATTGTCCATGGGAGTTTTTATTAGTTTTGATTTTCTTAATAGTAAAAGACAATGGGATAAAGCAGACTGGTGGCTTGGAACAGCCTTTGGCTGTCCCAGCCCTGGCGGCCCCTGATTGTCCCAGGGCCCCAGTGATCAGATGCTGTGGTCCTGAAGCCAGCTGCTGTCGCCATCCTCAACACACTGCTGGTAAAAAGCGGCTTTGCATCTCTCCTTTTCTGGCTAGCTTCAGGGCACCTTAAGTAGTTGCGGAACAACTTCTGGCTGATCCAAGGGCATGTGTCACCTGCATGCCATGCCCCCGAAGTAGCCGGAAGCCTAAATTAGCAGAAATTATTAGAAATATAAATTAGCAGGGGATTTGATTAGATGACCTCTAGAGTTCCTTCCTAACCTATAGTTCTATAATTCTCTGGACTACAACTGAATGTATGTCCTAGAAGATTGTGTATGTTGCCTTAGCACAGGGGTCCCCAAACTACGGCCGGCGGGCCAAGCCCAGCCTGTCGAGGCCTTTGAACCGGCCTGTGGCTGGTCCTGCTGCCGCTGCCACCACCGCCGCACTGCCACGCACACGCGATACGGGGGTGCCATTTTGTATTCCAAAATGGCGCCTGGCATCGCACATGCATGTGCACTACTCCAGTGCCATTTTTTGTTCCAAAATGGTGCCCGGAGTTCTGGGCATGCACGCGCAACGCCGAGCGCATGCACACAACTCCAGACACCATTTTTGAACAAAAAATGGTGCCTGAGTAGTGTGCATGTGCGCGCACGCATGTGTGCGCTTCCGGCCCTCCAAAGATCTGGGGGCCAGCGAACCGGCCCCTGGCTCAAAAAGTGTGGGGACCCCTGCCTTAACACTTTATCATATGAGGCTCTTCTCTTGCTAAAATAGCATAGTTCGTAAAAACACTATGCAGTTATGATTGCTTTCTTTTCTATTGCGTAAAAACTTAGTACACACAGCATTTGGGACTGCCCACCCAATACCTACTCCAAGACATTATCTCTCTTTCGCTCTCTCACACACACAGATCCGCCTCTGAAATATGAATGAAATCAGTCTTACATTTAAAAAATACCCCCCCCCCTTTGTGTGTGGTGGGGAGAGCCTTCCTGATCAGTATTGATTAGATGTCTACCTTCAGACTTAACTAATCACTGTCATATGAAAGCCAGCAGCTACTGATCTGTCTGTCTGATATATCCCAATGCTGGCTTTCATCTGACATTGGTTAATTAAGTCTGAAGCTAGAACAAACAGCAAGAAAGAGGCAGAGGGTTAATAAATAAGTGCTGTTTATACTGTAATAATAATAATAATAATAATAATTTTTATTTATAGCCCGCCTCTCTGCCAAGCAATCGAGGCGGGTTACACAAGTTAAAATAAACAGTGTAAAACAATCCCAACCCTGATCCCTCCTCCCACCCCCTTAAAACAGTATTAAACAAGAAAATGTTAAAACAATAAACTACTACATAAAACAAGCAATAAATAAATAAATAACCAGCCCAAGCATCACAGGGAGGCCGGTAGAATATCAGACAAGCAGCGACTCCCCAGAGCAGATATATCCGGGGAATAATTAGTCTGGGAAGGCCTGCCGGAAAAGATCCGTCTTCACTGCCTTCTTAAAGGCAGCGAGCGTAGAAATAAGGCGGATCTCGTCCGGCAGGCCATTCCATAGCCTGGGGGCGGTCGCGGAAAAGACCCTCTGGGAGGTCTGTAAGACTCTTCCACTTATATTTCCAGCATATGTGAAAGTGTGTCTGCGTGTCTGTGTGTCTAAGAAAAAAAATAAGAAGAGAGAGAGATGCTAGAATGAGGCTATAAGGCAGGGTAAGGTGGGCAGTGTGCAAAGTTTTGACTTCTCTGACAAACCCTCTCTATCCATTTGCCAATGGATAGGAAAAAAAATAAAGAAAAAAGCTTAAAAAGTTTCTGTTACTTTACCAATTGAAAGAAAATTAGATTGAAAGTTCCATCCTCTTCTCATTCTCACATGATCAATGGAGCACCCAAACCCACTGACCACCTCCTGACCACTCAAAATTGGCATTAAAGCGCAATTGAACTTCTGCTCTGGAAATCGTACAGAACAGTAGAGAGAAATGAGGTCATTAGCATATTTTTGTGTTAATAATTCAAAAATGCTTTCTAGTCTCCCACTGGAGAGCAACTGAAGAAAAATGGTGTCATGTGATAAGCCCTAACTGAAGATTCAATTATCCTAATGTAATAGTGATTCACCTGCCTCATGTGATTAAACTCTTAGGTATGATAGATAATAAAGAACACAATCTCCTCCTTCCTACAACTATGCTATTTTGCAAAAATAAAAATGATAATTAAAGGTATCTTTTAAAGAGAAGTAATAATATCTCAATGGAAATCTCCACCATTAATTGCACTAGTGTTAGAGTGATTAAAAAAAAATAAGTGAAGGAAATGGGCATATCTAGCCACTCTTGCAGTATGCATACTTACTAGTGCTTCCTCCTTTGAAGTTGTGTGTGTGATCTATTTTAAGTGTTGAAGCATTCATTTTGTTTGATGTTTCTTAAAAAGTGGAACATCTTTTCCTATTCATAATAACCTAAATCAGATGCTAATCCTACACAGAGTAGACCTATTAAAATGTGAAATGAATCTTGTTAATCATAACCAACCTAGGCCCTTAGTTGGAAATGTAAAATGTGTAGTTTGATAGAAGCTGGGGGAAAATTAGCCCCATTTATCCAAAATCAGTAACAAAATTAAAATATCTTCTTCATACCTATGAATGTGTGGTTTTCCCCCTAACAGTTATTTATATGGTCCTAATGTGTTTATTTTATTATTTTCTTAATAGACCTGACTTACTGCTGTGTTGCTTTCACAGAGAAATAAATACTCAAGACTACAAACATAACTTTTTAATAAACTTTCCCAAAACCTTAATGGTTCATTTAATGAACAGAATATTCTCCCTATTAATGAAGAAGTATGTAACAAATCTTGAGAGAGAAGATAAAACACCAGAATTTATTTTGTTTATAGTTGCTTATAAGCTTTGTGCTGCAGTGTTATGGACTCTGGGAGGTAGGGTATTCTAGACCTCTTTCTCTATAGGTGGAAATGAAGACCCTTGGGTGAGGGCTCAACACTGGAGGCTTCCTTGGTGGTTTCTGCATGGGCCAGGATACCCTTGGGGCAGCCTGGAGTTTTGTGGCCCTGAAGCTGCCTCAACCTCCCCCTGTTTCCTGGGGCACTCCATTGTGGTGTGGGTGGCTGTTCACACACCTGTCTGGTTCTGAACTGCCTGGACATCATCTGGTGTTTGCACTAGACTTGAGGATTCGGACCTGCATCATGTGGATGCACCCAGAGGATTGGGGGAGGATGTTTTAGTTGACCTGTGCAGACAGGGCCATTGTTTTGGCAGAGGAAAAGAATTGCAACCATCATTATTCTACTACTGTCAGTGTTCCAGTGCTGGTAATTGTGAAAGGGGCTGATCCAAATCCTTCCTATACTCTCAAAATGCCCCTTTAAAGGAATGAAATGTATGCTAGTCCTAGAGTGATATATCATGCACACACACCAGCCATTTGTTGTATTGGTAAGGAATTTTTTTTAAACAGACAGGTTAGGAAAACAGCAGCAAAAAAAGCCCACTGAAATCTACCCCCACAAGTCATGCCTTGGCTAGCACAAACTGACAGATAGCTTAAAATAGTGGCTACCTCACTGCACATGCGTGTCGCAGTGAATCCAACTGCAGGAAGAGACTGGACATGTCTCACCTCATTGCCCTGCTCTCTGAATAGCTGAAAGGATAGGCTTTACAGGGTAGCATTGGGAGATATAGTTACAGGGACATAGCTATGTAGATTAAGGAAGACAAGACTTGGAATGGCTCCTGATGAAAGTTATGGAAGAAAGGACAAATGCAGTGTTGCAGCTGAAAATTTAGAAAACAAAAATAATGACCATGGATGATTTATGTAAGTTTAAAGTGGGTGATGAAACATCAGAATTGGAGATTATAGTCAAGGATTCAGAAGAATAAGACTCGGTAGGGCAGTTATGAAGAAACTAGGTAAGATCCTCTTTTTGTTGTAGTTTTTGGCTTAATGTTGTCTGTAAAACCAAAATAAACAAAATAGATTAAAAAAAATACCAAAGTCAAGATTTATCCATACTATTTCCAATTTCTATGTATGTTTGTGGGAGCTGGACAGTGAAGACAGCTAGTGTGGGGGCAGAATAATTTGAAATGTGGTGCCGGAGGAAAGATCTACTGATACCACGGACTGCCAAAAAGACCAAGTAGATGGGTCTGTGAGCAAATCAAGTCTGAACTCTCAGTAGAAGCCAAAGTGACTTAAACTGAGGTTATTATATTTGGATTCATTGGAACATGTTGTCATGCTTGGTAAAGTTGAAGGCAGTTGGAAATGTAGACAACATTACAAGTGATTCAATAAAGGAGTCCACAGTCCTGAATTTGAGAGACCGGAGTAGAACTGTTAATAATGGGAAAATGAAGCAAAATCCAAAATCTACAAAGGACTTATACCTTTATTGGCCATCCAAAATGCATAAAAAACAATTCAAGCTTTCAACATTACACTGGCTTCTTCACCAGGCAAAAGATGTTTGGAAAAAATCATACAGAAGGAAGAGAAGTGACGATGTTGGCCTACATTGACAGGCCTATATTTTGTATAGATGCTGTCTCTGTTGTAGTTCAGTTGGAGGGATCCCAGTGCAGGCTTCTACTCCAACAAAGATAAGACTATATTTTGCTCATTCAGTTCCTTGAGTCTTCATTTCTCTCCTTGTTTTGTTTTTGTTTTATTTTTTTTTGCAAGGTTTTTTTTACTTTTTGCCAGGGTATGTTTCACTCTGGATGTGGAAAACTTAACTGTCTTTTCTGCCATTGAACATAAGGTTCATGAAAGTCCAGGCACCTTATTCCCAGTACCATGAGGTAATCAGGGATAGGAGCCAACACAAATTGAATGACCTAGCAGTGTTCTCTCAATCCTAAAATCATTGTGGAAGTTTGTCTCTCTACTGGCCCTTCTTGCATGCTAGTCCTATCCATTTGACTCAAGCTTATTAAGTCTTACAAGATGCATCCGCTACTCATGTTTGCTCTCCATAGCCTTCTTTTCTTTGCAGTCCTGTTTTCACCCAAGGTTTTGTTTTTTTTTTTTTTGAGCCAGGCTTGGTGGTTAGGCCCTGCCATTGCTTGGTCTCCATGGTAATTTCTTCTTCTACAGTCAACTTGTTCTACCCCATGGACATTTTCACACAGGCTTTCCACCTGGCCCCAGAACAGACTGAACTTTGGGGAAAAATTTTCAGATCAGGTGTTACCGCACACCTCTGTGCTCAGACCGGAGGCATTGCGACCTGATTTTAGCCATCCCATCCCCAATCTGTCCTAATCCCTTGTAATGAAAGCGTGTGGTTCATTTAAGATGGATGCCGCCTTGTTGCATAGATGCATTAGGCATTTGGCTATTTCCCCTTCAAGATATGTGTCCACACATCACACTTTAGCAGCCTTCAAAGGGAACCAACTCACCATGAATCCAGTAGAGTGTGGGAAAAGGGTAGTTCTCAGAGCTGTCATTGAAAGTAACCTCCAGAGCTGGCAGCGGCATAGCTGCTGCTTGCCACCTCATGGTCAAGGTTTGGGGGAGACCTAAATCATCACATAATCGGTTGCCCTCTGTTGAGCCACCAGTCTCTCTTTCTAGAAAGAGCACATGCATCAGGCTCTGCACCATTGGCACTTCTTCCTGCAGTTCCTGCACCTTTCATCTGCAGGTCTCTTCCTCCCGTCCCATCACCATCCCTTTGTCATTGGCATACCAATCAGAGTGAAGTCTGACTGTTCTACAGTCCCTCTGCTGAGCAGGTACTGGACAATACTGTGGTAGAATTTTTTTTTTTTTTGTCAATGGGATGAACATAGCTCAAGGCTCTCCTGTCAGGCCCAGTTTAGATCAGGCCCCCAGCTCATCAGCTGCTGCCCCATCTCCAAAATCCAATCATGCGCCCAACAAGCCTATAGTCATTGTGTGGTCACCCACCACCAGCCTTGGGGCCAGGCTGTCATTTTCTGACTTTTGGTTTCGCTGTCATGCTGCGAATGCTTTGTGCATTAACTTGGAAATTGTCTGCATGGGCCAAAAGGTCTGAGTTTTGCCAATCTCGTGTTGTTCTGTTTGGACAATGCAAGCCAAAATCCCAGGGGAAGGATTTGGCTTAATCCTTCCAGACCAGGCATTGATGTGGAGGATCTGGCCCAATCCTGGGCCAAAAGGGCTTAACACTGGGTAATTTGACCCATGGTTTGCTACAAAGTTTCTTGGTAAATCCTGGCTGAGCAGACAGCCCCGTGTGCCCCTTACCTTGTCTGTCGTTGCTGCAACTGGACCCCTGTCACCATATTGGACATGGAACAGGGTACCTGGCCATGTGAATGCAGCCAAGTGCCCCATTTCCACATCAGATGTAGTGACAGGTGTCTACTCACTTTCAACAATGACAAGTGGAGGTAAGGGAAGCGCAGTGGTAGTGGGTCTTGGGTCAGGGTCTGACCTGGTGAGCACCAGGGCCAGAACAGCATGGGCTGAGCCATTTGCTCAGCCCTTTAAACTGCTGAAAGGAGTTTTGGCAATCTGTGAGGTCTGGCAGCTAATGAAGCTCGGAAATTTAGGCTTCAGTCGTTAAAATTCAGCAAAGCTTTACTCAGCACTATGGTTCCATAGCAGAAACATTCATTGTCAAAACTAAAGAGCAAGCATAAACATTGTCTAATTAAGCTATTCACAACTAAAAATTCTTATTCGTTGTAATTAATAAACACATTTCCCCTACCCTCATTCCCACACCACCCCTTCTTTGTTCTTGTAGCCAGGTGCTTCTCACAAGAACAATCTAGAACATGCTTGACATGTCTGCCTCCCCTCCAAAGTTATCTCACCACTGGTGGCTGAAGTAATTATGTTTCTGCAATAACTGTCTTAATACTACATAACACATCACTTAATCTTCCCAGTGTTTTATGCCAGGACAATTGCATGTTCAACTCCTGACATTAGCCTATCTGGGAATTTTCTTGGTTGAACAGGCTTCCAATTTCCCATTGACTTCACCCTCTGAAGTGGGAAAAGAATGTCAGCTGGTTTGCTTAGTCTTTCTTCTAATTCATGACATTTTCTACAATGTGACACACTTTTTCAGTGCTGCACTTTTAATACTGTACTGTACTCCACCAACTACCTTTGCATCCTTTCCAATAGAATAAACAGAGAAAGCACTTTGATGTACTGGTAAATTTGGGACTTAATTTCTATGCTCAGTAGAGACTTCTCTTTCAGCACAATTTGATAATGGATACTTATGGAACAGGAAATGCACCAAGCCTATGAGTTATATATTTTTATTAAAAGTAAGGTAGTCCCTTGACATGAATGTCTAGTCACAACCAACTTTGGGGACAGTGCTCATCTCCATTACTAAGCTGAAGAGCCAGCATTGTCTGAGGACTGCTCTAGTGATCATGTGGCCAGCATGACTGCATCGAACGCTGTTACCTTCCCACGGAAGTGGTACCTATTTATCTACTTCCATTTGCATGCTTTCAAACTGCTAGGTTGGCAGAAGCTGGGACAGGAGCTCACTCCATCATGCAGCACTTGGGCCTCAAACTGCCAACCTTCTGATCATCAGAATTGGTGTCTTGATCACTAACCCACTGCATCTCCACCTAAACCATTCTTCATTCTACTAAGAATATCAGGGTGGGGTGTAATCAGTTATTACAATATAATATTATCATAAAACAATGAAAAATACCATAAATTACACAACTTTTTTAGTCATGTAAAAATGATAAAATTTAAATTCACTAAAAAAAATAATAATTAAAGAAATTCAAAATATATTGAAAAAAATTAGCCTAGTGCCAAGCAAGTCAAGGTATGGAGTGTATTCTACAAATGAAGCAACATGGCCAACATCTCCTTTTTTCTTGTTTTTACATATTGTCACTTGAAGGCACTTGAAGGAGGAGGGCCTTGACAGGAGAACTTTACAAGCAAGGCAATTAATATAGGAATTACTGTGTTTTGTCAAGAATATTTATGTCATGCTCTTGAACATAAGTACCTGCACTTTGAACTGAGTCTGGAAGTGATAGCCAGTGGGGTTCTTTGAAAGACTGGCTTTGCCAGTCAAATTTCTGGCAGCCAACAATTTGGACCCTCCATGGTTATGAATTTTTGTTCATTTTAGTTTTGAGTGTCCTCTGACCCAATTTCTTTGCTCAATATTTTGTTTTTATATCCCTCTAAAGTTCATTTATGCAAATCAAAACAAAACCCAATTTGTACTTCATCCTTTCTTCTCAATACTCCAGTTTTTAAAACTTGGATCATAAATGAATATAATTTGTATTATATCTAATGTTTTAACATTGTTTTGGTTTTAGAAGGTGCATGTGAAATATAATGAAAATGCAGTTGAACAAAAGATTTTAGAATACATAAGGAGTTATTAGGTTTATGAGTTGTAATTTAATAAATGCCAGAATCCTTAGGATGTGCAGTGTTATTAATATATTTTCTGTGTCAGGTTGATACTGAGAGACTTGCTAGTGAAGTTGAAGCCCTGTCGTATAACGTTCTAATGCTTTCTGTAGTAATTGTTGATTTTTATGAGAAGAAAATCTTTTAAGTCACATTTTATTAGATCAAGGGAAAAGTAGCTTACAACAATAAATAGAGCACTACATTCCACATTTTATTGAAATAATAAGGGCTTTATTGGCAAGAGTTTATTTTGTGGTAGTAGTGTTTACATATTGTAGGAGTGAATACATGTTTCATAAAATATCACTCCTGAATTAAGGAAGTACAAATACATGTAGAGTTGCTATTGTGGAGAGTTTGTATTTCACCATAATAATTAACAGCTCATGAAGTTAACTGAACTCAAATGATTTCCTGGAATAAGAAACTGACACAGAAATAAAAAGTAAAAGAATATAGTGCCTGTTTTTTAAAATTTTCTCTTCTTAGTTTTATTTTAAGACTAACATTTCAGGTGCGATAATGACTTTGCTGAGAAAGTCAAGGAATTTATTGGGTAGAATCATGCAATACTGGACAGAAGCCTAGGTGGCCCATCTATGATTCATTACTCATTTCTGAACTTTGTGATAGCAGATCAAAGGAAGCAGAATGAGGGAAACTACAAAAGGTATTTTCCTCTACCTGTCTACCACATGCTGTTAGCAGGTGTAGGAGAATGTGGGAGAGGAATTTGAAGAGGGGCTTCTATAATAACCACAGCAGGTAAAATATATTTTAAAATATAAATCCTATGTCTGAATCCTGTGAACTGTTTCAACAATGCCTATGGGTGTACTCCTGGCTTCAGATGACCCAGTGCCCTCTACAGTGCCCTACAGTTATCAGCTATTTGCCAAAGAAATGAGGTTAGATATGAGCTTTACAAGGAACAGCAAGGCCAGCATAGCCACTGTCTGTTACTATCACTGTGGATATAAATGACTTGGTTGAATTTGTAGCATCTTTGTCCATCCCAGTGTTAAATAGTCTTCTCATCAAAAGATAGTTTACTTCTTTTTCAATAATGAGTCTAGGATGGTGGAAATAACTGGAGAAGGAGGTGCAGTACCAGTTATTTGAGAACATGAATGGGACAGAGTCACTATACTTATATCCTATTTGTGAGCTTGCCATAGCAATATGGTTTTCCATTTGCCAGCATGGCATATTGGTCTGAGGGTTGGACTACGACTCAAGACCAAGGTTCGATTCCCTGCTCAGTCATGAAATTTACTGAGAGACCCTGGGCATGCCACCTGCTCTCAGACTCAGGGGAAGGCAAAAGCAAAGGCAAACCCCCTCTGAACAAATCTTGCCAAGAAAAACCTGTGTTAAAGTCTGCCTTAGAGTCTCTGTAAGTCAGAAACTGTTCGGTTTTGGTGGAGTAGTGTATTTATAAATCCAGCAGAATCAGGAAGCAAAAATCCAAGCTTCTAAAAGTTGAGCTTTATTGTTGAAAGAATAATAACAACATGCAAAGTAAAAACACAGTCCACTACAGGATCACATCTTGCAGATGTGGCTAAACAAGAACAAAACTACAGATCCATGTTTCCAGATCTCAAGGCTACATTGTGAAGCAGTATAAACATATAATAGATCCATTGCGAAGTAAAGAGAAGAAAAAAGTGCGTTCCAATGGAAGCAAATAATAATAATATCAATGCCTAACACAAAGTTTCTCAGCCCAGCCCCTCTCTACCTTTTTGGGTGTTAACCTTCAGGTTGATTGGATGATCCCTATGTGATGTATGCTAACCCAACCTCTTGTTGTTCATCTTCCACCATGTGATCTACTTTCCCATAACAACTTTTATTATTGTTTCCTTATGTAAACAAGGATGCTTTCCCATCTAGTGGTTTTCTATTGTTTAGTCTCTCTAGCCATCTGGACTGAGTTGTTTGTGTTCTACCTAGAATCTGTTCTCAAGTGGAAAAATACAGACACACACATCTTTACATTTCACCTTTGACTGCATAGCCCATCTATACTCTGACAGAAACAACTTGAAGGCACACAACAATAACAGCAATTGCCACCACAGGAATATGAGGAGACAGAACTACAGTAGTCAGCTGGGCTCTTGTGCTATCTTTGGAAACAGAATCCTGTCTGTTTTGGTTCTATAGATAATTCATTATGTTCATTAGAATAAAGGGAAGGGAATCAAATATTACCTGGTGGGGGAAATCACTGATAAGATGATAATATTTAACTTCCTTCTTGTCAACTAAGCTTCATTGCTTATATTAGCTTTTTTGATAAATAGGCAATGCTCTTGGTTTAATATTGTGCATCGGGAGTAGAAATAAGTTATTAAACTGGAGATAAAAAATGTCCTTTATTCCCCAATATTTGTAAATCAGGAACAAAATGACAATCTGCTTAAGCTATTAACAGGAAGACATTAATCAGCTATAACAAATTAGCCTTCTGAACTTGTAGCTAAAAGATAAGAAAGGTGAAAACAGGAATCCACTGTTGGTATAATTGGATCATTTCAGTTATCACTCTTCCTATTCCAGACAAAGTTGCCTCAGCACGTAATTGCTCAGGACAAATCTGTGTGTCAGAATTTCAGGTGTCATCCAGAAGCCCATGCCTCTGTTTATTGCATTAGCCCCCCTCCTTCTGATGTCTATGGAATCTCAGTATCTTCAAACCATTTAGGTGACAGAAGATGATAACAATCTATGAAATGGAACTGATAAGGTAGAAAGTTTTCCTCCTAACCAAACCAAACTTGGCTCCATCTTATGTGAATGGTAGTCAGCTTCTTCCAGTATAAGACTATAGGATTACATTGGAGATTTCCCCTCTGAATAGAGAGTAGGATTCTTTTGTCAAGGATGTCATGTGTGCTCTGGCCAGAAATAGTTAGCTCACTTGGCTCTGGACCCTGCAAAAGGAGACATAAGTTTCCTCCTTGTCTTGGAAAGCCAGCTGGACAAATCATTGCCCAGGTCTGTGCCCTATATTAGCCCTGGTCATTCAACATACTGAGCTCATTCAAAGAAAGAAATGACCAATGTTTCTATCTTTTTTTTTATTCCCTTCAGTCAGTAATGTGGACATTTTGTCTGGGGTTTAAATGGGAGTTAGCAGCCCTACCTGCAGCATCTCTTATTATACTTAGAAAAAGCATATACTTATAAATATTCCTGCATTCTGTTTGATGAAGCTGCTAATTCTTATAATTGGCAGACTGTGGAGTGGAGGATATAACAGTCATTTATTTTTATGATGGGAAAATATTGTAAGTTGATGGATGAGCATGTAATCTCTGTGAAAAATGTTTTGTTAAATCATCAACACTAGGGTGTTTGTCTCTTGGATCAATAACCCTTTCATGCAAGCAAAGATTTCACTGTGATGGTTTTTCATATTCCTCTTTTTGCCCCATTAGCACAAGCACCAACAGTTTTAAAGCATCCACTGTTCCACTCTGATATGAATAGATAAATTGTCAGAGGTTGCCAGCAAGATAGCTTCCACATTAGAGGACTGTGTTGTAGGCAACACTACATACAGTGTTTCGGCTGGTAAACACAAACTGTGCACATCTAGTGGCACGTCTGAGTTCTCATCCTTCAGTTGAACTTAATGAGCTGTAACAGTGTGATGAGATTGGGGAGAATGGGGTTAGTGTGTATTGAATAGAAGCCAGATATCGAAGGTCATTGTTCAAGAGCTGCCCTTTCCCACCACTTATCAGCCAAAAAGGAGGGGGTAAGGGTGGGAACTATGTACAGTGCATGTTGTACACATGGGAAACAGAGTTCAGATTTTTAACCATTTCAGCAGTGATATTTAAGACATGATAATATGAATATGATGCCTGATTGCTTTTTTAAAAAAAATCTTAATGTTTCAGCCACATGCTTTGGGATAGATCTGAAGAAGTGGGTCAACTTCCCTAAAGCAGACAGTAGAATTCCCTCTGCTGGAATTTTTTCAGGCAGAATATGGACAGCCATCTGTCAGTACACTTTTAGGCACAGGACAGTGCTGATGAACTGACATAAACCCTGTATATTCGTTTCTTATTCAACACGGTGGGTTTTTCACCCTTACCACCCACTCTACTGAAGCATTTTGTCGAAGGCTGCAACTGCACCACAGAAATAATGCAGTTTGATACCTCTTTAACTGCCATGGCTCAGTGCTATGAAATTCTGGGATTAGTAGTTTTGTGAGACATTTAGCTCTCAGCTCTGGTACCACAACAAACTAGGAATCCCAGGATTCCATAGCATGGAGCCATGTCAGTTAAAGTATGTCACACTGTGGTATTTCTCAAGTGTGGATGCAGCCTAAGTAGTTCAGAACCAATTAGGCTGGGCTTAGTGGAATGAAACAAAAGATGTAAAATCTGTGCATATTTCATTCTCACATACAAGAATGAATAATTTCAAATATTTTCATCCTGCTGGATGAGATTAGCAAGGTTTTTTGTCCATTTCCCCCCCAATTTCTATATTATCCTGCATCCATTTTGAGACATATAAAAATACAGATTGTTCTCCATATCTATGGATTCTGCATGGATTCAGTCATCTATGCCTTGAATTTTTTTTAAAATCCAAAATATGAACCTTGATTTTGCCATTTTATGTAAGGAAACCCTTTTACTCCCCCTTTGTATATAATAGGACTTGAGCATTCACTGATTTTGGACAGTCCTGGAACTAAACCCAAATGGATACAAAGACCTCACTGTAATTTGTTTTAAAATGTTTTAATGTAGAAAACAGTGTCTTTTGTGCAAAATAACAGTTTTCCCTGGATAATGTAGGGTGGTATTGCACAAAAAGCAAAGTTTTTGCACAAATCTATTCTTAATTTTAAGAGTCCTGAGATGCCAAAAAACCGAAACAAAACAAAACAAAGTCTTGCAGTGATTGACCATTCCTTTTGATGAGGTATCTCATCATGTCAACACAGTTTCTCAAGGAGGGGGAAATTTGCAAAAAATAATTTATATCCTAGTCTTGGCCACTATTTAACTGCCACGGCAAACTGTAATTTCATAGAGGATTTTCTCACCATTTCAGATTGGTCAAGATAGGTTCCAATTCCACTTCTCACTCAGCTAAGATTTAGCCCTTTGTTTCTGAACTGTTTATTTTCCCCAGTTCTGAGCATCAAGTAGAGATGAAAACAGCCTATAAAGAAAGAACTAAATCTCTGAGGATAACATTCCATCAATTATTGAGATCTCTGGCAACACTAGTAGATTTTGTTGCAGTGAGTTATTTTCAGCGCTGACTGCGTTGTATCATCCCCTTGAGAAACAGTGAATGTCGACTCTTGAGATCAACTTTAGAGAAAACTGAAAGTAACTTGTTTGTCTGAAATTAAGTTCACAGAAAGGCTGTGTCTTGGGGGGGGGAAACCAACCACCAACCAACCAACCAAATAAATAAATAAATAAATAAATATCCCACAAAACTCCTAAAAGTTCATGTGGAATAGAATGAAGGATCAGGTTCCTCAACTTTTTTGAAGTGAAATTTTGAAATAAAAAATAATTGCAGTAACTTAATGCAACTTGGTAATTGCAATTTTGATTCCCTTTTTATTCTTTTAAAAAACCCCAAACATGTAGAGCTGGCCTTGAGACTAAGCATTCTCCTTACAAGTAGTGAGTAATCCTCCTTATTAACTCATGTTGAAAATATAGGCAAGACATGATATTGTTGATATTATGTGCTTTCAAGTTGATTCTGACTTATGGTGACCCTATCATAGGTTTTTCTTAGCAAAATTGATTCAGAAGAGGTTTCCTTCCTCTAAAGCTGTGACTTGCCCAAATGTCACCATGACAGGATTCAAACCCTACTATCCCAGAGTCATGTCCCAGCACTCAAACCACTATACACAGCTGGCTATCATAGACAAGATAGCAGATATTAATTTTAATATTGCATTCAGATCATGAACAGCAGAAATGATGGTTAGGCCTAAGCTCCATGAAAGTAAAATACCATATTTTCTGGCGTATAAGACGACTGGGCGTATAAGATGACCCCCCCAATCTTTCCAGTCAAAATATAGAGTTTGGGATATACTCGCCGTATAAGACGACCCCCCTTTCCAACACACACCAAATAAAAATTAAACAAATATCAGATTTGATTTCAATATGGTAATTTTAATTCAAATGTTTATGACATTGAGGTACTTAGCAGAAAAACTGTCACTTACAAACATAAGGCTGTTTGTCATCAAATATGTAAACATAAAACAGTGCAAGTGAATTAATGCATATGTGTATGTGTATGTATGTATGTGTATATATATATGTGTGTGTGTGTGTGTGTATACATACACACAAACACACATAGATACACCACACACACACAAATATATATAAACACACACACAAACACACACACATTTCCCAGTAAGAGCCACCCCTCCCACTCTCCTTTTCTTTCTTTCTTTCCTTCCTTCCTTCCTTCCTTCCTTCCCTCCCTCCCTTTGGAAGGAGGGGAGTGAGAGAGCAGGAGAGATAGATAGATAGATAGATACCGTAGATAGATAGATAGATAGATAGATAGATAGATAGATAGAAGCCGGCAACCAAAGGAGAGGGTACCAGCCAAGGAGAGGGCACCCAACCATAGATCCACTAGGTCACCTTGGGCAAGTCCCACTCTCTCAGCCCCAGAGGATGGCCAGGGCAAACCAAACCTTTTTGCAAGAAACTTCCCAACAAAGGAAGCCAAATATATATATATACACAAACATACACACACACACACTCCCCCATTTTCTAGAGAAAGACACCCTTCCCAATCTCCCTTTCTTTCTTTTCTCTTTCTTTCTTTCTTTCCTTCCTTCCTTCCTTCCTTCCTTCCTTCATTCCATTTGGAAGGAGGGCAGTGAGAGAGCAGGAGAGAAAGAGAAAGAAAGAAAGAAAGAAAGAAAGAAAGAAAGAAAGAAAGAGGCAGGTGACCCAAGGAGAGGGCACCCAGCCATGGAGACTCACTGGGTGACCTTGGGCAAGTCCCACTCTCTCAGCCTCAGACGATGGCCAGGGCAAACCAAGAAACTTCCCAACCAAGAAACACACATACATACACACACACTCCCCCATTTCCCAGCGATAGCTTCTTTCTGTGCTGCAGTAGCCCTGCTCATGGCGCTTATTTGCCGATGGGCGCCAGCTCCTTGGCTTTCTTTGTTGGGAAGGTTTGGTTTGCCCTGGCCATCCTCTGAGGCTGAGAGAGTGGGACTTGCCCAAGATCACCCAGTGGGTCTCCATGGCTGGGTCGGACCCTGGTTCTCCTCCCCCTCCCCCTTATACCCAGTGTATAAGATGGCCCCCCAACTTTAACCCAGATTTTCCTGGGTTAAAAAGTCGTCTTATACGCCGGAAAATATGGTAGCTTAACTGTAGTTGATAGGAGAAGCTGGAAGAAGGTTGGTATGGCTTATAGATATTTAAGTATTAAAGATACTTAACTTATATCTTAATGATAGCTTATGTGTGGATCAATCCTTTGATCTTGGAACTTGTAAGAAAAGCATTTGTTAGATGACATTGTGCTGTGGTTGGGATCAGCACAGTTTAAGATACTAAAGGGAAATACCGAACTGCTGATTTCCAGGAGAGCCATCAAGTTAAGACTTCATTCAGGAAGGCTAAATACAGAACCAAACTGTAAAGTTGTTTTAGTGCACTTGCCAAGTATTGAACAAATTGGCAACAGTTGTTTGTTTAAGACTTACAAGCCTTGATTTGTTTGTTTTGCTTTGGTATTGCATTATATACCTGAATCATTTATGTCATCAAATTTAATATGATTCAGTGCTTCATTTAAAATTAAGTAAAGGAGAGTCACAGATTTTCTCATCTTTGATGAGAAAGGACACTACAGCACATCAAGACTGAGAAAATAGTCAACCTCCTCAAGTTTCTATGCATTTGGAGAGTTCCCCCTCCCAAATTTAATTAGTACAAAAATTGGCTGGCACAAAATACTTTTTTGTACAAAATTACATTGTTTTTTGTGAAAAGTATGTGTATGGGTCAGTTTGTTGACTCCAGACCAGCCCATTTACAAATACAGACACCAGATCACCATATGAACAGCCTCACAGAGGTGAACTGCTTGTCATCAACATACAGTTATATCACTCCAACCCTCTGATAAGCCCACCCTGTGATTTCAGAGAAATGTTAAAAAGCAATACCATCAATCCTTGAAATAAAGCAGATATCTGTTATTGTGTGCCTTTAAGTCATTTCCGACTTATGGTGACCCTAAGACAAACCAATAACACGGTTTTCTGGGGCTGAGTGTGTGTGACTCTCTCAAGGTCACCCAATGAGTTTCCATGACTGAGCAGGGGATCAATAATAATAATAATAATAATAATAATAAAATTTTATTTATACCCCGCCCAATGGAAACCCAATCAGGGCGGCTTACAAGATAAAACAAACCCCAATAAATACATAGTACAAAACCCCCCCTTAAAACAGTATTAAATCAAACAAATTTAAAACCAATATAGAGTAAAATTATATACCTACACAGAAAGCTAATGCTCAACTAAATGATCCCCTCCATCTACCGATGGGGCCACGTAGGGGCATCATTAGCGACAATTTATGTCCGGGATGGGGGGGTAACTAATCCGGGAAGGCCTGCCGGAAGAGATCCGTCTTAATAGCCTTTTTAAAGCTATCCAAGGATGTTAATAGACGGATCTCGTCCGGCAGGCCGTTCCAGAGGCTAGGGGCGACAACTGAGAAGGCCGTCCGGGAGGTAGCTGCCAGCCTTGATTTCTGAGGCTGCAGCAATTTCCTCCCGGAGGATCGAAGAGCGCGGGGAGGATTATATGGGAGTAGGCGGTCCCTGAGATAGTTTGGACCCAAGCCATTTAGGGCTTTAAAGGTAATAACCAACACCTTATACTGGGTCCGGAAACTAATAGGCAGCCAGTGGAGGGACTTCAAAACCGGAGTGATGTGGTCCCTCCGAGATGTTCCCGTAACAAGCCTGGCCGCCATGTTCTGAACTAATTGTAGTTTCCGAACCAGGCACAAGGGTAGCCCCATGTAGAGTGCATTACAGAAGTCGAGGCGTGAGGTTACCAACGTGTGCACCACAGTCTCAAGGTCCTTTACTTCCAGAAACGGGCGCAGCTGGCGTATCAGCCGAAGCTGATAACAGGCACTCCTGACCGTCGCATTAACCTGATTTGTCATCAGGAGCGACGAGTCAAGGAGCACCCCCAAGCTGCGAACACAGTCACTGGAGGAGAGCGTGACCCCATCCAGGACTGGAGATTGCAACCCAATTCCTGGTTTCGGGGCCGATACCGTGAGCAGCTCCGTCTTGTCTGGATTCAGCTTCAATCTGTTTTTCCTCATCCAGCCCATTACCGCCCCAAGACATTCATTGAGAGGAGAGGTGCCATTGGAATTCAAGGCCGACGAACGAGATATGGAGAAATAGATTTGGGTGTCATCAGCGTACTGATAACACCCAGCACCATAACTCCGTATTATCTCACCCAGCGGCTTCATATAGATGTTAAATAACATTGGGGACAAAATAGCCCCCTGAGGGACCCCACAAGTGAGGTCTCTCTTACCGGAGCTACAGTCCCCAATCCGCACCCTCTGGGACCGACCCGAGAGGAAGGACCGGAACCACTGCAAAGCAGTGCCCCCGATACCTAACCCCTTCAGGCGGTCCAAGAGGATGCCGTGGTCTATTGTGTCGAAAGCCGCTGAGAGGTCTAAGAGCACCAACAGGGTCACGCCACCCCTGTCGATGCTCAGACGCAGATCGTCGGTCAAGGCAACCATGGCAGTCTCAACCCCAAATCCTGTCCTAAAGCCGGTTTGAAATGGGTCTAGATAATCGGTTTCATCCAAAACTGCCTGGAGCTGAAGAGCGACCGCCCTCTCGATCACCTTGCTCAAGAATGGCATCAATGAAACAGGCCTATAGTTCTTCATGTCCAGGGGGTCCAAGGAGGGTTTTTTCAGAAGCGGCCTAACTGCCGCTTCCTTCAAACATGATGGAACATGTCCCTCCCTGAAGGATGCATTGACGATATCCGTAAGGAATCTCACCAATGCATCCCCCCCCTGGACGGCCAGCCATGATGGGCAAGGGTCAAGAGGGCAAGTCGTCTTCCTCACTTTACCAAGCAGTTTGTCCACGTCCTCGGTACTCACAGATTGCCACTGATCCAGTAAAACTACATCGGCGGAGTCGGTGGATACCTCGCCTATAGACTCTGTCCCAATAATGGCATCAAGGTCGGCTCTTATCTGAGAGATTTTATCTGCAAAGTAATTGTTGAATGCGTCACAGCAGGCTGTGGTTGGGTGAAGCAAGGGATTTGGCGCAGGGGGCACCTGCGTCATTTCCCTCACCACCTTGAACAGCTCTGCCGGACGAGACTCTGCAGACGCGATGCGTGCCGAGGAAAAAGCTTTCCTCGCTGCACGCAGCGCCTCCCGATAGGAATTAAGAAAATTCCTATGGCGAGTTCTGTCAGATAGGAGTCGAGATTTCCGCCACTCGCACTCTAGCCGTTGTCCATGCCGCTTCATCCTCCTCAGCTCAGGTGTAAACCATGGCTTCCGATTAGGAGCGGGGTGGCAAGGGCGCTTGGGAGCGATCGTGTCGATGGCCTTGGTAAGATCACCATTCCAAGTGTCCACCAGGGCCTCGACAGGGTCACCGGCATTCCCAACCATTAATCCCTCTAAGGCTTTCCGGAATCCAATTGGCTCCATCAGCCTTCGAGGGCGGACCATTCTAATAGGTCCACCACCCCCGGTAGGGCAGGTGTTGGCTCTAAGTTCCGTCTTGACCAGGAAATGATCCGTCCATGACAATGCGGAGGTACTTACAACCTCCGCCCACGGATATTCCTGTTCCGTACTGAAGACCGCATCGAGTGTATGACCCGCACAATGTGTGGGCCCGTTGACCAATTGGGATAGGCCCATGTTTGTCATGGTATCCATGAACTCCCGAGCCGCACCTGTTAAACTGGTCTCGAGCGGAATGTTGAAGTCTCCCAAAACCAAAAGTCTAGGAGACTCCAACAAAAGCTCAGAGACCAGCTGTGTCAGTTCGGTCAGGGAGTCTGCTAGACAACGGGGTGGTCGGTAGACTAGCAGAATCCCCAAACTATCCCTGGTCTTCAGGCTTAGGTACATACACTCGATGTGGACCGTGTTCCGGAGAGGTATCCTGGTCAAGGTCAAGGTGTTCTTATGGACTAGAGCCACACCGCCCCCCCGCCCACTTCCCCTCACCTGCTCACTAACAGAGTACCCAGCTGGGAGGGCCTGCGCCCAGGTAGCAGCGCTATCCTCTCCCAGCCAGGTCTCTGTGAAACAAGCCAGGTCGGCATTCTCATCCAGGATAAGATCCTGGATAATATGCGTCTTATTTTTCACCGACCTGGCATTGCAAAGGAGCAGAGTGAGGTTCTGTGGAATGGAAGGTCTGCTCCCCAAACCATTCTGGGAAACAGAGGGGACAGAAGGCGGGATGGCTACTAAACAGCGATCCCGCCTTCTTTTGTAACATTTGTCCACTCTGTTCCAGCCGTATCTCCCATTCCCCTGCACTACTTCGATAGTCGCCCCAATTGCAGTTCCCACCCCGGTGACAGTGGGTGGTACAGTTGAGAAAATATAGGTCTTGTTTAATACAGCTCCAAAATATATAGATCTATATCATCTGAGCCCATTAAGATATTACAAATAGCTCAGCTACATTGTGTATTCAATCAACTGGTCCATATCTCACCCAACTTATCAAATCCTCCCCGGACCAGTTCATTACATTATCAAATAGCAAATGCTGTGTAAGGTCAAGGAGGCACGGTCTATATTTATTCTGACGGCGTCTGTAGCCTAATATGCCAGTCCTGGTTGCGGGCCTCGACCCCAGCGCCGCCAGTGCTCCGAGGTGGAGAAGGAGCCGGGCGCTTCAGGGCCCACACGCCCCTCTCTGGCGCTGCCTTCCGCCGCCACTGCTACCGCGCCCCCGCAGCCTGGTCTTCTAGCAGGCTTTTATGCCTGTCCTGGTTGCGGGGCCAATATTGTCCTGCCCTGGGTCTCGAGGGCGTGCCTTGAGGGCGTCCAGGTGGGGGGGCTGGAGCCCTTTGCAGGGCGATGGCAAAGTCCCTCTCCCCCGCGTAGCGCCGCTGAAAGAGGCTCAAAGGGGGCTTCTTTTAACAGCCCAGCTGGTCCCGCCTCCTCAGCCAAGCCATGCCACGCCTCAGGTGCAGTTGGGAGAGCTGGAGCCCTTTGCAGGGCGATGGCAAAGTCCCTCTCCCCCGCGTAGCGCCGCTGAAAGAGGCTCAAAGGGGGCTTCTTTTAACACCCCAGCTGGTCCCGCCTCCTCAGCCAAGCCATGCCGCGCCTCAGGTGCGGTTTCCAGGGTTGTAGTCCAATGCCCAAACCCTGGTTTCCAGGGTTGTAGTCCAATGCCCAAACCAAACCAGTTCAGTTTTACTGGGTCCATCCTTGCAGGTAGATTTGGGAACCACTTTATCACAGTGCTTCCAAAGATAATCTTGTGGTGGAAGTTCCACAGGGCCCCCCGATCCTGTGGTACAATGAGCCTTTGAGAGCTAGTACAATCAGTACATGATACTCTCAAGACACATCCATCAGTGTGACCAAATCTCTTGATGCCATACCTGGGTCTGAATCTGGACTGAAATGGGTTGAAATGCCATTACTATCTGACATACCATACCTCAAAGCAAGATGTTGGTGACTGTGCACAATCTGTAATTACCTCTTTGATCCACCCTGTTGGCTTCTTCCTGATAGATCAGTAAGGGTGAAGAACACAGGTAGCTCAGCAGATCTTTCAGTCTGTCCATAGTCTCAGGTGACATCTACTCAACTAGTTTGGATACCTCTGCAGGAACTCAAATAGCCATCTGAATATGTATGGAATGGCTGCTTTTTCAAATTAAACAGAAGATTGACTTAATGAAAGAGTTAATAAAAACCTGTGAAGAATAAAGAAAGAGGTATGTAAGGAGGTGTCCTGCTGAGGACTTGGAATGGAAGAAAAGGAAATGGAAATTGAGAACTTGCCCCATTTTAAGAGACTAATTTTTAAAATATATATTTCCATTCATTAATCCAGTGAATGGTAGTGTAAAGGATCTGGTAGGGAGATCAAAATCCTGGGACAGATCTAGATACAGATCCAAAGGTCTTTTTTTTATGAAGGTACACAAACTGTAGGCCAAATTAGTTACTTGAGGTTTTGTTTTGTTTATTCCTGGCTTCTTTTATCCATATATAGAATACTTCAACTGCACTTCTTAGTTGTTTTCCACACAACCCATTTCCTGGCCATTTTAAATAGAAATATACAAAATAGTCATACTTTGAAGCTTCACAACTTGCAGCATTTCCCTCAGAACACTGATGTTTTGCCCTGTTTATTATGTATGTTGCTATTAGCATGCTTTTATATTTTTACTTTTTTAATGTCAATGTTATAAACTTTATATTTGATAAAAGTTGAAATATCTGGTACAAAACATAGCCAGTTTTAATAATATAATTGCTTGAAATTCCCCCAATGTATTTTGTCCAGCTGAAATGGCTAACTGCATGTCAAACATTAATTTTCTGATGTGTGGAAATTGTAAATCTAATTATGCTTATTCATGAAATATGACATAACTGTAATTATTTAAGTTTTTCCTTTTAAAAAGAGCATCATATTTTACATAATTATGTTATAGCCTATAACAAAACAATATTTATTTATTTATTTGTTTATTTGTTTATTTATTTATACCCCGCCCCTCTGTCAACCAATCGGGGTGGCTTACTGTCAGGGATGATGGGAGTTGTAGCTCTTCACCTCTGGCTCTAACTCACCACCTTGTTATGCAGCAGAGCTGACCAGCTTTGGTCAGTGGTTGATGCTTCTTTCCCAAGCAGCAGAGTTTCAGAGAATAGGCTGAAGACCCTGACAAACTCTCCAAGCCTTCTCACTCTTCTTCTTGAGATGTCTCCAAACTTCTCCAGGATTCTTCTGGCTCTTGTATCTTCCCTCAAGACACCAGACAACTCAGTAGTCTTATATAAAAGATCTACTTTATTCTACTATATATAAATACTATATGCCCTACAAATCACAATCTCTACACTTCACAATATCTCCAAAACTACTCCACACTACTCCACAATGTACATTAGCAAACATTGCAATTTATAGCCATTGTTAGACACCACCCACCAGTCAGTTTCCACCCAATGGGTGTGTACATACATCTTGATTGGTCCACATAGATCATCCCATACCTAAGACCAACCCAAGTGTTTCATCACTTTACCTTGACCACTTAATGAGTCTCAGGTGTTTGCAATCTATCACAGGTGTTCTCAATGTACCTTCTATAACTTTGTCCTTGGCTCTCAAAGCTTCTTAATTATATTATCTTTTTCACCTGTGTAGCTTTCATGATTGTTCCTGCTTAGTCACTTTGACATTCACATACATATTTTTATTTCTATTACTGTATATCCCATGTTGCTTTTTCCTTAACGCTTACATCAGTTAAAAATTCCATACAATATAAATCATCCTAACATACAGTCTAAATCCCCAAAACCCACCCTCCCACCCCTAAAATAATATTAAATCATATATCAATTAAAACATAAAAAATCACAAAAAAATAATAAAACAAGCAAAAATATCAGATAAGCAGGGCAATGAAGAGAGTCAAAAAGGGAATGGCTAAAACAGCTCCTGAGGCCAGGAAATCTAGTCAGGAAAGGCCTGCCAGAAGAGATCCGTCTTCACAGCCTTTTTAAACCTGCTCAAGGTTGTTATCTGACAGATCTCGTCCGGCAGGCCATTCCAAAGTCTGGGGGCAACTGCTGAAAAAGCCCTCTGGGAGGTTGCAGACAGCCTTGACTTTATTAGCTGTAGCAAATTCCTCCCAGAGGACCAGAGTGCACAGGGTGGATTGTATGGGAGGAGGCAGTCCCGAAGATAGTTTTGACCCAAGCCATTTAGGGCTTTAAAGGTCATAACCAACACTTTATACTGGGCCAGGAAACTGATAGGCAGTCAGTGAAGAGACTTCAGTACTGGTGCTATGTGGTCTCTTCTAGATGTTCCCGAGACTACTCTGGCTGTCATATTCTGGACTAACTGAAGTTTCCGGACCAAGCACGAGGGTAGCCCCATGTAGAGTGCATTACTGAAATCCAGATGAGAGGTTACCAGTGCATGCACCACAGTTTCAAAGTCCTTTACTTCCAGGAAAGGGCGCAGCTGGCGTATCAACTGAAGCTGATAACAGGCACTCCTGACCATCGCTTTTACCTGATTAGTCATCAGGAGCAACGAGTCCAGGAGCACCCCCAGACTGCGAACACAGTCCTTAATGGAGAGTGTGACCCCATCCAGGACTGGAGGTTGCAACCCAATTCCCGGTTTCAGGGCCACTACTGTGATCACCTCCATTTTGTCTGGATTCAGTTTCAATCTGTTTTTCCTCATCCAGCCCATTACTGCCTTGAGACGGTCATTGAGAGGAGAGACGCCATCGGAATTCAAGGCTGATGATCGAGACATGGAGAAATAGATCTGGGTATCATTAGCGTACTGATAACATCCAGGCTCATATCTCTGAATAATCTCACCCACTGGCTTCATAAATATAACAAAAGTGACCAAAAATGAAACATAAGGAATTGCTTCTCTAATTTATAGAAAAATAAATAACGAACCATTGGAAAGAGATTATAAGGGGAAACAAAGAAATCAAGATATATTGGACTAAAAAGCAAAACAACAAAAAAGAGATGCAAATGTGCTTCCCCATTTTTGTTGATAATTGCCATCAAGTTGACTTCGACCTATGGTGATCCTATGAATGAGAGACTTCCAAGTCACCCTGTCTTCAGCCACACTGCTCAGCTGCTGCAGAATCATGGCCATGGCATCTCTGATTAAATCTATTTATCTGGTATATGGTCTTCCTCTTCTCCTATTGCCCTCAGTCTTATCAAGCATTATTGTCTTTTCTAGTAAGTCTTTTCTTGTGATATGGCCAAAATATGACAACCTTAGTTTGTCATTTTTGCTTCAGGGGAGAGTTCATATCTGATTTGCTGTAGGACCTATTTATTCACCCTTTTAGCAGTCCATGCTATTTCACAGAACTCTTCTCCAGCACCACATTTCACCTGAGTTCTTTCTATCATCTTCCTTCATTCTCATTACCATACATTGAAATGGGAAATACAATGGCATGGACAGTCCTAACTTTATATTCAGGATCTTATCTTGTTCCTTGTTAGCTGCCCTTCCAAGTCCAAGTCTTCTTCTGATTTCTTGATTGATTTTTTGAGCCTAAGTATGAAAAATCTTGAACTATTTTAATATCTTTATAGTCTAGTTTAAAATCATGTGGATAGTCTGTGGCAATTGTTTTTGTTTTCTTAATGTTCAGTTGTAGAGCTACCTTTGCACTTTCTGCCTTGACTTTCTTCAATAATCTTTCCAAATCTCTGCTATTTTCTGCTAGTAGTATGGTATCATCTGGATATCATAGATTGTTGATGTTCCTGCCTTCAGTTTTCACACCTCCTTCTTCTGAATCTAATCCTGCTTTTCGTATGATGTTTTCAGCACACAAGTTAAACAGATAGAGTAATAGAATGCAACCTTGCCTGACTCCTTGACAGTTGGAAAGCTGTAGAAGACTAAAAGCCTTAGAAGACTAAATATAATTGTTGTTTCAGTGTTTATTCAACTATAGTTAATCCAGAAATTAATTTGTCAAGAACACTATGCAACTCAATAGTAGGCCAGAGTGTCTGGACTGTGACTTTCATAAACTTGGAGGATGGTGAATATGCTGCTCCCCACATCAATTAATTTTTTGAGGTGCATGAGATTCTAAAATAAATAAATCAATCCAGATATTTAAATACAAGGTAGTGAAAGTATTCTCTTTCTGTTACAACCTATCCCTCCAAGAGTCTTGTCAATAGTGAAGCAACATGGTTTTATATACAACACTTTCCAGATAGCTGTGTGGCTTTGTGTGTGTGCAAGATTGCGGGTTGTTGGAGGGTTTTGTGTGTGTGTGTACAAAACTCAACAATTTTGTACAAGACCCCTCCCCATGTATGGCTATTTGAAAATGTGTGTATGTGTAAAAACATCATGATTTTAATCTACTCTACTCCCTACAATTTTAATGGAAGCAAGCCAGTCATTTCTGCATAGAATTATTTTCTGAAACAGCTCAAGTTACACAGATATGGGGAAGAGTGACACATAAATATTTTGTGTTTATTTAAACATTGGGAGATAACTGTGGAAATTGTCTAACACTTGTTTGTTGTTGTTGCTGTTGTTGTTGTGTGCCTTCAAGGTGTTTCTGACTTATAGTGACCCTAAGGTGAACCTATTATGGGGTTTTCTTGGCAAGTTTCTTCAGAGGTGATTTGCCATTGCCCTCCTCTGAGGCTGAGAGAGTGTTACTTGCGCAATATGCAAAGACAAAATAGCGATATATTTAAATCACAATGTTATTCTCGTTTAGCCACTTGCCACTGCTTAACCATGCCTTTTTGGCCATAGAAACAATTGCAATTTTTTTTACTTTCTGACTTTTAAGAAAAACTACATATTACCTTCTGAAATTTAAGAAAAATGTACATATAATTTATGTATATCTGATGGCAGAAGAACTGGTTCTCCATTGTGTGTTCAGTCACTATCTGTATACTTGTGAGTGTTAGAAGGGGACTCGTTTTTAGTGATTCGTGGCTAATTTTGTTGAACAGACACCTTGCAACCCCCAAATGCTGGCTAGTGATAATATTTTATGAGGAGGAAGAAATAATTTGATACTTGTTTTTTTTCTAATCATGTGCTGAAATGTGCCACAACAAGTAATGGGACAGAGAGTTGTTTCATTCTTAACTCCAATTTAGCAATGAGCTGGTAAAATATAGTTCTGTGTTTGTTCCCCTGGGGATTGCATGCAATTTAAACTGTTGCACTGCAGTGTAATATCCTGTAGTTGTAAACTGCTAGGAAATAATATCTTTCTAAAATGCAAAAACAGGTTGTTATGACAAAGCAGTTTCTTATGATTTACTTCATTTCATGCCTATTACCTCTATGCACATTTAATTAAAACTGTGATGCTGTTATTGTTCTAGTAGCAGTAATATTACTGCAAGAGAGACTTTAACTTTCCAATAAATATTCAGACAATATTTTTGCAGCTGTACAACCTTGATATAAACAGTGCAATTGTTACAGCATGGGTAGACTTAATATAGCTTTCATATAGCTGGATTATAACAGTAATTTGGTTTTGATTTATTTTCAGGTCATGCAGCCAGATGTGTACACCCACACCACAAATGATACATTATTGGTACTCAACCTAGAATTCCTTGCCAAAATGATACTAAAACGTTAGCTATTTTGAGATTTTAAAGAAGAATGGATTACACTGCATAAAACGATTCAAAATGCTTTTTTGTTGTTGTTGGTGTATTCGGCCAATGCCAGTGCTGCGTGTGTGGCCCAGCCTCTTTTGCTGCTTGGCGTAATTAGTGCCAAACATTTGTTGCCAAGCTCAGCAGTTGCTTTTGGGGTAGGAGTGGACATGCAAATATGCAACTAAAATTCCTCTTTATTTAACTTGGTGGGTAATTGATATGAAAAAGAATAAGGCTTTTAATGAACATGCAAAATGTTCCCAAAACAGTTTAAGTAAATGTATTAAATGCCAGTCCACATACATGTATGTGTGTGTCCATTAAAAAAAAATAAACAAGGGGGTAAAGAAACTCATAAGATTTTTACTGTAGAACCAGGAAACAGAAGTGGGAAGGAACTGTCATACCTTTTGCTTATTTATTGCCTTTTAGTGTCTGCTGAGACATTTAGAGGAGGGAAGCTTGTTGTTACACTCAGTGTGTGCTTCACCATTGTGCATTGATGATCATTAGAACATGTTCTGGCAGCCAGTGCCAAGGCTGTGGGCAGTATATAATGTGCAATTTTCTGGGAACAATGTTCAGTCAGATGTCCTGTGAGATTCAAAGTAATTCCAAAAACCAAGAAGCCAGATGTCCTTCTTTGGCTTGCTGAGACATGATGCGTTTCCACATGCGTTTTGCCTTTGACGAACTGTTCCTGATCATAATGGTTTAAAATCATTCCTTTTGTCTTCCTTCTGATACTCAGTGGTTCTATGTAGCTTTTTTACCCCTAAATCAATTCATTACAAAATTTGCTAAGTTTTGTGTCTTGAATATTTTGATTTGGGAACATGCATACAAGTGATTTTGCCTCTAGTACCTGACTATTTTTGAAAACTAGACTTTTTGATAGACAGGTCTTAGTGTCTGTGCAATTTTATTCCAGTGGTCATACTGTAGAACAAAATTTAAACAGATAGGATATACTAGAAGTGTAAGTGAGCTCTGTTACTGCTTTCTTTTACCTTTTGTACCTCTATGTGTAATTCTTGTGTGAGCAGTTATTGACTAAACAAATCAAAACCAGAAGGTCCTGCCAGGGACTTTGCCATCAAGTTGTTTCCCTGTTTGCTCATCCTGTAGTCACTCTGATGTGCTGAAGATGAGGTTGAAAGGGGTAGTCCCTGAAAGCTAACTGGGATTCGCTTTCAGTGATGGATTGCTATTCTCGTTCATGAATGGATTTATAAGCTGAGTACTTGGAGTATTCATGGGACTAGAAAGCAAAAGTTGCTCTTGCACGTGGCTGAAGATCTTTATGAAATTTGGCTGAACATGCCGTGCACTTACAACTTACAGAGCCAGAATTGGTTACACAGTTTTAGTATTTTTGAAAGTTTGAACAATTTGGCTGGAGTGGATGTTTATATGGAAAGAATAGCATTAACTGCCAAAAGAAAATAAACTCATGCTGGTCAAGGTTGAAGCACAGATTTTTGAAAGGATAAGATAGTGATCACAGTGTCCACAAAAAAAGCTACAATATTCATCTCTGAAGTTCCACAACCATGAATAATTTTGCATTATACAAAGAGGATTTTTTCAGGCTAAATATGGTGTTTGGACCTCTCTGTACAGAGCTGGGCTATTTCTTGTACTTAAACTGTTCCTCTTGCAGAACACCCCACCAAAACTGCTCTGATTGTCTTGTTAGAAAGCAGTAGGGACATTATGCATATGCTAATTTGTTTCTGCTTTGCATCCCTACAAGGGTTTGTTATACTCAGTATGTCATACCAGAGAAGGGCAAGATAGAGTAGCATCAATATGTCATTGGGAAAGTGTATTTGATTCAGGTTTTAGTTCAAACATAAAAGGAACTGGGGTGAGGGTTGAGGTTCAACATTTTGGACAGCTCCCTTAAAGTTTGGAATAAAACCTGGAACAGATTCATTGACATGAAAGCCACTACTGAACAAAATGAACTAGGATTTTGGATGGAGTCTGCTATCTCTAAGCCCTATTGAATTCTCCATGGCCTACATCTGAGTAAATCACTGATGGTCTCTGTTGTCATCCATAATTACTGATGTTTCCCTCTGCTGCATTTTAGAGGTTAGCAGCTGCAGAATTGTATTATAGACCGACATAAATTCCACAGTTGTTGAAAAATAAATTCAGGAACAATAAAATACTGAACAGTCACCCCTCCTTTTTCATGGACTTGAATCCTTGGTTATGCATATTCACGGAGGGGTGACCTCCATTCAAATCAATGGGGCGTGCACCTATGGGCAAGCGCCCATGCACAGCCATGGGAGTGTGCTCTATTCAAGCATATGGGTCTTGAATATTGGTGAGTCTCCATTTTCATGGGTGTGTCCATGTCCGGAATGGATGCCCTGCAAAAACAGAGGGCCACCTGTACTTTGATGTAATCATAGTTGTGATTACAAATATAATTTTTCAGTAGTATGAAAGCATTAGTTCTAAGATGATGATGCCTTTTTATTGCTGCGACAAAAACTAGACTGGGTGAATGCTTATGTTGCCTAATGGCTTTTCTGTACTTTACATCTTCTTTTAGTACTGGATAGAGTGGCCATAGTATCCTTCTGGTGTCTAAGAAGAATTGCAAGATATGAGGGTTTTAAATTCTCCCTTGAGGATTGGTTCCAGCAGGTGACTGTTTGACACCTTGCCTATGTATCTGCGGTGACCCGTAGGGTTATTTGATATTTGATATCTACATTAAACTGCTTGAATAAATGGTCTGGGGCTTTGTGGTATGGTGCCATCAAAATACTGAAGGCAACTTTGATTATCTATTTGCTATTACATTTATAGGAAGCTATTGAAGCCCTGAAGTTCTGACCTGATCATGGATTGAAGGGGAGATATAAATTAAAAATTATGATTGGTGATCAGGGACATCACTAGGAGTTCAATTCAGTTCAACTTTATTATGATCATAGGCTGTCCCTAGGGGGGTACAGGCGGCACAAGGTCAAACCTGCTCCCCGAATAGCTGCCTTTTGGCAGAAATGGTTTATGGAATTCACCTGCATCCCTTTAAAACACTGAAGAGATGGTGTGAGTGGGATGAGGTTGAGTGGGAGGATGAGAGGTCCTATAATTTTAAAAAAGTAAAATTAACATTTAATTTTTGTGGTCAGTATTATATTTTTGTGGTTAAAATGAAAATTTGAGAAATGTTTTTAACCAAATTTAAAAATATATATTTTAAAAAATTAATTCGTTTGAATTCTTTTAAAATTTTCATTAAAATGTTTCTCAATGTTTCACTTTAACACTATGTACATGTAAATACATTTAGGCTGTACATATGATATTGTAATTTAAAGGTCTAATTTTAATTTTGCTAGTTGTTTTATGTCCCAACTATTACTATTACATTCACAGGAACAATATTCAGGAACAATAAAATACTGTACAGTTGCCCTCTGTTCTTGCGGACTTGAAGTCTGCGGTTTTGCATATTCATGGAGGGGCGACCTCAGTTCAAATCAGTGGGGCACACAGCTGCAGGCAAGCACCCATGCACGCCCACGGGAGTGTGCTCTATTCAAGCCTATGTGATATAAGAGAATTAGGATTTATGAGTATCATTAATACAAAAACATGACTAAGGATTCTGTATGATGTGGTATGGGAGGTCAGTAGGGGGTGACATCATCAGTTACTGCACCATGTGATGCCAATTCTAGTGCTGGTGAACATGAGCTGTCTGACTGTAATTTGGGGAATGGGAGGTCAGGGTGTTCTTTATAAAGTATCAGTGCCCTTGAAAAGTAAGACTTGCCATTTTGGAATAGAATTCAGAGACATAGCTGTGTTAGTCTGGAATATTAGCATGCAAAGAGATCTTGTAACACTTTTGAGATTAGTTGTGCAAAAGAAGTTGTAGCATAAACTTTCATAAACTTGTACTTCATCTGCACTGCAGAAATACTCCAGGTCGACAGCATTTTAACTGGCATGGCTCAATGTTATGGAATCCTGGAAATTGTAGTTTGTTGTGTCACCAGAGCTCTCTGAAAAGGAAGGCTAAATGTCTCACAAAATTACAGCTCTCAGTATTCCATAGCTTTAGACATGGCAGTTAAAGTGGCATCAACCTGGATTATTTCAATAATAATAATAATAATAATTTTTATTTATATCCCGCCCCTCTGCCATGCAATCGGGGCAGCGTACAACACATTAAAACATCACAGTAAATTAAAATCAATCCAAATCCCATACCATATTCCCACACCCACCCACCCCTTAAAAATAAATTAAACTGAAGCAGATTAAAATAACAATTGTTAAAATATGCAATACAAAAATACAGTAAATTTTTCAATACAGATATACAGAGCGGTGTTAATCAAGGTGGTAAAAGGGCGATGGTCAGATCTTATGTCTTCTGGGCTGGGATGTTATTCAGGGAAGGCCTGTCTAAGAAGCCTTCTAAGAAGCCTATTTCTGCAGTGTGGATGCAGCCTAGGTCTGCTTCCTCATATGTCTCTAAGATGTCCTCAGATGTCTCTAAGGAAGTAGACCGTGGTCCAAAACACACTGAAAAAATAATCAAGTTTGAGACTGCTTTAATTGCCCTGGCTCAATACTAGGGAATTCTAGGAACTGTAGTTTTGTGAGACATTTAGCCTTCCGTGTTGGAGAGCCCTGGTGCCACAATAAGCTACAATTCCCAGATTCCCTAGCACTGAGCCAGGGCAGTTAAAGCAGTCTCAAACTTGATTATTTCTGCAGTGTGTTTTTAACCCAAGTCTACAAAAGTTTATGAAAGGTGCTACAATATCCCTTTGCATACTGCTATTTGCATATTGCTATCTGAACTCTGCTCTGAGATTGCAACGTGCTATTTGGAAAACTACAGCTGATTAAGAACAATGTGACCAGATGAGCGATGAGAACATATTGTGGATATTATGTGATTCTAATGTTGAAATAATTGCATTAGTTTTTAGCTCACTTCAATAATAATAATAATAATAATAAAATTTATTTATATCACGCCCCTCTGAGATCAATCGGGGCGGCTTACAACAATAAAATAATACATAGTATAAAACAAATCAAATTCCCTTCCCCCCCTTAAAACATTATTAAATCAATTCAAGTTAAAATCGACATAAGACATAATTAATTTTTAAAAACCCATCCTAGCGAGCAGCATCCACATGGAGCCCCGGAATCATCTTCCAGAGGGAATTCCTGAGGCCGGGATTAACTATTCTGGAAAAGCCTGCTGGAAGAGATCCGTCTTGACAGCTTTTTTAAAGCTGTCCAACGATGTCAATAGACGGATCTCGTCCGGCAGGCCGTTCCACAATTTGGGGGCGACAACCGAAAAAGCCCTCTGGGAGGTAGTCGCAAGCCTAGGTTTTTGTGGCTGTAGCAAATTCCTCCCAGAGTACCGGAGTGCGCGGGGAGGATTATAAGGGAGAAGGCGGTCCCTGAGATAGCTTGGACCCAAGCCATTTAGGGCTTTAAAGGTGATAACCAACACCTTGTACTGGGCCCGGAAACTTATAGGCAGCCAGTGGAGGGTCCTCAGAATCGGAATAATGTGTTCCCTCCTAGATGTTCCCAAAACTACTCTGGCCGCCATATTCTGTACCAACTGTAGTTTCCGAACTAGGCACAAGGGTAGCCCCATGTAGAGTGCATTACAGAAGTCAAGACGTGAGGTTACCAGCGCGTGCACAACAGTCTCAAGATCCCTTACTTCCAGAAAAGGGCACAGCTGGCGTATCAGCCAAAGCTGATAACAAGCGCTCCTGACTGTTGCATTTACCTGATTTGTCATCAGGAGCAACGAGTCAAGGAGCACCCCCAGACTGTGAACACAGTCACTGGAGGAGAGTATGACCCCATCCAGGACTGGAGGTTGCAACCCAATTCTTGGTTTCGGGGCCGCTACCGTGAGCACCTCCGTCTTGTCTGGATTCAGTTTCAATCTGTTTTTCCTCATCCAGCCCATTACTGCCCAAAGACATTCATTGAGAGAGGAGACGCCATCGGAATTCAAGGCTGACGAACGAGATACGGAGAAATAGATCTGGGTGTCATCAGCGTACTGATAACACCCAGCTCCATAACTCCAGATAATCTCACCCAGCGGCTTCATATAGATGTTGAATAACATCGGGGACAGAATAGCACCCTGTGGTACTCCACAGGTAAGCTCCCTTTTACTGGAGCTACTGTCCCGGAGCAGCACCCTCTGGGACCTGCCCGAGAGAAAGGACCAGAACCACTGCAAAGCAGTGCCTCCGATACCTAACTCCCTCAGGCGATCCAAAAGGATGCTGTGATCTATCATATCAAAAGCCGCTGAGAGGTCTAAGAGCACCAGCTGGGTCACACTACCCCTGTCGATGCTGAGATGCAGATCGTCGGTCAAGGCAACCATGGCAGTCTCAACCCCAAAACCTTCCTGAAGCCAGTTTGAAATGGGTCTAGATAATCGGTTTCATCCAAGACAGCTTGGAGTTGAAGAGCAACCGCCCTCTTGATCACCTTGCTCAAAAATGGTAATAAAGAGACTGGCCTATAATTATTCATATCCAGGGGGTCCAGGGAAGGTTTTTTTCAGAACTGGCTTAACAGCTGCCTCCTTCAGACATGATGGAATATGTCCTTCCCTGAAGGACGCATTGATGATGCTCACAAGGAACTACCCCCTGGATGGCCAGCCAAGATGGGCAAGGGTCGAGAGGGCAGGTTGTTTTCCTCACACTACCAAGAAGCTTGTCCACGTCATCGGTACTCACAGATTGCAGCTGATCCAGTATAATTACATCGGTGGAGTTGCTGGACACCTCATCCATTGTTTCTGTTACAATACCGGCATCTAAGTTGGCTCTTATCTGAGAGATTTTATCTGCAAAGAAGTTGTTAAATGTGTCGCAGCAGGCAGTCGTTGGGTTAAGCAGGGGATTTGGCGCAGGGGGCACCTGCATCAGCTCCCTCACCACCCTAAACAGCTCTGCTGGATGAGACTCTGCAGATGCAATATGTGCAGAGTAGAAGGATCTCTGTGTTGCACATATTGCCTCCAGATAGGACCAAAGAAAGTTCCTATGGCGAGTTCTGTCGGATCAGAGTCGAGTCTTCCACCATCTGCGCTCTAGTCATTGTCCAAACCGCTTCATTTCCCTAAGCTCAGGCGTATACCATGGCCTACAATTTGAAGCGGATTGGCAAGGACGCTTGGGAGCAATTGTGTCGATAGCCCTGGTAAGATCGGTGTTCCAGGTATTAACCAGAGCATCAACAGGATCACCAGCATTCCCAACCATTAAACCCTCTAAGGCTTTCTGGAATCCAATTGGTTCCATTAGCCTTCGAGGGTGGACCATTCTAATAGGTCCACCACCCCCGGTTGGGCGGATGTAGGCTCTAAGTTCTGTCTTGACCAGGAAATGATCCGTCCATGACAATGCAGAGGTACTAATTACCTCCGCCCACGGATATTCCTGTTCCGTACTAAAGACCACATCGAGTGTATGATCTGCACAATGCGTGGGCCCAACAACCAATTGGGATAGGCCCATGTTTGTCATGGTCTCCATGAACTCCCGAGCCGCACCTGTTAAACTGGTCTCGAGCGGGAAGTTGAAGTCCCCCAAAACTAAAAGTCTGGGGGTCTCCAACAGCAGCTCAGAGACCAGCTGCGTCAGCTCGGTCAGGGAGTCTGCTAGACAACGGGGTGGCCGGTAGACTAGCAAAATCCCCAATCTATCCCTGGTCTTCAGGCTCAGGTACATACACTCGAAGTGGACCGTCTTCCAGACAGGTATCCTGGCCAAGGTCAGGTTGGTCTTATGAACTAGAGCCACTCCGCCCCCCCCCCCCCGTCCACTTCCCCTCACCTGCTCACTAATAGAGTACCCGGCTGGGAGAGCCTGCGCCCAAGTGATGACAATGTTTTCCCCCAGCCAGGTCTCTATGAAGCATGCCAGGTTGGCATCCTCATCCAAGAGTAGATCATGGATGACGTGAGTCATATTCTTAACCGACCTGGCATTGCAGAGGAGCAGAGTGAGGTTCTGTGGAATGGGAGGTCTGCTCTCCAAGCCATTCTGGGGAACAGAGGGAACTGAAGGCGGGATAGCTTTCAAACAGCAATCCTGTCTTATTTTGCAACATTTGTTCGCTCTGTTCCGACCATATCTCCCGTTCCCCGACACAACTCCAATGGCTGCCCCCACCTCCTTCCCGGCCTCAGGTAAGACGTTGGAGCACAATACCATCTGAGTGGAGAAGCTGAGGGCCCAGGTGCAAACTCCGAGGCCTACAGCTCTCCGCCACAGTCTGGCCTCCGCTCCGCCGCTGGAGAAGATGGTCCCTTTGGGCGGCTTCAGCCTCCAACCTGGCCTTCCCACAGCGTCTGATGGAGGTTGGCATAATTGTCATTGCTGTGTTGCTGGTGCACCACCAGGAGAGGTGGTACTTGGCTCTAAAGACCAAGATTGATCTTGGTCCCACAGCTACCGAGCGTCACATTGCACTGCCACCGCTGGAAGGTAGAGGTTAGGGCTGGGCAGGCACACGCCCACAAGGCTTCCACAGTGGTGCCGGGGGGAGATGGTGTCCTGGGCTGGCTTATAGCCATGCCTGCCCTCACCGTTGCTGCTGCGCCGCCGCCGCTGAAAGGTAGAGGTTAGGGCTGGGCAGGCACACGCCCACAAGGCTTCTGCAGTGGTGCCGGGGGGAGATGGTGTCCTGGACTGGCTTATAGCCGCGCCTGCCCTCACTGTTGCTGCTGCGCCGCCGCCGCTGGAAGGTAGAGGTTAGGGCTGGGCAGGCACACACCCACAATGCTTCCGCAGTGGTGCCGGGGGGAGATGGTGTCCTGGACTGGCTTATAGCTGCGCCTGCCCTCACTGTTGCTGCTGCGCCGCCGCCGCTGAAAGGTAGAGGTTAGGGCTGGGCAGGCACACGCCCACAAGGCTTCCACAGTGGTGCCGGGAGGAGATGGTGTCCTGGGCTGGCTTATAGCCATGCCCGCCCTCACTGTTGCTGCTGCGCCGCTGGCGCTGGAAGTGGAGGTTAGGGCTGGGCAGGCACACGCCCACAAGGCTTCAAGACCCGAAACTCTGGTGACTTAAATAATGTGAGTGAAGAGTACCATAAAGACTATGTGCCACAATATGAACCTTAGCTGAGTATTAAGATCTTCAGGTAAAGGTATCCCGCTGATATCACAAGTGCATGATATAGGAAAGGAAAGAAAGGGGGTGTTTCAGTGGCCCAGTGCAAATTTTGGATGGTGAGTCTCAGCTCTGTTTTGGAGGTGTTCCAACAAAGGTGGCTTTAATTTGGTGTTTCTCTTGCTTGCATGATGGGATTAGAGCTGGTTTTACTTTTACTGCTGTTCATTTTTCCTGTGCTTTATGTTGTGATTTGATCTTTTATTATTGTTAATCACTATAAGCAACATTGTCTTAGAGAGATGAGCTATTAACATGATTGCAAGACTGTACTGTTGGGCAAAAAAAATACCTAGCTCAGAACGCTCCTTTGTTAGGCAAGGGCCTTGTTCTTATGAAATAAGGTGGCCCCAAAAGTGTAGGTGATGACTGAGCAGGTGACACATCTGGACTCTCTCTCCTTTTAGCCAGGAGTTAGTTAGGAAAGGACAAGGTATATGAGAGTGTGGAAGGATAGACTTTTTCTCTCAGAAAGGAGTGAGCCAAGAGATCTGTTTCCAAGCAATTTCTTCCATGGCTGGTTGTCTCACTGGAACTCAGTTGTGGAAGCAATGGATTTTGGTTTCCTATTGAAGTATTTAAGCTGTGCCTCAACATATATGTTTGCAAATAAGTCACATGCAGTCAGCCCTACATATTTGTGGCTTTGACTTTTACATCTTTGATTATTCACAGATTTGAGTAATATGGTCTCTCTAGGAATCTCTAGGTCATCTGGCACAACTTTGCCAGAAGTTAACCATAGAGTTGTGTTGGAGGACCTATAGATTCCCAGAGAAAACACTTCTCTAGGCATTTGTAAATCCTCCAGCATGATTCTATGGTCAACTTCTGGTGGACTGGTGCACTGGAGGACCTACAGATTTCTAGATAGTTTTTATTGAGTTAAAAAAAAGTGCTTTTTTTAAAGTTGTGTTTTTTCTACTTTCATGGATGTCCTGTGCCCCTAACCCCAGTTAATGTGGAGGGCCCTTTGTATTACAAAACTTCAGTAAGCCTTCAGTGACCATCTTACAAAAGAAATCAGTCCAAGAAATTGCTGCCCTCCTGGAATTTCTCACTGTTCAGAGGAGCAGGGAATACATAACATTCTTAAGAAACAATGAAGCAAAAAACTATGGATGCTGGCCATGAAAGCCTTCAACTTCATAATGAAGCATATACTTTTGTGAATAAATAAATAAATATTTTAAATGAATTTATTGGATCCTCTCTGGCTTGTTGTTGCAACTTACTGTACCTAAAAAGATCCTGTGTTCATCAATAACATGAGTAGAGTCATGTTGACCAAGCTAAATCCATATTTAATATTTTTCCCCCTGGCTTTCATTTTAAAATCTCTACTTTTGAACATAAGTATTTTAATTAATTTGTATATAAGTATTTTAATTTTGTACATACGTATTTTAATTAAGGACCAGTTATGCTTCCTGCTACCTGCCTTCCATTTTAAAGAGGTTATTAAATGATTCCAGTCCTTCTCATTACTAAAAAAGAAAAAAGAAAAAGACAGCTCTCATTTTCAGCTTTGATCAAGAACTGTAATATGTATCAGACTGTCATAGGAGTTGTGCTAGAATTATTTTTTAATCTAAAATGGTCTTGTTTAAAATATGGTAGGGCAAAGTCTATGTGGCCTCCCCAGACGTCTCAGTGTATCTCACCACCACATGTGTCCCAATATCCCACCCCTGTTGTTGTTGTTGTTGTTGTTGTTTTAAAAAGATTTCTTACATCCTCCAAAAAAACAAAACAAAACAAGAAAACCAAGCAATTTTGCTATGTCTTCTTCCTTCTGGCCTGACAGGCCCAGGTATGGTTTTGGTCAGTATTGGCATAGCTTCCACTCAGTTCCAGTTTTAAAAAGAGTGTCCTTCTGGGTCCAAAATCCCCTCCCCCATCTTTAGAGGCCATGAGAGATTTTTAAAAGTTAAACCTAATTTTTTGGACAATGTTTTTTGGGAGGAGGGGTGGCTTTCTGAGCTCTTGTGAGATATGTGTGTTTCCTAGACATCTGGAAGTTTCTCTGCCCAATTTAGAACATAGATTTATATTGAACATAGGGCAAATTATTATTGTTTTTTTTTTAAAAAAGAAATGAAATCCCAAAACATTTATTTCTAGTAAATAAGTAAGGCATATTAACTTGGCCAAATCATTTTTTAACAAAGCATGCTGCTGTTGATGTACGGTAAAATGCAGCCTCTAACCTGGATACAGTACTTGTTATTCAACATAATTACCCTGGATATTTTAAAGTACCGATTAAACATTTCATTTGATAATGCGACTGTAGACATCACAATCAGGAAATCTTTTGCAAGGATTTTGTGTTGAGAGATTTCGGGCCTAACTTAAATGTGATATGAAGAAAGCAAAATGAACAGATCTAATTATGTGCTTTGCACATATTTGGCATTTATTAGATATATTTATTAGAGTCCCTAAATGGGATAGCCTTAACCTTACTTGTATTTTTAGTGTGCCAAGTATCCACTCCTGCATTGGTGTGTAGGCAGCTAGGTGATATATATGGTATGTGTAATAAGAGCTTGGAAAAGTTGCTGTTGTGGACTACAGCTCCCAGAGTGCCCTGAAATTATAGGATTTGCAGTCCAGTTTTTTTCCAAGCTCTGCATTCATAAAGATCCTCTTTTATTGCCTCTCTAGTGCTATGTTTAAACAAGCCACCAGTCTTTCAAAAGCTCTATATTATGCTCCAAAAGCTTCATATTATGCATCATGTCTTCCTTTTCTTCTTCAGAATAGATGGAAAAGAAGGGAAGCTGTTTCAGATGTAAAAGTTACTGAAATGTTGCATATATAATGTGCCATGAGCTCTTTCCTGTTTTATTGTGGGAGGTTATGTGATGTAAACCTGGAGCAAGAGTGAGGACAGTCCAAACTGCGTATGAACATAATGGAAAAGAGATGTTTTGCTAGTAGATCTTCCAAATTTATGCTAAGTGACATAGTCATGGTTTTTTAGTAGTGCTGTGTTTCTAAAAGCTCTATTAAAACATATTCAGGATTCATGCTTTAAAAAGATAATAGTGGATTTGGAGCTAAATGTTATTTTATTGAAAGAATAAACATATCCTTTATTGTCTGATAAATATTGACCCATAATTAGATTGCAAATTACAAGGCTGAACTTGCAGCCTCTAAAGAGATGTTATAATTGATTTGACATTGTTTTGTGGGTGTGTGTTTTCATGCCATTGCTCAAATGTTATAATGTGGAAGACAGGGAAAAACACCATGTTGCCCCTACAAACGTCCAGTGCTCTCTTCCATTTTGGTTCATCATGGCAAAAGGGCTGCCTGATTGATGCTGTATAGAACACGAGAGCTGGGGAAGAAAATTTGCAAAGATACATTGGAAAGGAAACACTTTTGCAATACCTTGTTGTTGTCTCTAATAATCTGAGGCCAATATGTGAAGGCCAGCTTTCCACTTCACTTTTGTAAATTTTGTAAAACATTTATTTAAATATTTATATCCCACCATATATCAAAGATCTCAGGGCAGGTTATGAAAAGCATTAAAACAGCTAACACAATGTCAAACAATAAAATAATTAAATAAACTAAAAACATACTAAGAGTAATAAGGTAAAAACAGATTGAAAAGATTAAACTTTTTTAAAAATCATATGTACCATATTTAGGATGAGTTACTGCAACACAAAAACTTTGATGAACAGCCAAGTTTTAACTTGGTACCTAAATGACATGAATGTGGGCGCCAGTCGGGCCTGCAGGGGGAGTGTGTTTCACAGTTGGGGTACCATGGCTGAGAAGGCTATGTCCCAACACAGTGTATTAATCTCACTGGTGGGACACATAGAAAGACCCTCAAGCAGATCTTAATCCTTGGGCAGGCACAAATGGGGAGAGGTGTCTCCTCAAGTATTGAGGTCCCAAGCCATTTAGAGCTGCTGCATTTTGGACTAGCTGCAGCTTCCAATTCTTTTTCAAGGGCAGTCCCACATAGAATACATTACAGTAGTCTAACCAGGATTTTACCAGTGCATGGATTATATGGCTATGTTATGTCTGTCCAGGAAACGGCATACCTTGCACTTGTCGAAGCTAGTGCCAAGCACTCCATGTCACAGAGTCCACATGGTCTCCATTCACAAGGATGGATCTAAGAGCCCTCCTGAGCTGTGTACCTGCTCCTTCAAGGGCAGTGCAACACTATCCAGGACTGTCTGTTTACCTAATTCCCAGACCAGAGAAACATCAATCTACATAGCCACTGTCTTATTGGGATTCACTTTCAGTTTATTGGTCCTCATTCAGCCCATTACAACATTTAGCCACTGTTCTAGCACCTGAACATCCCCAGCTGACTCCGATGACAAGGAAAAATAGAGCTGATTGTCATCAGCATACTGATGGCACTTCATTTTGACCCCCTTATGACCTCTTCCAGCGGCTTCACATAGCTATTGAATAGCATGGGGGATAAGATCTGATCCCACAGCTTAATAGTCATGGGGCTGAACAGGAATTGCCCAGTGCTGCTATCTGGAACTGGCCCTCTAGATAGAAACAGCACCACTGCAGAACAGTGCCACTTACTCCCATCCCACAGATCAGTTGTATCAAAAGCCATTGAGAGATCCAGGAAGATCAGCAGGGTAGTACTCTCACATGTTTTCTCCAGAGTAGGTTGCCCATTAGAGCAACTAAGGCCATTTCAGTACTGTACACTGGCCTGAAACCAGACTGAAATGCATCCAGATAATCTGTTTCTTTCAAGAATGCCTGTTCCCAGACAGCACACACACTCAAGCACCTTGCCCAAAAGAAACATATTGCAATCAGTTAGTAGTTTTTGGGATGAAAAAGACAGGCCAAATGAAGTGGCTTCCGGCTGCTTTGGAGGTGTGCAGATTAAATGAAGCATGCCTCCAGAGCAGCCAGAAGCCATACCGAAGCCATGATCCAGTCCGTAGGACTGGAGCAAAAAGGAGCCAGGATAATCTGACTCCTGGCAATGCCAGCTGGCCCCTGCATCCACGGCCTGCCTTGGGAGTGGGGCATGTGGACAGCAAGGTTCCAACCTGCTTCTGGCTGGAGCAGACTCAGGCTGCTCTTTCATGCCTGTTTGTTCCGGGCTCTCATATACTTCTGGGTCTAGGGAAGTTCTCTTCAGAAGAGGGTGCACTGCCACCTTTGTCAAAGCATCAAGAACCTCCCCCTGACAAAACATGGCATTTACTACCACTTGGACCAACCAGGTCAGTCCTCCCCTGCTAAATTTTATCAGCCAAGATGTTCAAGGGTCAGTTTTACATGTTGTAGCCTGAACTGCTTCAATCATTTTATCCACATCATCAGGCCTTAGTAATTGAAGCTGATCCCATGAATACTGACCAGATGGTGGATTGGACACCTCCTAGGCTCTATAACAATTGTGATGTCAAGTTCTGAGCAAATGCAATCAACATGTTCATCAAAGTACCCAGAAGGTGGCAAATCTGGACCTGTCCCCAAAAGACTTGTTGAAACAATCCTACCGATTAGGAGACTGAGGTTGCAATCCTAGTAAATATGAATTTTTGGATTATCTCACTGCTGCATTGTAGTCATATGAAAGAGTCTTAATGATATTTATTTACAGATAAATATTATGTTATTTACTTGGCAAATGTGACTTACGAACTTCCATGTAAAGCTGGGGTGGGCAACTTCAAGGGGCTGTTTTTGTTCCCGTCCAGATCTCAGTGGATGCATTTGCAGTCTTCACACCTGTAATCTGACAGCGAGCAAAACAGAATTGAAACAGAAGCACTGAAATTAGTACAGAAGATTATCCCTTCTTCTCACTAAATTCCAAGAATTTATAATATTTATTTACTTAATATTTTATATTATAGTAAGAACTTATTTACTTTATACTAGAGTAAGAATATACATTCAGTGTACTCTGCAGGCTAAACATATATTTCCTTTGGTTATGGAAATTCTGGGTTCATATCTAATTTAGCCATAGAATTAACACTGATTGACATATTTTAGGGGGCAACTGATCAAAGACCCCCTTTTCTTACAGTAGTCTACTGAAAAGTGACCAATAAATGCCATCATAATTTTTAAAAATGCCAAATGAACCAGTTAAATAAACAAATAACCCAACCATTCATCAACATTTAATAAAGCCAATTAAATTAATGCATTTAAAGTACACTGGGCCCTCCGCATTTGCTGGGGTTTGGGGCACAAGACCACTGTGAAAGTGGAAAAACTGCAAATTGAAAAGCCACTTTTTTTTTTTTTACCTGAGAGGACACTTTTCTAGGCATTTGTAGGTCTCTAGTGCAACTCTATGATCAACATCTGCCAGAAGTTGACCATATAATTGTCCTGGAGGACTACAAATGCTTAGAGAAGCTCTCTCTCTAGGAATCTCTAGGTCCTCCAGCATGATTTTTGCAGACATTGCCCATAGAGTTGAGCTGGAGGATCTAGAGATTCCTACACAGAACATATTAATCAAATCCATGAATAATCGAATCTGCAAAAGTCAAAGCCATAAATGTGGAGGGCTGACTACACTAACCAATGCCAGTTGCTCCAGGGTGCATCTACAGTGGCCTCCTGAATGCACAGTATTATGCTCTGGAGCTGCCCCAGATTGACATGATGCCAGCCAATTGTGTCTAGATGGGCCACCAGGTGACACTGCATTTCCCCATGAGCCCATTTTCCTGACACCAAAGGAGTGTATACATGTGTGGACAGCTGAGTCACTCTGGAACCAGCCCAATCGAACTGTTCTCACATCCAACACACCTGGGCTTACTCTGGTGTTTCCTGGAAGAACCTGTTATGATGAAATATTAGTCAATAGCAGTGTGTGCCCACGATGACGCTGATACACATGTCACCACCCGTTGACTAATACTTCTGTATTTTTCCCCATTTACATGGGGCCCAGAATCAAACCCCCCTGGATGGAAAGGGCCCTAGAGAGTTGATGGTGTAAAACTCAGAGTGGGTACATACAAGCCAGATGTTGTTCTGCATGATCAGTAAACAAATCAATATAGAGTGTTTCTGCCCTTAATATTTCACTCCCTTTTATATAATATTTTAATAATGCATTTCTCCTAGGTCTAGTAAATCTGCTAGTTTTAATTGGGACCTCTAACATAAGTACATTCTGGGGTAGCAAACAAGAAGTAAACGTGCTATGTTTTTTATGTCCTTTTCCCCTCAATATTTATTCACATTTTCTATTGCTGATAGAGAAAAAAAAATTAAAGCTAAAAATTTAAAGCTTAATATTTATCTTCAGTAAATGTAAGCCATCTTCAGTTTTTTGCCCATCTTCTTTTTCTAAATGTCTATGAACCTAAGCTGTATGTAAACTGATAACTAATTGCTCTTGCTATTGTGTATCTCCAGAGATCTGAAGAATAACTTAATTAGTACTATTGAGCCTGGGGCCTTCTTTGGACTTTCAGAACTGAAGCGTCTGTAAGTATTAATTCCATCTGAATTACCTTAGAAATTGTACTCATATTGACATTTCTGTCCTTGGGGAATTTGGAATATGTCACCAAGCAATTATAACATATAGGGCATATGAATTACATACCACAGTTTAGTCCTTTTTCAGATTTCTTTAACAATATGCATAATTTATGATTTATTTATATGAATAAGTAAGAAGTTATCCTTATTCTTCTTATCCTTAGCTTTATGAGCATTTAAAATTAGCTTTTATGCTCCAGGGAAGCTTCATTTAAATATTGGCATAAATATGACAATAATAATTAATAATAATAATAATAATAATAATAATAATAATAATAAATTATTTATACCCCACCCCTTTGAGGTCAATCGGGGCGGCTTTCAGCGTTAAAAACCAATACATCAACTGCCCACATCCCTTCCCCCCTTAAAAAGTTATTAAATCAGTTGCAAGTTAAAAACAATATAAACAATAATTAAAAAAAAATCAATAAACATAATAGCACATAAGGAATTGTGGCCACATTACAATTCTTTTCAAGAGAGGGCATGAGAGGCTCCCCTAAGAGAGGGGAATCCCAAAGAAAGACTCCAGAGAAAAGGCTCCAGAGGCCGGGATTATCTATCCTGGAAAGGCCTGCCGGAAGAGATCCGTCTTGACAGCCTTTTTGAAGCTGTCTAGCAATGTCAGAGAAGCAGAGAAAAGATGTGTATCTCATATGGTAAAATTGAAAGAAAATGTTCAATATACATATATTTGGAGTTTTGCTGGAAATCACAGAATCACCCATTTCTTTATACGAATAAGTAATATCCTTGGTAAAAGTCCTGTTTGCTTTGTTAACTGTAGGGAAACAAAATATGATTTCAAATGTAATTTAGATATGTTTGTTTAATAAATTCATTCAGCAATACATTTTTAAGTTGGTCTGCATGCATTTCATTTAGCTTGATACAGATCACAAATCTCTGAGAATATTTGGGCATACTTCATGTCTGTCCTTTATTTAACATATCATTGCTTTTTCATTAGGACATAAATCATATATATATATATATATATATATATATATATATATATATATAAAACATGTACTTTGGCTTGTCAGTGTGTCACTGTTTTAACAAAAAATAATTGCACAAATTTTACTCTACAAAACATGTGCAGTGAAAAATGGACAGGAGGATATTAGTAATAATGGCTCGCATTCTCAGACAGATCTGCCTTGTGAAAGTCTAAATTGGCAGCATGATATTAGTAAGAAATATGCACATTTCTAAATGGTTCTGCCCTGTGAATTGGCATGCATTTTGAGTCAATGGAAACAAAATGTGTGAATACGTGAAAGTGCTATGATGACAACTGAGTGTTACTGCTGTGGAGATGATAAATTCAAATAACACAACCCTGACCTCTTGTGGGGAGAATGGGGAAGCTGTAAAAACAGTGATGCAACATCAGTCATAAGCCCCAGAATGGGAAAAAGAAAAAGGTCAAACGGGTCTGAAAAGGAATGGAGAAAAGATGATGCAGCAGCAGGCGCTCTAGACACAAAATTACTTTCAAAGCAAAACCAACAAGCCTCTATACTGGGTTTTCCAAAGATCTGTTTCTAGTTCCTTGCTAACTTCAGACTCATTAATTATCCTCAATAACACTATATAGAATACTGAATAAGTTTATTATAAGAGCATCCTAAATTTATTTCTGCATCATCACATTTTCCCTGAAGAGATTATTCCAATTCCTTGACATAATATAATTACGAAATAGATGATTACATTACAAGACCAGTGAATGTCTTTCCTCTAAAAAAATCTTGCAGTTGGCACTTGAAGCCTGTTATATTGTGCTTAGTATGTTTCCTATTCTTTCATATATTTCCCATGGAGGATATAGTAAGCAGCTGAAGTTAATGTAATACAGACGTCTGCAAGTGGCATGAGGCTTTATGTTCCAGTTAGGAAAAACCACAGGCTGCCAAATCTACATAAAATTAACAATTTAATTTGGAACCCTTAGTGCTTACTGACTGTACTGTAGTAATTTAGGATCTGCAATGGCAAAGTCAAGAGATCTCATGGATTAAAACAAAATGATGTCTACAAGGAAAAATAAACCAGAATACATGCCACGTGTCTGGCTGTTTTACAAGATCAATTTCATGAGTCAACATTTCTGGTATAAATATTTGCAGTAAAAAAAATGAACACCAGATTTGTGCGACATGAGGTAGATTTGGTTTGAAATAATAAGGAACAGTTGAGAGGCATGTAAAAGCAAGCTGGTACAAACTGTTGCTTCTTTTTGCTAATGTCTCATTAGGAAAACTGTTTATCACAACATATTGGGTGAGGAAACAAGAATTTATTAGAAAGCTTATGGCATCCATTTGGTAAAATGATTGCACATGGAGTGGCATAAATTCTAGGGAGCATGGGGACAGTTTTGCCATGTACTTGAGCCCTACAAGATGTCTTATTGAAGGCCTTTGTTCTAACAAAAAGTGACCTGGAAATTTACCTTTGTGTCACTTCCTGTTTTTACAAAAGTCCACTTCTGGGCCCAAAAGCAACAAAAATATCCTCAAACACCCAAAATGGTATCTGGGGACAAAATTTGAAGTTCCAGCTCTGTGCGTCAGGGAGATGCATTACTCCATGTTCTCTGGGTGGGGACAAAATTATTTTTTCCTGCTTTAAGGTTTCACACTTTTTTGGGAAGAGATACAGCCTGAGAGGAGTTGTCTTGGCCAACTTCAGACGTCATTTGGAATCTAGATATTGTTGGAGTACAGTGTTTACTTGGCACTTTCCCGGGTACTACACTGTCTTCCCATGCTGACATCTGTCTGAGAAAAACTACACAGTATTTCAAATGAAATCCCCTTCTAGCCCAACCTAAAGATGTCAGTAATTTAGATTATTTTCTGCATGCAAGTCATGTACCCCACATTGCTGCTGCTGCTAAGGAAATTCTGCACAAGATTTTTTCTGTTTTCCAGTGCTGACATGCATGAAATTGCATGTACAAGCTGCAATTCTCTATCCACACGCCACTGTGTACATGTTATATAGCTCTTCTATTAGAGTCATGGATGTGTTGATGAAAAATTAGGATTAAACAAAAGCTAAACGTACAATCTTATTCACAAAACCTAAAACACTGGTGATTTTTAAAATTTTACTATCTTTCCCTGAGGATGTGAGGCCTTCTGAAGATTGGGGGGCATATCCAGTAGTCAATTCCAACAAGAATAGAACCATTAAATCAATGTGCATTTTGTAAGGCAATACATATGTGAGGCCCATTGATTCAGTGATACCCTAGTTTATTTATTTATTGGATTTATGCCCCACCTTTCATCTGGGTGGCTTACAATTTGTTAGGACTTACAAATGGATTTAGGCCCAGAATGCTGAAACTGGAGAAGAGAAAATGGATACTGAGCATTGGTAAGCTTGTTTCAGTACCTCTTTCTAGCTTTCTTAGAACCACTGGGCCACATCCTCTGTGTGGGTCTAGTAGCACCCATGTAGTGTTTATTTGTTAATTTTATAGATCATGATCTTCTTAACAATATTAAACCATATTTCAGGGGAGAACCATATTTCATTTATTTTTGAGATCTATGGACATATGGCTAGTTTATGAAAATGGACAGTTTAAAACCAATGATGTATTGAAATATTTGTCCTGAAAAATAGTTTCTTGATAATTCCTTTATATATAGAATGGTTAAACATAATTTTCTTCTTCATTTTATTGTTATTGCTTACTTTGGTATCTTCTAGAAGTGAAAAAGATGTAAGAGTAAATTCTGATATCTATGATTTTAGCTTCCTCTGTAATTAATGCTGTCCTTTCTTTTCTTTTTTCCCATTTAAGGGACCTTTCCAATAATAGAATTGGATGTTTAACACCTGAAATATTTGTAGGCCTTAAAAACCTTCATAAATTGTAAGTATGACACCTTTAAAACTATTAATAACACAGATAATCTATCACAGCTAGGATAAACAGATCATTCTCATTTATGGAAGTAATAGTAATAGGAAGACAATTTAAACTGAGAAAAATCTGTGCAGTTAAGTGGGCTGAATTAGAATCTGATGGATGTATTTCCATTCCTAGAATGCGGTGTGCTTGAGTCTCATTTTGTTTCTTCCCAGCAGCCTCCCTGTCTCTCCATCACATATCTTCTTTGGAGTATAAGATCTTGCATCTTCTTTGAAACACTTTTCAAGGTTGGGGAAAACGTTGATAGTGCAGTTGGATGCTTTCTGTTGGGGATAGTATGTTGCTTGTTGCTAGAGGGCAAATCTAAAGTGGCCTTTTCCATTCTCTCACAGTTACTCAGTCTCTCTCTGCCAAGCTTTCCCCCACCCTTTGTCTCTTTTTGAAATTCCTTTCTCTTTCTCTCTTTGGAAGCATAACCTCATTGCTTCCAGAGGGCTGTCAAAATATGGTGAAGGACTGCAGATTGCCTACTCCTGTGCCTCAGGGATAAGCAAACAGAAAAATGACCTCCTTCTTCTTCCATTTGTGGATGCTTCTGTTGGCACTGAACTTGTTCTGTGACCCCTTCCAGGAAGAGAAGAGCCATGTTTTCTTCAAATTTCTAAATGCAATAAAAACAATCTGATGTAAAGCTAATCAAAATGAGGGCTGAGCAGAAACTATGAGTCTGAATGCTTTTAGTGGTGTGCAATTACCATATTTTGACTAGGTGTTGAAAACATTGTTCTTTGGTGTGCACAATGCCCTCTAACTACTATATATAAAATGTAAATGAAATATTGCCTTTTGTATATATTTTGAAAAACAAATGGAACTCTGTCCTACAACCGTGACCCAACCACTAGTATTTATCCCTCCTTGCCTCACAAAAAATCAGCTTCAATGAGTTTACTATCCCTCTACAACAGGTTTTGGAGGTGCACAGAGGGCTACAGGGGTAAAGCGGGATTGTCCTCCTAGTGAATTTGTTGGAACATGTTGATGGAACAAGTTGTCTCAGTGGAATTATCTCACAGGATCCTGTCTTGGGATATATTTATTTATTCATTGCCCACCAGATAATATACAATTGATAAAATGTTTTAAAGCTTAAACAAATTAAATAAATGTTTAAAAATCAATTGAAACGTCCAAACACCTCTTTAAAAATAGTTTTAAAATTAGACAGTTTAAAAAATAGCCAGAGCAGACACATTTAAGAACCAGAGGCCATACAAAACAGCAGAGTCTTCCCTGCCTGTGGAAATTCTCTTAGGAGGAAGCTCCACAAGACAAGGTGCTGCTACAGAGGAAACTCTGTCACGTGTACTCACCAGCCCAGCAACATGGGATGCTGGAATACATAACAGGCCCCATTGGTATTTTTCGACTTTGGGAAGGCTTATATGGGAGTAGGCAATCTTTCAGTCATTTTGCCCCCCAGAGCTTTAGTTTATAGGTCAAGACCAGCAAAAGCAAACTAAAATCCAGAGCAGTTCTTGTTAGACCAGTGTTATGTGTTCCCCCAAATGCATGTCTGATAGTAGTCTGACTGCTACATTTTGCACTATCTGTAGCTTCTGATCAGTTTTCAAGGGCAGCCCCACAAAGAATGTGTTACAATAGTCCAGTCAGGAGGTGACTAAGGCATGGACCACAGTGGCCAGATCTGCCCTCCCTGGGAAAAGGCATAGCTGGTGCACCAACTGAAACAAGGCAAATGTAGGTCTTTGAATTACAATGACATTCCTTGACATGTCTCTTGAGCCTGTTCTAGGACACTAGAAAGGGAGCCGGGATAGTAATAGTCCCTATTGCCACAGGCTCTAAAGTGAAGGTGGGTTTGCAGATGGGAAGTGATGGAAAGGGTGAGGATTTCTGAAATTGAGGGTGACTTGGAAAATAAGCTGTTAGTTCTTGGGAAATAATTTGGTTTCTTTCAGAGGTAATCTATCTCAGCCATCTCTGAGCCAATCAGAGTGTCAGATGAAGAGTCAGATGGTGAGATACCAGTGCATGGGAGCTGTCCAGGTTAGAGAGGTATTTAATTGCCATATAGATAGCAATGAAATCCTTAGGGTTGGATGAGAAGGAGTCTCCCACATATGGAAAGGGTCATATAAGTTTTGTTCTCAAGAGTCAGACTGATTCACCCTGATCTCTGATGACTAAACACTAAGAGTCAAGGAAGGCTACATGCCTAGAAATCTAAATATTCTCAATATATAGATGTTGGGAGTAGGGAGCCACATGAACCCATGGATGGGCCAATCATACTACCCCATTTCCCCTTTCAGTTATGGTTTTTATTATGATTTCACCCTATGAAATCTTTATTTGTTGTTGTGCACCTTACAGTGACCCTAAGGTAAACCTAAGGTCAGAACTTGTTCAGAGAGCGTTTGCTCTTGCCTCCCTCTGAGGCTGAGAGAATGTGAATTGCCCAAGGTTACCCAGTAGGTTTCTATGGTTAAGTGGCAATTCAAATCCTGGTCTCCCAGTTTCCTGGTCCAGCACTAAAACCACTACATCATGCTGGCTCTCTGAATTTTTTATTGGAGTTGATATTTTTCACATTCCAAATTTTTTTTACAACTAGAATCTGACTTATAAAATCATGACACACCATCATTTGTGATTGTCTCTGTGTGTGTCTGTGTTGTACCCTGATTCCAGTTTACTACTTACATTATGTACATTTATTTCTGCTGCGGACATTCACTGAAATGATTCACATCATATGACAGATGTGGCAACACTAGCTGATAGCAAAAAATATGCCTGACTAATATACTGGCCTGACTTTTCATGACTAATGTATTTATCCCTTGGCCATATTTATATTTGGTGAATTGCTCATGTTATAAACATTATTATAAATGACAATTTTTAAGGCAGCACATTTTTGTTTATGGGTTTATTATTATTATTTCTCAGTAGCCATGTTGTTTATTCTAAAGATGAATTATGCAGTGGTTTTTAACAGTGTAGGAGGGCTCTCAGTAGAGATTCATACAACTCTTATGACCATGCCACTTTTAAAATCAGGCGAGCTAAAAGCAGAGCGTGGAAATACTGCCTTTTAAAAACAGCTTCCAGAATCCCACAGTGAATGTATTCTTTTGGTGTTGTTCTTTCATGTCTGTCTTTTACATAACTGAGACAGAGAAGGGCTAGGATTTATATGCTTTCTGTCTTACTCTTCTCATGCTAGGGACAGATTAATGAATACATGAGGAATAGTTAGTTTGATTGTGGATGTCTCTCAGACAAACTCCACTCACTTTTAAGATGGAGGTTGGGTTGCATGAAAACCAGTATATCCTGGTTATGCTCCTTGAGGTGTACTTACCTGGCAACCTTTCTGCAATTTCTATTCCTATCATTTCCCATAAGTGAATTTCCACCATGCAGAAGTTTATTTGTTGGATATAACTGCAGCAGTGTTTGAATAAATTATTGAACACGGCTATATAAAGAGCAATAATGTTGTTTAGTGTCCAGCTGGGACACAGGAAACTTGGGTTCAGTTCCCCATTTTGCCATAAAGCATCCTGGGCCAGTTTTTACTTTTCAGTCTCAAAGGCAGAGATAGGCATTAACTAGTTAAAACCTATTTTATTGGATTTTTGCATGATTCATTAGAAATTTCCAGACAAAAAAGGGCAATATAGTTAAATTTATTTTTTAACCAAATTAATTTACTAAATGTAGAATTTCAACATCAACTTAATTCTAGAGTTAAGTTGTGTGGAAATGTATGTATGTGCCTTCAAGTCGCCTATTGACTTTTGGTGACCCCATGAGTTTTCTTAGGCAAAGAATACTGAGAGTTGGCTTTAATGGTTCCTTCCTCTGAAATATAACCTACTAGAGCTTCTAGTATTAATTGGTGGTCTCCCATCCAAGTACTAACCATGACTGACCCTACTTGGCTTCCAAGATCAGACAGGATCTGTAGCCTTTTAGACACAGTACAAAAGAGCCAAGAAATTTTACATTCTCCTTGTGGTTATTTAGAAATAGCGTACCTGGAGAAATTTGGGAGTACTGTATTTAATGTTATGAGAATCAAGAATCAAGCCACTTACTCAAGAGTGGGAAAAGGTGTGTTAAAAGGTTTTGAGATTAGCAATCTCAGCAATTTATGTTCTTCTCCTCACATTGTTGCCTGTCTGGTTTCTGTTGTTTGCTTGTAGAAAATATGACGAAATCGCTTGAGTATACAAAGCACCATGTGTGTATCAGGGATGGTGGATTATTATCTTTGGAACCTCCTTCTCCCATATAATCCTCCCTGTGTACTCCAGTCCTCTGGGAGGAATTTGCTTCAGCTACAGAAATCTAGGCTGTCCGCTACCTTCCAGAGGGCATTTTCGGTAATCGCCCCCAGATTATGGAACGACATGCCGGACAAGATTACCAGCCTGAGTAGCTTTAAAAAGGCAGTAAAGATGGATCTCTTTCGGCAGGCCTTTCCTGATTAGATCCCGGCCTCAGGAGTTTACCCTCTCTTAGTTTCTGGCTTGCCTGCTGCTTTGTTTAATATATCTTATGTTTTTTTTAAAAAGATTTTTGTAGATTTTATAGATGCTTAGTTTAATACTTTTTTAATGGGGAGGGTGGGGTTTTGGGGTTTTTAGTTTGTATTTTGATGTAATTTTAATTGTTGTAAGCCGCCCGATTGTTTTTAACAGAGGGGCGGGTATAAATAATTTATTATTATTATTATTATTATTATTATTATTATTATTTAATGTTAAGTTTCAACTATTTTAATCATTTTGTGAGTGCAGAACTGAATAAAACATCTGCTCATAGGATTAAAAATAGTTTATCTGTATATCTATACATGTTCACATCTGGTAGATCATCTAAATGTATAGCTATAATAATAACTCCCTCACCTTATATTCTAAATCTGCATAGTTTAAAAAAATTGCCAGTGTGGAAAAAGCAACTCATTCTGAAATATCTTTCACTAAATAAATAAATAAATAAATAAATAAAATCATCTTTTTTCAAACAATGATTGCCTTTTTTTTTTTTGCTCTTAGGAATTTATCAGGGAACATTTTTTCAAGTCTCATGAATGGACTTTTCTCTGAGCTGTTAGCTCTGAAAGCCTTGTGAGTATGTCTTGACTATGTAAAGTATGCCTTGACTTTGTACAGTGTGCACATATATATTAATATGCTTTACCATTATCTAGATTTTCCATGTTGCATGTTGTATGTTTCCATAAAATAATACCCATTCTTTCAGTGCATTTTGTTCAGTACATTCTAATTCTTCCTCTGTAGCCAGAACAAATTCTGGATCTTTGGAATATTACACATTTGTGAAGGATCTGGAGCAGTAAGGTTGCAATAATAGTTCTGGGTAGATTTTTTTTTAATGGCATCTTTAAAATTGCTAAAGCTTTATGGTTAATTTCCATTACATTTTATGAAAGGATGAATAGAAGTAGAGTACAAATAAATTAATTCCTTACAACATTTACATAAACCTCTTAGATGTTCATTATAGCTATACTTAGATTAAATGTACATATTAGATTTAAAACATTTAAATATTCATCCTTGTTAGCAAATAAGAATTTTTTTTATTAAACAATAAAAAAGACTGATGAAAAATTAACTAGAGTGTAGAGGGCAAATAACGTTCTATAATTGTATGCATGTTGAAGTTAAATATTGTGGTTCCTAGACTTTTACTGGCTGCATTGAATTAGAAGTGGAATTAGTCATAATACATTGAGATTATGGAATTGTAACACTGTAATGCAGGTCTGTCAAAGTCAAAAAGCTTGGAGGGCCATTTTCCCTAACCAGAAAATGTTCAGGGATGTGACCATTCCCATTTTTTTCACCTAAAATGCTAATTCATAATTTCCAGAACAGATCAAGAACAAAGATCAAACTTCACTGAATAATTCTGAAAACTAGATTCCTCCTACTCAAACCTTTCCTATTAAAACTTTTAAATGCTGAATCTTATTGCAATAGTTGTAAGTCTCTGAGAGATCGGTCATATGGCTCTCCAGATGGATGAAATCCATGCAAATAAATAAGTGTGATATCTCTGTTCACAGATGCCTGTGCATATATGAATATGCACACACATATATATAACATACCCATAACACATACACACACACACACAGAGCATGTCCCAAAATTGTATGCATAAAATCATAGAGTTGGAAGAGGCACAGGTTCCAGATTTGGTGGAATCTCTTTTCTCTTACCATTCTCTTACACAAATCAAAGAATTCCCTACAAATGGCCATTCAGCCTTTGTTTTAAAACCTCCAAAGAAGGAGACTTCACTACACTCCAAGGCAGCATATTCCACTGTTGAACAACTTCTACTGTCAGGAGCTCTACCTAAAGATTAGGTGGAATCACTTTTCCTGTAGTTGGAATCCATTGCTCCATGCCCCATAGTCTCTGGAGCAGCTGAAGACAAGCTTGTTCTATCCTCAGTATGACATCCCTTCAGATATTTAAACATGGATGTCATTCCACCTCTTAATCTTCTCTTCCCCAAGTTAAACATACCCAGCTCACCAAGCCACTCCTCCTAGGCCATATGTTTCACCATTTTGATGCTCCAGCTTGTCAATATCCTTCTTGAATTGTGGTGCCCAGAAATGGACACAGTATTCCAGGTTAGGTCTGACCAAAGTGGAATAGAGTGGTACTATTATTGATCTAGACACTATACTCCTATAGATGTAGCCTAGGACCATATTGGTTTTTGTAGCTCCTGCATCACACTGTTGACTCATGCTTAGCTTGTGGTGTACTAAGGGGGGTTGCAGACTGTCAAAAATAGTGTGAATTCAGTCCACTTTTAGGGTTAGGGTTAGTGCTAGGGAATCATGGGAATTGTTATTTTTCTGAGACATTGAACCTTCTTTGTCAGAGAACTCTAGTGCCACAATAAAATACAGTCCCCATGATTCCCTAACCTTAACCCTAACCCTAAATGTGGACTGAATTCACACTATTTCTGACAGTCTGCAACCCCCCTAAGACTCCTAGATCCCTGTATACCCTAACAGATGTTAATAGCTATGGTGATTATTTGAAGTCTAAGTAAATACATTTATCTTGAAGAACAAATGTTCTAATAATAATTTAATCAGAGTTACATATTCTGTCTTAAATTACAATTTTTACATAAGGTGTTCAAATTGTCTTCTCTGTACACTGCTCACATTGTTGAAGCACAGAGTTGCAAACCTCACTTAGGGGGGAAGCAGACGGCTAAAAGGGCCGTTTTGGGAGCAAGGAAGGGGAGGGGCAGCCACACGGTGGGTGCCCCAACCCCTTCCCGAAGGCATCGTCGAAGCGCCGGCCCCTCCACACGGCCGGCGCTCCGACGATGCCTTTCCGCCGCAGCGTTGGCACGCGCTGCGGCAGAAGAGTTGCCAAAGGTGCGCCACCAGCCTTTTGTGGCGCACCTTTGGCGACTTGTGGAAGGAGCGCTATTTTAGCACTCCTTCCAGGGGCGGCGAAGCTGCGCCGCGGGGCTGAGGTGTGCGGATACCTCGGCCCCGTGGTGCAGCTTCCTGGGGCGGCCCATGGCCACCCGTCTGCTTCCCCCCTTAAATTCTCTTGTAATCTTGTGACACTTCTCTACTATTATAATCTTTAATTCTGCATGTGTATTTAGTTTCGTGGCAGAAACTCTATTTTTAAGGTATCCCCCACAAGAAGAAACTGTTTGGGGACACCCTGTATACACACACACACACACACACACAATATACACATATAATTCTTAAGCCACATATAAATACATTCATTCATGCCGATCTAAAAAAAAATACTGCATGTAGCATTGCAGGCTAGGAGGGAATAGTTACTTTGGTAGTATGCCAAGTGTTTCCATGGTACTCAGACATTCAGAAGTGAAGTGAATCCCATTTAAAATAACCAAACTAATGCAATTTTGCTGACACTGCATGGGCCACTATGTTTATCACCATGAAAGATAGATGGGATTACATTTTGGAAGTGAAGAACATGCACATTCAGAACATACAGTTTATTTTTGCTGTCTAGGTAAGTGTGGGAGGTTGTTCAAAATAGCAGAAAATAATCTGGGAATAGGCAATTGAGATTTGTAAAATGAGACCATGAGTTACATATGACAAGTATTACATAAAAAAAACAATTTCAAAAGGATGAGTATTTATTAGTTTGGGGTTTGCTTTCAGACATTTCTCTACTGATTCTCTCATCTGTGACTGTAATCTCAAATGGTTGTTATACTGGGCTAGAAATGCCTCAGTGCGGATATCAGAAGAAACTGTTTGCGCTTTCCCAAGGAGTTTACAGGGAACACCAATTCGGAACCTGAAAGAAAACCAGCTGATATGTGGTGAGTGGGACCATTGTTTTCAGTCTTATAAAGTGAAACAACAACTGTACTCAGAAAAAGTGCATGCTGAAGTGCCAAGTAGTTGGTGCACAGAACTGTGGAAAACTATAAGAAGAAAATTTATGTAACAATGTTATGGTTTAAGGGGAGGACATGTTTTTTTAAAAATGGTGTTAGATCATTGCAGATATCTTTCATTCATCCAAAATGCCCCCTGTAGATCACTGCTCTCATCTGACTTTGAAGTAATCGTTCTAATGCATTTGCATGTAACATAACAGTGGTATTTCTCATTGCATTATATGTTTAAATAAAATATTCAATTTTTATTGGATTATACGTTTGACAGCATGGAATAAATGTCAAATTGTATTTTTCTGCCAGTCACCTTTTCAAACTTTGTAGGATAAGCTTTAGTTGTGTGTTCTAGCAAGAGGAGGAATAAATTTTAATAAGCAGAAGATTACACTGAGTCAGAGACTTTTTTTTTAAAGGAGTAATGGAAAAAGGTTGGATGGAAAGGAGATAAAGTAATACAAGTGAACAGGAATTGAAATGTATCTCAAGTCTAGGCTGTTATATTTGGATAAGGTGCAAACCAGAGTACTTGTGTCTTTCCCTAGAGATCTCATCATGCAAATAAAACTGACCTTGGAAAAGCTTAGAAATGATGCTCTACATTTCTAATAACTGGAAAAAATATTTTTCACCAACCAAGTCAGAATGGATATGCAAGAATGGAATGTGACTTGCATGGTAAAATTGCCAAATTTGATTAAGGGTCAGAGAAAGGAGACCACAACAAATTGTCTTTATTATACACTGTAGGAGAGACAAAGTTCAAGATAAAATTGATTCGTACATGTTTTTGAGTATAATGTAAGCCTGTTGGAATTACTGGTTGGTGTATTTTTACCCACCCCCTTCCAACATACTCTAAACCAGGGGTAGGCAACCTTTCCCCTTTAAGGGCCGAGGGACTTCATCTCCCAGAAGCTTCAGCCATGTTGGCCAATAATCCCATGTTGGCCAATAGCTCCTGGGATTCTGGGAGCTGAAGTCCCTCGGCCCTTAAAGGGGAAAGGTTGCCTACCCCTGCTCTAAACATTCATGGCAACAAGTGTGTTTAAAAGGAAATTGAAAATGTGTGTCATCTAGAACAACAAAAGAAGGAAAGTACACAATTTATTCAACAGCTATAGAACTAGGCTTTGGTGAGTTCAGTCCATATTTGTGTGGTCACTAAAAACAGGCTTTCTTATCCTTGCCACATTCTTCTGCTCACCCATGTAGAGAAGGGAGTGGTTTCTCAACTATGCATGTTCCAAAGTATTTACATTATTTACAGTGACAGTAGTGAGATGGAAAGCAGTAGCCAACTACGGCATTTTTAAGCAGTACTCAATCATCACATTTTCACTATGAAAAGTGGTAAGATGGTAAAAAAAAGTTCTAAAATTTGAGAAAACCTATTTGAGAGAAGCAATAACACAAAGATGTGAAAGACAAAAGCAGACTTCTGAATATAGGGCTTGGCCATATCTGCATTTAAAAATAAATAAATAAATAAAAGTAATCTTTTTTATTTTCTAAATATGAAGGTGGCTAGATAAACAGACCTCAGTACTGGGGTAGTTGTTTCATTTCTGTGGCTTTAGCTGAGCCGCTTCTTCAAGCTTTAAAATTAAAAGCTTGAGTTATTACTATCGACTTTAATACTCCATAGTATATTTTATTCATTGCATAAAAGTAAAAACCTGTGCCAAGTATATAAATGAATAAGTGATTATCCCTATATGTCAATTGGTTTTAGAGGATTTCTCCACCTGTTTCTTTCAGATAATCTGGGTACCTAAAGGGCTGGAATTTTGCCCTAAAGGCCAACATGCAAGAGGTTGTCCACCTAGTTGCTCTTCTCGTTTTTGTTAGTTTCTATTAAGCTTTGTGGGTATTCTGTTCATGTTCACACTCAAAGAATAAAGCCAAAGCTTGTTTAATATTTAACAAATGTTACCATTATTTATAATTATTATATTCACAAATTGGTTACAATGCCTTAAGTGCTTCTCTGTTGCCTCATATTGTTGGCAAAAAGATGATCTTGAAGAGAGGGTTAAATTTTCCTTAGATTTTTTTTGGGGGGGGCGGGCGGAAATTCAGCTCTGTAACATGTGTTCTAAAAGCAAAACCAACAGTACTATTTGCTTGTGTCATGTTGGCACAAGTAGTGGTTTGAGTATTGGACTATGATTCTGGAAACCAGGATTCAGTTCCTTCTTGGCCATGAAACCACTTTGGTGATTTTTGGCAAGTCACACACTCTCAGCCTCAGGGGAAAGCAATGGCAAACTTTCTCTGAACAAATTTAGCAGCAGCACCACACACCCACATCCACACACACAGAGGGAGGAGGGCCCAACCAGGTGTCACCCGTCCTCTCAGGTGTCATTTGATGCAGTCCATAACCTCTGCACTCCTACTGATGCCACCGTTGACCAGGGATCTATGGTATGTAGGCTGTATACCCTTTCTAAGGAATTTTCTCAGTCTTGATTTGTTGCATTATTTGAATCCCACCTGCATTTTCTTTCTGCCTTTTTTCACATCATTCCTTCCCATCCCTAGTTTAACCACCTCTCTCCACAGCTAGGCATGCTCTGGATACAGCATCCCACTGTAGAAGTGATGTGCCTCCAGTATGAGTCTATTTTGAGAACAGGAAAAAAATAAGTTTGGTTAATTAGAAGTTAGAATATTTATAAGGTCAGTATGGCAATGAAATAAGAATAGTGTGTGTGTGCGCGTGCTGGCTTGTGGCTGGTTTCAACTAGTGACCGGTGGTGCAGGGCAGGCCACCATCACCACCACCCCAGCACCCACATTGGGTTACACCAACACTAGGAATGCCACTGCTAGTTAAAGGGCTTACAATGCATATACACTTTCCTCATGGGCAACACAGTGAAAAAACACCTAGATGGGAAAAGATGCTTTCACAGGCAGCCAGGACAGGAACCAGAGCAGCCAAAGAGGGAAGCCACAGACAGCTGTTGCAATTAAGAGGAAATGTGAATGATGTGTGGAACAGAATGATTTCTTGAATGTTAAAGTTAATTTTGAAGTAAATGACCAGCTAAGTATATATTCTGGGTACCAGATATGGAGACAATTAATGCTTTACATTCTTTTTCTTTACATACTTATTGCACAGTTACCAATCCTTAATGTTAATTAATATTCTTTCCTGGTTTGTCACTCACTTAATAAGGTAACAATTTATTTAGTTGAAAGTGTATGTATAAAATGCCTCTTCAAACAAATGTGCAACATTTTTATCCATAAAGTCATTGTCAGATTTAAACTTTCTGGAAACATGTCTCATTTTATTCCACAAGGCATTGTTTTGCCAGCCTTTATCTATGAAAAGATCAAAGGTCTAAGGCTTTTGTCATCCAGAAAGCCAGCCATTTCTGGATGACTCTGGTTTGAGATTCAATTTTATTTCTCATATAACTGCTAAAGACATACCTGCTACAAGGCGAGCAGCAGCAACTCAAATCTATCTTAAAATAGAAATGACATTATTTAAAGGAGGCATGTTATATACACATGTTTGAGTGTGTAGAGGGTTATAATCAATGAGATGAGAAACAATTTAAATGCATAAAGTAGATACAGTGATCCTTAACTTAGCATGAACATTTAAAACAGTGACTGAGTAGTAACAAAGACATGATTGCATTATGTATTTACAATATCTAATGTGAAGAAGGAGTGAAGACAGGAGGAAGGAAAATCAACAATCTAAAATATGCAGATGATACCATACTACTAGCAGAAAACATCACAGACTTGGAACAATTACTAAGATAGGTCAAAGATGAAAATGCAAAGGCAGGCTTAAGGCTGAACATAAAGAAAACAAAAATAATGACCATGGGGGAACTACATAAATTCAACCTCGACAATGAGGAATTTGAAATAGTTAAAGAGTTCTTGTACCTTGGCTCAAACATTGACCAAAATGGAGACTGCAGTCAGAAAATAAAGAAGAGTGGGAATGGAAAGGGCAGCTATGAAGGAACTAGACAAGATAATAAATACTAAAGTTATGCAACTGAACAAGTAAAGTTAGAATCATCCAAGCCATTGTATTTCCCATCACCATGTACCTATTTGAGAACTGGACAGTTAAGAAAGCAGATAAGAGGAAAATCAACTCATTTGAGATGTGATGCTGCAGAAGGATGCCGAAGATACTGTGAATGACCAAAAAGACAAACAAGTGGGTCCTTGAGGAAATAAAGTCAAAAATCTCCCTGGAAGCCAAGATGATCAAATTGAGACTGTTGTATTTGGCCACATCATGAGAAGACATGATTCATTAGAAAAGAAAATAATGCTAGGAAAGGTGGAGGGAAGTAAAAAGAAAGGAAGACTGCACACCAGATGGATAGACGTAATCATGAGTCTGAAATTACAAGACCTAAGTAGAGCAGTAGGGGTTAGGGTGTCTTGGAGAAGTATCATCCACAGGGTCACCATGAGTCAGGGATGACTTGAAAGCAATTAACAACAAAATCAACAAAAGCCTTTGTCCTTATTTAAACCAAAGGAGATAGAACAGAAGTTCTTGATTAATTCTCGTTCAACAGAAAAGCGTCTTGAGTGTTCTTTTGTTCAGTGGCCACCTCATGCAAAACAATATCAAAGATAGAGTCCGGTACTAAAATTAGTTGATCAATGCATGTCTGTATGTGTTACGACACACCTACTGCAATCAGTAATGACAATCATTAAGGTAACGATTATGGAATGTAACTCTTCAGTTTCAGATCCCTCTGACCTGACTGAGGAGACTATTGCTCTACACCAGGGGTAGGCAACCTTTTTGAGCCTGGGGCTGGGTTGCTGTCCCTCAGACAACTGGGGGGCCGAAGCACCAAAAATAAATAAATAAATAAATAAAATATTTTTTTAAAAAAAATTAAAATTTAAAAAATATGCATGCACACTCTCTCAGCCCCCTGTGGAGATTTGCCAAGAAAACCCCAAGAACAAATAATAACAACAATAATCAATATCATCATGGTGGTGTGTGTGTGGCGGCGGCAGGACTGGCCTGAGGCCGGTCCAAAGGCCTAGGGGGGCCGCATCCGGCCCCCGGACCTTAGGTTGCCTACCCCTGCTCTACACTCTTAAAACGGGCTAGGTTGCTTTAACTGCTCTGGCTGCTTCCTGTTGCATTCTGGAACTTGTGGTTTAGGAAGAGACATTTAGAATATTCAGCCAGAGAGCCTTTAAGCCTCACTGAACTACAAACCCCAAAATGCAACAGGAGGCAGTCAGAGCAGTTAAAGCGACCTAGAATGTGGTGCGATATGCTCCTGATTTCAGTCTCCCATGTACTCACTCAAGCGTATGTATAATAACTTCCAATATGATAATTCTCGAAGGTTCTGGTGAAGCTGGCTGTAGTCAATTAAAACATATGCCAAATAAAATCTGTTTATCTTTAAGTGTTACAGACTTTTGGTTCTTTTTGTTATATTTTAGGGTCATTGTAATAAAAAAAAATTAGAAACAGTCACAGGAGAGGAAACCAGTTCTAAGGAAGAAGGAGTTACTACTTTGGTATTCACTTTGTAAACCACCAGCTCAAACTAGCTATTTGTTCTATATTGCATTCGTTTCAAGTATCCATATGAACTCTTGTTTTCTTTAGAGATTATTGGTTTAATACCTAGTGAGCCCCTGGCAAAAAGTCAGAGTGATATGAAAGTACAGCCACAACATCTTGTAAATTGCTTTTTGACAACTCTGTTCAGGATGAGGCAAGACGCCTGAACTTCCTTCTAACACTTTCTCACTATGTATATGCAATTCATGAGTAGTTTTAATATACAAGTTTTCACTGTATTATTTTCTGATCAGCTGATGGTTATATGCTCTTTAAAAGTTGTTCTAGTAAAAAGCTGGATTCAGTTTTCATGGTTTCAGAAAATTGTCGCCTCAGATTGTGGCTTAAGGTCTATACAGGCATACCTCATTAATAAGATAAGTTAGGTTCCAGACCACTGCCATAAAACAAATATCTCCTTAAAGCGAATCAGAGCCTTTTTTTCACTTGCCAGTGCAGATAAAAACATTTACATGACACTGAGACATGAAATGTACAAATGCTATAAACACACTGAGCACAGGTAACAGAATGACTCTCTGTTGTCTAATTGAAAAGTGCTGTATTGGTGAAGTGAAATCAAAGTGCTTTAAAATGAGGTATGCCTGTATTTCATGGCTCTTCAGCCTCAGGCTTAATTATGTGTTTTTCTCTAGGATAAAATCTCTTCTTCCTGTTATATTAATTGAAATAAATCTTTCTGTGGAGTTATTACACTCTCTGATGTCAACAGACTCATGGCATTGCTATCCTTTAGAAAGGTAACGTTGGTGTAATGAACCAGTTATTTGTTACTGCCATCTTGCTTATGGGTACTATTTTTTAAAACTTTCTATATAAAGTGTCAGGAGTGAGAATTATTTACTTGGAATTCTATTTGTCATATTGTTCTGCTGTGAGCCTTATGAAAAAGCCCTTCTGTAACTTATGACGAAAGCCATCATAAGCCATACCCTCCTTTCTGCCTGACAGAACTGAGGAGATAAAGAACTGAGGTTTAAAGCAAAATGTGCACACTTCAGATTGATTTAAGAAACATTTCAGGCAAGATACTGAAGGAAGAAGGTAACCCTGGACAAAATTGTCTTATCAGATGTAATATCCACAGATGATTGAAAAGAGACAGGGTTTGAGGGGAAAAGGAGAGGTGAAAAAAGGACCACATTCATATAAAATGATACATTGGAATCACTGGGAACTCTGGCTTACTGATAGTGATTGCTCCTGCTTCTTCCTTTCAAAGCTAAAATAATTATAAACTTACAGAGACATAAAAGCTTAGCGTTATGGCTGAACTTGGACCATAGCTTGACAATCTTTCAACAAACTTAGATCCATAAGTTGGTTTAAAACCGTAGCTTTGAAATCTGTCTACTTAGAGGAGACAATAGCCAGATGTCTAGGTCCAGTTAGTAATACAAACCTTTGTGCTAGCGGGCTGCTTGTTATCATCAAGCCAGATTTCTTAGCCATTCTAGTGTAGTGTTTTATGCTGACACAATCAGTGTTGGAAACATTGATAAACTGTCTTCTCTGCTTTTCATAGTATTGTCTAAATGTCCACTCAACTGAGAAATGCTGAAATCAATTGGAAATAAAGCAATCTCTTCTTCAAACTAAGTGGAAAGCAAATCATTCTGAAGAGATGTCAAATGCTTTAGAATAATTTCATCCATCTGGGTAATGCGTCTAGTGACCTTCAAGTTTTCACAAAATCTTACAGGTAGTGGCATATTTATGGCCACCCCAAATTGAGAAGACTCTCTCTTCTTATGCTGTAGATTTTGATGGGTCACTTCTAGTCCTAGGGTACTGAGGCCCTTGGCCTGATCTCTTGTAGCCCTCTGCCTAATTTCAGAAGCACTCTGAAAGGAATCAGTTCAGAGCTCTGCAGGAACGGATGGTCCCTTACTCAGTAGCCTGCTGGTTGAGAAATTTGGAGTGTGAGAGAAGAGGGTAACAGAGAAAAAATGGTGTGGACTTAATAGTTTTGGCTCTAGCCCAGTTAGCCACTGGCTTCATCTTGCACTGGTAACATACCTCTGCTGAGAGGTTACCCATAACAGTTTGTCCATTTCTACTTTTCAGGTGATGGACAGAGACTTTTGCAAATTGCCCTGTGCATAAAATGAAAATGTGTACAGCCCCTCTCAACGCTATGTATATTCAGGGACATGTGTACAGCATACTCTTGTATGTAAATACACAGTGCTCCTTGGGCTACTGTATATGTGTGTGCCACAGGCCAGTTGGAGAGTTATACTTGTTGTATCTATGGCAAAATGATATAGGTCTGACCCCTTTGCATGCATTTTTATCATATGTGTGGAGATCTCAACCTTCTATATGAAAAAGCAGTTTATGGATGGCAAGCGAAATAAGAGAGAGAGATGAGGGTGAGAGACAGAGTTCAGATGTAAAGTTGATGTGATGTTTAGTGTGATGTGTCATTTCATGTGTGTTATGCTTCCTTCCCTTCACTTCCTCTGGCACAGCTGAAACCTTTACATCACTTTTTGGTTAGCCATGGCTTGTTGTCATTTGTGTGCATGAAGCGATGAGTAACTATGTTTTAGGAAAATGTCAGAATCAGATGCCATCATTTTATGTTCATTTCCCCACCGTCACCCTTACAAAACCACATACAATGTGTGGTAAGGCTACCACATATTGTCTAGGTCTACACATAATAACAAACAAGTTAATTTAAGCTGGAAACATAAGCTTCCAGCCCCTTGCTGCTGGTGCACTGGAAGAGGAGAAGTGAATTGGGAGTGTTCTTGTTTACCGCTATCAAGTTGACTTTGACTTATGGTGACCCTATGAATGTTATTGATGTTAGCTGCCCTCAAGTTGGTTCTGACTCATGATGACCTTGTGGATGAGACATCTTCAAGAATCTCTATCTTCCACTGCCTTACCCAGATCCTGCAAGCCCTTCCCCATAACCCCCATGATTGAATCTATCCATCTGGTTTGTGATCTTCCTCTCTTTCTTCTACCCTCTACCTACGTAAAGACGGATCTCTTCCGGCAGGCCTTCCCGGAATAACTCTCAGCCTAGGGATGGGTCCCTGACTTGTAAATCTGACTCCTTATATTATTGTCATTATGTTTTTAATATTGTATTTTAATTGGTCATTTGTTTAATTCTGTTTTAAGGGGATGGGAGGGTGGGACTATGGGATGATGGAATGTTTTTAACTTTGTTCTATTTTAATATTGCTGTACCCCGCCCCGATTGCCGCGCAGAGGGGCGGGTTATAAATAAAAATTTATTATTTATTATTATTATTACTTTCCTAGCATTATTTTTTTTAGTGATCAATGCCTTCTCATTATGTGGCCAAAGTACGATAGTCTCACCTTGATCATCTTTGTTTCCAAGGAGAGCTCTGGTCTATCTAATCTGTTGTTTGTCTTCTTGGCTGTCCATGGTATCCTAAGTACTCTTCTCCAGTGCCACATTTCAAATGAGTTGATTTTCTTTCTGTCTGCTTCCTTCACTGCCCAGCTCTCACACCCATACATGGTAATTGGGAATACAGTGGCCTGAACTATTCTGACTTTAGTGCTCAGTTGTATGTCTTTGCTCTTCAGTATTCTGGTCAATGTTTGATCCTAGATATGGGAATTCTTTAACTATTTCTATTTCTTCATTGTCTAGGTTGAACTTGTGAAGGTCCTCAGTGGTCATTATTTTGTTTTCTTTATGTTCAGCATCAGACCTGCCTTTGCACTTTCATCTTTGACCTTTCTTATTAACTGTCCCAATTCCTGAATGTCTTCTGCTAATATTATGGTGTCGTCCACATATCTTAGGTTGTTAATGTTAAGGAAAATGCAACATGGGACTTACAGTAATAGAAATAAAATGTGTATGTGAAAGTCACAGTGACTAAGCAGGAGCAATCATGAAGCTACACAGGTGAAAAAGATAATGTAATTTAGAAGCCTTGAGAGCCAAACACAAAGTTATAGAGTGTATATTGAAAACACCTGTTATAGATTGCAAACACCTGAGATTCATTAAGTAGTCAAGGTAAAATGATGAAATACTTGGGTTGGTCTTAAGTATGGGATGATCCATGTAAACCAATCAAAATGAATGTACACACCCACTGGGTGGGAACCGACTAGTGGGTGGTGACTAACAATGGCTATAAGTGCAATGTTTGCCAGTGCATGTTGTGGTGTAGTGTGGAGTATTTTGGTGGAGTAGAGATTGTGGTTTGTAGGGCATATAGTATTTATATATAGTAGAATAAAGTAGATCTTTTATATAAGACTACTGAGTTGTCTGGTGTCTTGAGGGAAGATACAAGAACCAGAAGAATCCTGGAGAAGTTTGGAGACATCTCAGGAAGAAGAGAGAGAAGGCTTGGAGAGTTTGTCAGGGTCTTCAGCCTATTCTCTGAAACTCTGCTGCTTGGGAAAGAAGCATCAACCACTGATCAAAGCTGGTCAGCTCTGCTGCATAACAAGGTGGTGAGTTAGAGCCAGAGGTGAAGAGCTACAACTCCCATCATCCCTGACAGTTAATGTTGCTTCCTCATATCTTAACTCCCCCTTTTTCTGATTCTAATTCTACTTTTCTTAGGATGTTTTCAGCATATAAGTTAGGGTGACAGGATGCAGCCTTGCCTGACCCCTTTGCCTATTGGGAACCACTCTGTTTCCCCAAATTCTGTTCTGATGGTGGCCTCTTGGCCTTGGTACAGATTCCTCATCAGGACTTTCAGATGTAGTGGCGCCCCCATATCTTTGAGTGCATTTCATAATTTTTCATGAACTACACAATCAAATACTTTGCTGTAGTCTATGAAACGCATGCGGATCCTTTTTTGGAATTATTTGGTGCACTCCATTAGCGATCATATGTTTGCAATGTGGTCCATAGTGCCCCGTCCTTTCTGAATCCTGCTTGCACCTCTGGAATTTCTCTCTCCATGTATGGTTGGAGTCTATGCTGCAGAATTTTGAGCATTGTTTTGCTTATATGTGAGATTAGTACTATTGTCCTATAGTTGCTGCAGTTTTTTGTATCTCCTTTCTTATGTATATCGAGCATTTCCAGTCTGTTGGCCACAACTTTATTTTCCATATTTGTTGGCATATTTCAATTAGCACTAAAGTTGCATCTGTCTGTAGACACTATAGCAGTTCAATTGGGATATCATCTGTTTCCGATGATTTATTTTTCCCCATTTCCTTTATTGCAGATTCCACTTCACGTCTTAGAATTTGGGGTTCATCTTCATATGGCTCCTCATTCCAAATATCATTAATTCCCTCTTCTGTGTATTGCCTCCAGTGTCTTTTTATTTCTTCTTGTTCCTGTATTATGTTCTTTTTTTCTCCATAGAGCATCTCCGCCCTTGGTTTGAACTTGGCTTTAATTTCTCAGATTTTTTGATAGAGGTCTTTCATTCTTTCCTTTTTGTTGTTGTCTTCTATTTCTCTGCATTGGTCATCATAGTATTTCTCCTTATCCCCGTGTGTCAGACATTGGACAGTTGTGTTCATACTTCTGGCTTTGTTCCTATCTCCCTTTGCTTTTGCTTTTCTTCTTTCTTTTATTGCATGAAGTGTTTCATCTGTCATCCATTGTTTCTTATATCTCTTTTTGGCCACTGTTAGTGTTAGTGTTAGAGGCCAGACAGAAAACATGTCTAATAAAACAAGCATAGCCAGAAGCAACACTACACATGTAATTGGGACATGGAACATGAGAAACATGATCCAGGGAAAACTAGACATGATAAAGAAGGAAATGGAATGCATGAATATAGGAATACTAGGAGTGAGTGAGTTAAAATGGACAGGAATGGGTCACTTTGACTCAGACACCAATATAGTGATCTATTCAGGATATGAAAAAACAAGAAGAAATAGGGTGGCTTTCATACTAAGGAAAGATGTAGCTAGAGTACTCAAAGGATACAACTCAAAAGTCAGACCATATATTATCAATGGTAAACCTATAAACATCACAATAATCCAAGTATATGCACCAACCACAGACGCAGATGAAGAGGAAATTGAGAGATTCTGTGATGCAGTCCAGGAAGAAATTGACAACATACCATCACAAGATTTCAAATTAATCATTGGAGACTTGAATGCTGAAGTTGGCAACAAAGAAGAATCAAAAAGAGTAGGAAGATTTGGATTAGGAAAGCAGGAGAGCATCCGATAGAATTCTGTGAGGCCAATAATCTATTCATTGCAAATACCTGCTTCATGCAACCAGATAGGAGACTATACACCTGGACATCACCAGATGGTAAACACAAAACCCAGATACACTACATAATTGGAAGTAGAAGATGGAGAAACTCTATGTTTGTGGCCAAAACTAGACCAGGAGCTGATTGTGGCACAGACCACAAACTGCTCATAACAAAAATCAGAGTTAAGCTGAAGAAAAAAGCGAAAACCATCATTATACCAAAATATGACCTGAATAACATTTCAGATGAATTCAAGGACAATGTAAGAAACAGATTTGAACTATTGAGTATAATCGACCGGGAACCTGAAGAACTGTGGACAGAAGTCAAAGACATAATTAAGGATGAATGCAAGAAAACACTAACAGTGGCCAAAAAGAAAACCCTATGAATGAGAGATCTCTAAATCACCCTATCATCAACAGTCTTGCTTAGATCTTACATTTTCAGTGTATGGCTTGCTTGCTTGAGTCTATCCATCTGTAACACAGTCTTTTCTTACTGCTGTCTACCTAGTGTATTATGTGTTCTCATGAAATTTCCAAAGTACATCAGTATCAATTTAGACACCTTGGTTTCTAGGGAGAGTTCAAGCCCCATTTATTTGTGTTTCTAGTAGTATATAGTATTCATAGAACTCTTTTCCACCACATTTCAAATGAGTTGATTTTCTTCATATCAGCTTTCTTCACTGTCCAGCTGTTACAACCATATGTAGAAATTGGAAATATGATAACATGGACAATCCTAACTTTAACATTTATTGATATATCTAGACATTTAGGATCTTGTCTAGTATAGCTAGACAAGATCCTGAAGTGTCATCATATATCACTGAATATTAAAGTTAGGATTATCCATGTCATTGTATTTCCATTTTCTATGTGTGGTTGGGAAAGCCATGCATATCCACAGGGTGATCTTGGGTAGTCACACTCTGTCAGCCTGAGAGGAAGGCAAGGCAAAAACCTCTCTGAGCAAACCTTGCCAAAAAATCCATAAGCCATAAGTCAGAAACAACTTGAAGGCACACAACAACAAATGCCTTTGTTGCTTGTCCTGTGGTTTGTTTGTTTTTTGTTTGTTTTTTGTTTTGCATTGCTTTGTCTTGGTCACATGCGTTTTTTTAGTATTTATCATGGTTTATTAATCTGAATTTTGCAGCAAAGTTTTCATAGGTTGACTGGCACTGTCATGAAACCCATCCCCTCCAAAGACTGGAATGCAGTATGCAGCTCATGGGTTGCCTGTGATTCTTGGGTCTCCACAACCTCAGAATCTCCTAAACACCCCCCCCCACCTTCTCCCAAGAAAACTGTCCAAAAATTGCCCAAAATGGTGTCTGGAAGTAATGTTATATTACTTTTGATGTATTGAAATGCTACATTGCAGGGCATTGGACGAAAAGTGTTCCATTCTCTCGGCAGTTGCCCACTACTGCTGTAATATTTTTGCCCCCTTTGGCATGGCCACTAGGGTTTGCTGTTCTGTCTTGAAGTGCCTTGTTCACTTATCCATTGAGAGAAAGAGATATGTCTTCCAGACTGAGTGCTTGCTGACAGGAGATATTCTTATGAGTGATGGACCGGTTTGAGGATTAACATTCATGAGCTTTGTGCATTTGATGTTTAGCTTACCGTATGACTTGGCTGTTGCTTATGATGCTAATTGGTAGGGATGGCAGGTGGGAAGAGTACAATATTGTGGTTCCCATTAAAATCTTAACTACTGCGGCTCTGTCTTCATTTCAGTCCTACTGACAATATTGTCTTGTTAGACTACAAAGCAGGGGAAGTGATCAAGGAACCCAAAATTACAGTATCTTATATAGATTTTTTTTATTCAAGGTCAGCTGCAGATATACTACCAAAAGAGTCAGTCTCTCTTTCTCTTACTCTCTCTCTCCCCCTCCCTGTCTCCTGTATGTCCATGTGAAGGCACACATATGATGAATCTGTTTCAATTCCAAAAATAACTGGTGATTGATGTGACAGGTTATTCCAAATTAGGCACAGCTGTTGGTCACAACTTTAATTGCTAGTAAATTATCTATTCTTCTCCAATAATTTTTGGATGATCATTTTAAATAGATTATTACTTATGGTTCACAGCTGGAGCACATAAACAATTGCGCTTAGATTTGGCATTATTTTTGAAAAGGAATGTTATTTAAGCCTGAGAGGAAAGAAGAGCAGGGGGGAAAATCTGTTCTAGGTAACAGAGAATCACGTGGCAATTGCTTGTATTTGAATGACTTTCCAGCCCATCAGTTTTGAAACCACCTTAATTTTAACAGTCAAGTCATGAGTGAAATTAGCACACAGTGAATGACACAGAGAATATTATTGGGAATAGAGGGGTTTTTTATTATTCAGGAAAAAACCTCATAATAGGGTTTTTTTATTATTCAGGAAAAAAACTCATAATAATATACCTTTGTAGGAAATTTCAGCAAGCTGACTTCTTATTTCATATTCTTCTTTGGAAGCCATTGATTAAAAATATTATTCACTGTTTGAATTGGAACATTGCATAGTCATTCATAGGGGAAAAACATTTCTGAATTATTGTTGCTGTTCTTGAATGTGGCTTTGCTGTTGCATGCAAGCATTTATCATGAAGGTTTTACCCCCAAAAGAAGCACACAAATGTTAAAAAGGGAGGGCATTCCAGCTCCACTGCATTCTATTAATGTTCACTGAAATCACCTTTAAATAAAAAGGAAGAGCAGGTATTCATATTTTTCTACCCTTCACTGTTGTTGTGGGTTTTTAAAAATCATTTCAAGAACTGTGTGTCAGCAGCAGTTCTCAGGTCTTAAAAGTGAGATTCAAGTATCATGTATATGAAATCTTACTTCCACTGGGATTGCAGTAGTCCCATTAGAGAGGGGTGGAGTAAGGGTTGGAGAAAGAGAATAAAGATACAGAGCTAAATATAATTTGCCTGTTATGTATACAGCTCTGTTACATATAAATAATATTCAAAATGGTGTAGACTTTTAAAAACTGATGACGCATATTGCTGAGCTGAAACAATGTCTATTTTGCTGTACCATTTAAGGGTGATCTGGTGGGGGCATGTGAGTGATTTGAGGGGTTGGGTATAGGTCACTGCTAGGGTGGGGGTGAACCTACCATAAAAAGTATGGCATTTTCTCAATTTTCACCAGCTAGCAGTTGCCATTGCTCCATCTCCTGAGCATTCTGTGAAACAGTGCCTACCAATTCCTAGGGAGGGGGATTCTGGGGGGAAATTGCCACCACCATGAAACATAGGCAGCCACAATGATCAATGCCAAAAGGGGCTTGTATAGTTTCACTTGATGTTTCATCCCAGCCCAGGAGCAGATTTGGCCAATGTTCAGCCCAGCGCTAATACCAAATATTTGTGATCTCAGGAATGTCTGCTCTTATTTACCACTACTAATACACTGGAAAATGAGAGTGAGTTTCCTCCCTACTGGGCCATAATACTGCCTGTATGTCTTTCTTTACATCTCACAAATAGAAGAAATAGAGTGTTAGGTATACATTTGGCCGCTTTATATTTTTATATCAATTTCATATTAAACAGAGTTTTTGATGCTAAAGGTGATGTGGAATGAGCTAGGATTTTCTCAGGGCAAAGCAGCAAACTTATAGTTGGAGTCAATCATGAGTGATCTGGATGCTCATTTCAATAGATCACACAAAGACAATTTGGGTAACAAGATAACTGTTATAAAAATGAAAGCTATAAATGAAAGCTAACCATTCAGTGAAGGTGGATGAAATCTTCTGGATATTGCCATTTACCTCAGCCAGCTATGGCTTCTACACAGAGGTGCTTAATTCCTCACCCACAACAATATCTAACCATTTCAGTTGGATTCCATACACCTTTTTCTTTACATCTTTCTGGTTACTGGAGGTGTGGGTAAGGAAAGTACATTCATCTCTTCCAATTTGTGGGGGATCCGTTCTGGACCTACTCCCTGCGAATTGGGAAAATTGCAAATATTGGAGTCCCATTTGTTTTAATGGCCGTGCGTTCGCGCGTGTGCCATTTTATCCATCCTTGCTCACCATCTGTGAATGGGCAAGACCACGGACTCCAAGTCTGCGAATGGGGAGGGACGAGTGATTACAAAGACCTGGGTTTTCTAGCAATCAGAGCAATGCTTTGTCATTGTGCCCTGTGTGCAAGAAATCAGCTCAACAAGCTGTCAAAAATTCAGTCACTTCTTCCGCATGTCTGTTCACCGGTTTGTTTGGTTTTTTTAGGAGAGGGAAGAAGTTCACAATTCTTTGATCTGTTTGGACATTGTATATTCCCACTTTCATTTATTTGCATATACAAGTTGAGTATCCCTTATCTTTGCAGAAAGAGCAAAGGCAGGTTTACAGTTGAACATCAAGAAAACAATTAAGAAAAATTATGACTATAGATGATCTATATGTTAAAGTAGATAACAAAGAGATCAAAATAGTTCAAGATTTTCCATACTTGGCCTCAATCATCAATCAGAGCAGAGACTGAAGTCAAGAAATCAGAAGAACATTGGGACTTTGAAGGGCATCTATGAAGGAACTGGACAAGATCCTGAATTCTAAATTGTGAAGATATATAATTAAATACCAAAGTTAAGATTATCCATGCTATGTATTTACTATGTGTATGTATGGTTGTGAAAGCTGGACAGTGAAGAAAACTGATAGGAAAAAAATCAACTCATTTGAGATAGGGTGCTGGAGAAGAGTTTTGAGAATACCATGGACTGCTAAAAAGACCAATGGATGGGTCCTAGAACAGATCAGGCCTGTACTCTCCCTGAAAGCAAAGATAACTAAACTAATATGTATAGCAAATCCAGCAAGGCTATCAACTTGTATCTGCTTACCAGGAGTAAGCCTCACTGAAATCAACTAGATTTACTTCATAATGTGTGGGATCATACTAAAAAGCTTATTTCCAACAGAGTGATACAGAGCTGTGTAAATATAACCGTAAGCCTTGATTTAATGTGGGTTTGTTCATAATGGTGCATGAAGTGTGAGACACAAGGTTTATTATATTGCATTGAGATTCTTGAAAAAGGAAAAGAAAGTGGTTGTTTGCATTTTTTAAAACCAACACTAGAATGTATCTTTGTGTTCCTTGAGCTTCAATAATCCTAAGTAAAAGGCCTCTTTATTTGTCCCCTGACTGAAGAGGTGATGACAGATTTTCATGTTTTCAGTGTGTTTAGTTGTCACAGAACTGTCATCTGCATGTAGTTCCCATTTATGCCTGAAAAAGCATACTGTTTAATTGGAAGACAACATACAGTACTTATACAATGCCAAAATATGTTAGGAATTCTGGAATTGGTATTGGTGCTGTCAAGATTTTCCAGTGCTGATGAGCACAGTTATATTTTTCTAAAATGGGAATAACACTTTGAATTAATGGAATTCCCTTAAGAGATAGAACGACAGTGTACACATACTCACTTAGACATGTGTTCAGGACACTATACTCCTTAGACATGCTTGGAGCTATGCATCTGTGTTCAACATGTTTCCCTTTTGAATTACTCAAAAGCAAAGAATGGGAAGAGATGGGGCTCATTCTATTTATTTTAAAGAGGTCCAAACATTACAAATGAGTGTGTGCATGCTTGTATGTGTATGCATGCTTGAGCTTGAATAGGTCTGCCAAATACAGAGAAATTAATAACACAGTGCTAAAGCCATCATTAATTCAGCAGTGGGAGAATGATACCATTATGCTGCCACTGCAGTTGTGGATGGCTTCAGCATGCCATTATATTCATAATACTTAAAATGTCCATTAGTCTTAGAAGTAACTTTCCAGAAGTAACTTATTAAGTTAGAAATAAAGTTCCAAGCCCTTCTTATTCTCAAGTATCTATGATTTCATGCAAAATAAAAAGTGAGTCTTGGACCTGTGATACAATGAAGGCAAGGCTTCAGTGACTTTAAGAACACTGAAAAAGCTTTGGGGTTCCTAGTTGTTTTTCTCCTACTTGTTTTGTCCTGAAATTGATGGATTTCATCTTCATGCATCTAAAACCAGTGCCTTCCTTGGTGACAAATTTGTCACCATGAAAGGCACTAGTTTTACCTACATGAAGATGAAATTCATCAGCTGCAGAAAGAAACATGCCCAAATAGATAAAAATCCTTACAGTGTTTTGCAGACCTAGGAGAAACAGTGCCTGCTGAATGTTGCTCTGCTTCAGTGATCTTACACCAGAGTTGGGAACCATCTGCCCCCCCCCCCCGATATTGCTGGACTGGAACAGGTGCTAGCAGTCCTAGCCAGCATAGCCTGTGATGAAGAATACTGGGAGCTGCAGTCCAATAACACCTGGAAGGCCCCATGATTCTCATCATTGTCTTGAACTAGGGGTGGACAGTTGTGGAAAGCCAGGGGTATCATTAGCCCTGCAGGAGACCTTGGAGGGCTACACTTCCATTGTGTTTCCTTCCATAAAAAAACCAAAATAAAACAAAAAAACTCCCACATTTTCCCCAAATTTCCTCCAGGAGACATGGGAGACATTATGGTTTGGGCGATTTTAGAACTGCTGGCGAAACATCAGGAATAAAATCTAGAACATGGCCACATAGCCTGAAAAACCCACAAAAACCCCCCACAGTTAATCAGCTGTTTACAACAGATAAAACAATGACCTAGAGTACAGCACTTCTGTTCTATGAGTAAGTATAAGACAGGAATATTGTTAAAATATCCCATAATGGTGCTGGTCATCTTTCTGTTTAGGACAGCCCCCCTGGGTCAAAGTTGTTTCTCTTTTCTTTTCTTTTCTTTTCCTTCCTTCCTTCCCTCCCCCCACCCACCAAATGTTTTCCCCCACAAAATGGAACCCCAGAAGGGGGTCAAAAATTTTCTCAAAACAAAGTTGTCCCCATATTTCTTCTGGGGTGTGTGTGGTGCACTTCCACCATGTTTCAGGGGCCACTGGCCAGCCACTTTGTGCCCATAAGCAACATTTTAATGGAAATAAACAGGAAATGACTACTGTATCTTTCCAGTTGTTAAAAAGGCAGCTCTAAAATGGCCCAAAACATGATGTCCCCCATGTCCCCTGGAGAAAATTTGGTTCTATAACACAGCCACATAGCCCGAAAAATCCACACACAAAAACAACCCATGGATGCCGGCTGTGAAAGCCTTTGACAATGTAACTGTTCATTTTGAATTACATGCCTATCTGAGGCACTATTATTTTTGGTATCCAAAATGGAGAATGGCAATCTGGGATGCAGAAGAAGATTCAAGATTAGCTGCTTTCCCATGCTGCACAGTACAGCCCAGGTTTCTTGGTTTATCTGCACTGGAAAATAGAGCTTCCTCATTTCCTGAGGCAAAATTACATTCTTTGGGGATCGATTCACATCTACAGTTGTAGTGAGGAGGAGCTGATGTTTCAGATATCCTGTCCCCAATTTATTTTGTTGAACTGGAGACTCTGGGGACCAGGGTTCGATTCCCTACTTGGCCATGGAAACCTACTGGCTGACTTTGGATGAGTCACACACTCTCAATCCCAGAAAACATCATGTTAGGTTTGCCTTGGGGTCTCATCATAAGTCAGAAATGACTTGAAGGCACACCACCACCACCACCACAACAACAACAACAAAATCTTTGGAGGTCTTGCCTTAGGTCACCCAACCAAAAGAGGCTTTTATGCGAAATGCATAATTTGTAGAATTCCCTATCCAAGGACGTGGAAGATTAAATTGATCCCATCTCTCATCTGAGCAATAAAAACATATTTATTCCAGTTTGATTTTAACTACTCTTAATTGCTGTGATATATGAAACTGAAGCTTTAAAATACCACCTTTTTAATGTTAAAGTTTTCTATGGAATTTAGTTTATTGTTTATCTGTTTTATTAATTTGGTTCATATACTGCTTTCAGGTTTTTACTAGATATGAAAGATAACTTCAAGCAATTTCTCATAATCAAACATGTTTAGGCATTCATAGTAGTTGTTGTTGTTGTTGTTGTTGTTGTTGTTATTATTATTATTATTATCTTATATCTTGCCTTTCCCCCAATATAGTTCCTTTTTCTAATTGAGTGCAAATGAAGTTTGTGTCAGTTGAAGTAAGCTGAGGACAAAGGGCAAAAGTGGGAGGTGGAGAAACTAGGGGCCTTTGCAGACTGCTAGAAATAGTGCAAATTGAGTCCACTTTAATTGCCCTGGCTCAGTGCTAGGGAATCATGGGAAATTTATTTTTTTCCTGAGTCATTGAAACTTCTGTCAGAGAGCTCTGATGCCACAATAAACTGCAGTTCCCATTATTCCCTAGCACTGAGTCAGGGCAGTTAAAGTGGACTCAATTTGCACTATTTCTGGCAATCTGCAAAGGCCCTAGGCCATTTTAAAAGAAGCAGAAAAAAGTGGGGGGACAGAGGATTATTTGGAGTTGTCCCTTCCAAATAAAGACAGTTGGAGAGTGTGGTTTTATTGTGACAAGTAAAGAAAGAAAAGAAATAGACAAATGTGGAGGACATGCTGGAGGGGGATGTGTAAACAAAGCTTATATAACAATATGGGAGTTCACATTGATTCTTTTACTTTTTTCACATTTCTATCATTTTTAAAAAGTATCATGCATATGCATTAGCAGTTTAAATGGGCATTGCTGTGTAGAAACAAATGTGTTCGCCTAGTCCCTTTAAAGAAATACATATATATGGCAGCACTCATCACCATAAATGTTTCCATCTTCCATCTGTTTTAAATGTATTGTGCCTGCCTGCTGTACTTTTAAAATAGTGGTGGTGCTGATGCAGTAATGGGAAGAAAGCTCCCAGGAAATGTAGGAAACTGCATTACACTACTCTGAATTGTAGTTGATTTTGAATGAGGAAGAAACCCAGTGCACTCTATAGAGAAGTTAGATGTAATGTATTTGCCAATTCAGGCATTTACAGTCTTCTGATTTGGTCACTATGAATATTACCCTAGATGACTACTTTTATTATCATTTCCCATTTGAATTATATCTAAATAAGACAGTTCTTCTTATCTTTGCCAATTTGGTTATTTATTTTTTCAGATATCACCTTTCATGTCAGTGTGTTTTCTTTCATAGTCTTATAAAACATAACTGAAAGGCTTCATGGAACTGAAAAAAATGGCAGTGTCACAGGCAATACCTAATGGATGCTCGAGATACGAAAATTAACATATAGAAGAAAAATACTGCACAGTAAGAATGGGGCATGTCTTTCATGTTACAGAGCTGTCAAGTGCTGTTGAGTGAGAGAGAGTATATATGAGATGCTCATGTGTTTGACAGCTGTCTCAAACATTCTTGTAGGACAACAAACCCTCATGTGTAAACACAGGAAGGTCTTACACCTTGTTTCTCCTACTTACAGAAGAGCATTACAGACAGAGCCTGTCCTTGTGCATAAACTCAGAAAAAAAGAGGTGAGACACAATTGGGGTGATGCTTTATTAAATCACCTATCTTGCAGTGGGGCTTGGAAGTGCTTCCCAAGTTCCCTTTCCCTGAAACTGGGTGAGCCCCCTAGGCCCTAATGCTAAGTTGTTTCTTCACAGTATGTAATTAGGCAGAAACACACCATGTCCAGAATAACTCAAAAACACTGAGCTTTGTAGGGAGCTGTGTATAGACATTGCTCCAAAGGCTGCTCTCTTAGCACATTCATACATTCTTGATGCTAGTCTGTAGATCAACATTTCACCCAGGTTCCCAGTTGGTGCTCACCAAGGAAGTCCATTCTTCTTTTCCACACTCCCTGCATCTAGTGTGACCTATTTGAGTAACACTGGACCTTTACAGACTGCCAGAAATAATGCAACTTTAACTGTCCTGGCTCAGTGCTAAGGAATCATGGGAACTGTAGATTATTGTGGCACCAGAGCTCTCTGACAGAGAAGTCTCAATGTTCCAGAAAAAACAACAGTTTCCATGATTCCCTAGCACTGAGCCAGAACAGTTAAAGTGGCCTCAAGCTGCATTATTTCTGGCAGTCTGTAAAGGCCCACTGCCTTGAAGCCCGTCTTACCAACTAGCTCCCTACCAGTGTGTGGTAAACTAGATATTTTCAATCACCTTTTTATAATCATGCCAATCAACTGACTGTGCTTCCCCCACCAAAAAAAAATAAAAATAAAATAAAATAAAATAAAAAAATCTATCTGGCCTCTGAAGGCAACCAGCTAAAGTTTGTGGGAGAGCAGGCTGAACAGTGAACAAGAAGACCAGTTATGGGGTGAGTGAGAAGTTTGTCCTCTTCCTTACCTCTGCCCTGACTGCATTATGGCCCTTGCATCATGGAGCACGGCATCTCTCCTCCTCTGCCAGGGCATTCAAAGATAGCTTTGTTCCTTCAGGAGCCCATCAAGCTTCTAAGAGAACATGGCACTGGATTCTTGTTTGCCAGATCTGAGCTTGAGGTAGATAAGTTGGGATTTTTCATGACAATAAAGATACCAGATTTTGCGGATCACTTTATCACACAACATAGACACTACAATTGCAGATTGTCTGATTTCAGAATGTACTGTGTAACTTTGGCTGCTGTGTAAGAGGTCAGTGAGGTGCAGTTCTCAAATCATCTAGTAGCCAATTGTGCTTCATGGAAAGGAGTCATGGTTTACTATGATGGAAGACTAAACATTAGATGTACCAAAATTTGCATTTAGCAGTCCAAGAAGCCAAGTGCTGTATATACTCATGTATAAGTCTACAAATTTTCATCAAAATTTGATCCAAAAACTTGGCTTGACTTATCCATAGGTCAATGTAAATACTATACTTTAAGTCTTATTGAAAAAGGAACCATTCCCTTCCCTTCCCTGAGCAGAATAGCAAAATGTGAGAACACAGTCCATCTCATGAGCACCTAGAAGAAGTACATTGGATCCTTGTTATCCACTGGGGTTTGGTTCCAGGCCCCCCTGCCCCCCACAGATAACAAAATCTGTGGATGCTCAAGTCCTATTAAATACAGTGGCATAGCAAAATGATGTCCCTTATGTAAAATCAAGGTTTGCTATTTGGAATTTATACTTTTAAAAATATTTTCAAGCCATGGATGCTTGAATCCATACATAAAAAAAAAAAATTGTGGATAAGGAGGGCCGACTATACTGACTCCTTCTACTCCCTCAGCTGTAGTGCTGCTTCTCACCTTGTTGAATGCCTGGACAGGAAAATGGCAGCAATGACAGTTCTTTGGTGCTTACCCCTCAAAGGAATGCTGAAAGGAATCAGGATTTGAATAAGACATTTGTGTATGTTTCTCATCTTTTCTGGGTAAAAATCAGGCAAAGTTATCACACTGAAAAATTAAAGGCTATAATCACTGCTAACATGTCACCATTTGCTTTGCTTTGCCTTTTAGTCCTTTTTGGCATGTGTATGTTTTCTTAGTCTTGCCTTCCCCTGGATGCCTCCCCCACTCATCGCACAGCCACCATTTACTGTAGTTCCTCCCTCTTTATCTATCCAGGTTTAGGGTGAGCACAAACATTTGTGCCTGTAGGAATCTTGGAAGTTATTTGCCATTGTTTTCCTTTGTATTGCCTTTTAAATCTCTTTGTTACATGCCGCTAAATTTTACCCTTAATTTATCCACAGGTCATATCAAAACTCTTAATTTTGGCCTCTAAACCTGCCCTTGTCTTATATATGAAGTCAACTTATAGTTGAGTATATACCGTAGACCTTAAATTGTCCTAGTTTGTATCTTAAACCCAAATCCATGAATGTAATTACCTCCTATATATAAAACACAAAGGTTGATAATTCAGATGTATTATTTTCTCTACAGCATAGGTAGGGGTACAACAGGAATGTGATACAACTGCAATAAGACAAAAGCTCAGCTGAGTGTTACTGGATTTCAAAAGGGCTCAAATACAGGAATTTATCTTCAGTGTTCAAAGTGTTAGCATCATATTTATTTTAAGAACAAACATTATGGCTTACAAAAAGGTTGTATTTCTGTCTACATACAGGATAAAATACTGGCATTTATGCATAGTAATTTTTCATATTTAAAAGGACACATTACAAGACATGTCATTTAATTTGCAGTAGTCAAATAGCTGACTAGAAAATTCATATTAAGATAGAAGTGGCTATTAAAATGACTTGGAATCAAACTTGTCCCATTGGTAACATGAAATTGGCAAAAAAATTGAAGGATCATTCTTTTAATGGAACTAAACTGTATAGATGTGTGCTTAAGTGCTCTTGTAGCTGTAAAACAAATTGATATATTTTGATGCATTTGGTATCTCAGAAGTGTAGTGTCATAAATATTTTAGAAATAGTGTTAAGACTAACATTTTATTAGTATGGGAATTTAGCATCCTCTCTCTTTTTTTATTCAGTTAAATTATTTTCATAAGCTTGGCATTCGGTATACCTTTCTCAACAAAATCCCATGCAGTGCTCTGCAGAACATCAGTTGGCATAATTTTCTTGGCAACTTTTCATGCTTGGCAAAATTTCTCTCTAGGATGACCTGGATTCTCCCTGCTTTCCTCTGGTGTATGTCATCTGTATCACCATATATAATTTATTTCCTCAGCAGATCTCTTTGTTTAAAAAGAACAGCCCTCAGTTATTCTCTGTTGTCCTTCCCCCCTCCTTTTTCTGCTTTGTTACTAGACCAGTTCTTTGCTTTTTAGTGTCTTCCAGCTTCTTTCCACTGAGTTGTGCTATGCATATTTCTCTACCACTGAGACTGTATACATATATTAGAACTCTAACTTACACATTTGTCAGCAATACCTTCTACACTCTATAATCATAGAAGGTTCAAATAGAAAGCCCCATCGGCAATACAATAAATCAAGTGATTAACAAGGAGTGACTCTGCTGTTCCCCCCGCCCCAGAAGTTCACAGTCTCACAAGATGAGTTAAGTGTAGTACAGTAAAGAAGTTCATTGCTGTAGATGGCTTTTTAAACAATAGTCACTTTGGTGTGTGTGTGTGCGCATTGAAATGCAATAGGTAGCTCAAAAACATGTATGTGAGGTAGGTTGTTATCTGGAAACCATGCTTTGCAAATCAGGAATCAGCCTCCTCTGCTATCTCTGTAGCAGAACTTGAAAAGTTACTTTTAAGTTAAATTAATATAATGCCATGCTGAAATAATCCATAATTGAACATTATAGGTCCCAGAGCACTACACCGAATGTCCATTTATGAAAAACTTTTGTGTTTGTTGTTAGCTGCCTTTGAGTCAACCTCAACTCATGGCGACCCTGTGAATGAGACATCTCCAAGTTCCCCTATCCTCTGCCTCTCTGCTCAGGTCCTGCAGGTTCAGGCCTGTGGTCTCCCTGATTGAGTCTATCCATCTTGCATGTAATTTTCCTCTCTTTCTACTGCACTCAACCTTCCCCATCATCAATGTCTTTTATAATGAATTGTGCCTTGTCATGATGCATATGTGTAATGTTTCTTGATCTATACAATCAAAGGACTTGCTATAGTCTATAAAGCACATGCTGATTTTTTCTAGAATTATTTGGCTTGCTCTATTATCCATTGTAAGTTTGAGATGTGATCCCTAGTGCCTCTTCTTTTCCAGAACCCTGCTGGAATCTGCCAATTGTCTCTCTATATATGGAGTCTATGCTGCAGAATTATATTCATTCAGAGCAAATATCTGAACTCTGGTCCAGAGCAAATATGCCCAAAATCTTGGTTTTAGTATTATGTGTGAGTCTTGAGCTCATAAACTTCCCTTTTCCTCCTTGAGTAGAAGACTAGAAGCTGTTGGTTCCCATTTTTAACTAATCAAGTTTTGTTGTTACATAGAAAACCAGGTAAACTGTGGCTAGTGTTGAATATGATTTTGGGAAAATAAACAACTTCAGAGTGTAGTTTTTGATCCTTGTTTACTGAGTTTTACTTGATTGGTAAGACAAATCACAGTTGTGGGTTTGCACAGGAGAGGAAACTGCTGTTCATTCAAAGGCTCATCCTGAATATAAATTATATAATGAGGATTTTGAATCAGTGGAATGTAAATCACATGGCTTTCATTCAGCACAAAAGAACTTTGTACAGAGGAGGATAGGAAGAAGAAAGGTTTAATTATTGTAATGATAGTTTAGGTCTTTGGATTCATGTTCCTAATCAGTGATTCCTATGGCAATTGTAGCTTAGTGCTAGTGACATAAAGGAGAGGATTGGAGATTATGTAAAAGAGCTTCAGTAACTCTGCATCTAAATGCAGATAGAAGAATTCTGGATCTGCTTTCTAAATGGTTCTTCTCTTTTTCTTCTTTCCCCTGCTGTTCCTCCTTCTCCTTCAGTAAGGCAGAGCTGAGAATGTGTTCAAAGCCTCCTTCTGCTAAATTTATCCCTAGAGCTGTGGACTGTATTAAGCAAGGTGATCGAGAGGGCAGTTGCTTCCCAACTCCAGGCAGTCTTGGATGAAACCGATTATCTTGATCCATTTCAAACTGGCTTCAGGACAGGATATGGAGTGGAGACTGCCATGGTTGCTCTGACTGATGACCTCCGCCTGGCCATCGACGGGTAGTGTAACCCTGCTGGTGCTCTTGGATCTCTCAGCGGCTTTTGACACTATAGATCATGCCATCCTCTTGGCTCGCCTGAGAGAGTTAGGAATTGGAGGCACTACTTTGCAGTGGTTCCGTTCCTTCCTCTCAGGCAGATCCCAGAGGTTGAGGCTTGGGGACAGTTGCTCATCTAAAATTGAACTCAATTGTGGCATCCCTCAGGGCGCCATCCTGTCCCCGATGCTATTCAACATCTATATGAAGCCGCTGTGTGAGATCATTCGGAGGCATGGAGCGCCGTGTCTTCAGTACACTGATGACACCCAGATATATCTCTTCATGACTAGATCATCATCTCAGACTTCAGATGGCATTTCTCCTCTTAATGACTGTCTCAGAGCGGTAATGGATTGGATGAGGAAAAACAGATTGAAGTTGAATCCAGACAAAACGGAGGTACTCACAGTTACAGGCCCGAAACCAGATCTGGGAATACAGTCTCCAGTCTTGGATGGAGTCACACTCTCCTTTAAGGACTGTGTTCGCAGTTTGGGGGTACTCTTAGATTCGTCACTTCACATGACTAGTCAGGTGAATGCGGCGGTCAGGAGTGCCTGTTATCAGCTTTGGCTGATACACCAATTGCGCCCTTATCTGGATGTGAGGGATCTGGAAACTGTGGTACATGCCATGGTAACCTCACGTCTGGATTACTGCAATGCACTCTACATGGGGCTATCCTTGTGCCTAACCCGGAAACCGCAACTGGTGCAAAACATGGCAGCCAGGTTAATTACCGGAACATCAAGGAGGGAGCACATAACACCGGATGCTCAAATCCCTCCACTGGCTGCCGATTAGTTTCCGGGCACAGTACAAGGTGTTGGTTTTAACCTTTAAAGCCCTACATGGCTTGGGACGATCTTATCTCAGGGACCGCCTCTTCCCATACGATCCCCCCCACGCCCTTCAGTTCTCTGCGAGGAATCTGCTACAGCCAATAAAAACCAGGCTGTCTCAGACCTCTCAGAGGGCCTTTTCTGCAACCGCTCCCAGACTTTGGAATGGCCTGCCAGACGAGATCCGTCTCATTACTACTCTTGCTGCTTTTAAAAAGGCAGTGAAGACGGATCTTTTCCGGCAGGCCTTCCCAGAATAATAGCTGTCCTTAGGGAGATGAGTTTTCATCTTGTTTTTATATCATTGATTCCTGTTTTATTGTTTTATCATTTAATGTTTTGCGGTATTTTTAACTTTTCTTAGTTTAATTCTGTTTTAAGGGGATGGGAGGGTTGGACTGTGGGATGAGGGAATGTTTTAACTTTGTCTGTTTTAAATGTTGTAACCCGCCCCGATTGCCGCGCAGAGGGGCGGGCTATAAATAAATTATTATTATTATTATTATTATTACCATATATACTGTAATGAGGGGAGGAAATGGTCTGAAATTTTAGGGAGGACCTCACTGATTACTGTTAAGACACATTCTTTCCTGACAAGACCCAATCTGGTTAGGTATTATTGTTTTTTTAAAGTCAGAATAAAGATTGAATGTGTAAAGTATAATTTATGATGTATTAATAGTTTGAGAGCAAGCACAGTGTAGTGGTTTGAATGTTGGACTATGGTTCTGGAGAACAGTCAGTCAATCAAGCAATAGTTTATTACTATCATAGACCAGCTTACTAGAGATCAGGGTTTGATTCTCTGCTCAGCCATGGAAACCCATTGGGTGACCTTGGGTGAGTCACACTCTCAGTGCCAGAAAACCCTGTGATAGGTTCGTCTTAGGGTCTCTGTCAGTCAGAAATGACTTGAAGGCACACAACATTGTGTAGTTCACTCCTAAAAACCTAGCGTCATCACAGCCAAAGGAAAGAATACAATATCTTGGAGCATGTGACTCCAGGTTTCTACTGCTAACAAGGATCCGCTAATCCAGGGGTAGGCAACCTAAGGCCCGGGGGCCGCATGTGCCCCCCCGAGGCCTTTGGACCGGCCCTAGGCCGGTCCTGCTGCTGCCCCCCGCCGCCGCCATGATGATATTGATTATTGTTGTTATTACTTGTTCTTGGGGTTTTCTTGGCAAAATCTCCACAGGGGTTTTGCCATGGCTTTTCTGGGCTGAGAGACTGTGCATGCATATTTTTTATTTTAATATTTATTTATTTATTTATTTATTTATTTATTTTTGGTGCTTCGGCCCCCCAATTGTCTGAGGGACAGCAACCCGGCCCCCGGCTCAAAAAGGTTGCCTATCCCTGCTCTAATCCCTCATCTGGAGTATTGCTCAAGGCTGCAGGATTAGCCTCAGAGAGCATCCAAGTTCTCAAGAGAGAATGAGATCAAATGAATTTCAAGAACCCACTTGAGTCTCACTGCCATTGTCCCCTGCCACTACCATTGGCCCTCACCTCCAAAAAGAAAGACCCTATTTTCTGGCCAATCATCATTTTTACAACCTATAGAACTAGGACCCTCCTCCTAATTCATATTCCAAAACCTGTCTCCCAGTTGGTCCACGTCACCCCTTAGGCCATCTCGTTCTTGGAAAGTGCCTTTCTTTCCAGCAGTGTCTTCCACTCCTTTCACGTCAATTGTTTGCCACAAGAACAGTTCCAATTCCTTGTGCTTCTGGTTAATTGACAGTTTCTTGATCCTGTGGTCAACTACTCTCTCATTTCTTCTTTTCTCATTTTAAGGGGTCTTCTAGATCACCATTTATTAACCTTAAGTCACTTGCCCTGGAATAATTAAAATCAAAAACATGGCCAAGCCTAATACAGTGCTTCATAACCTGATCTTATTCTATTTCTTTAACCTAAGAAAAACCAGTGTACTTTTCCTCCTGTTTCCCATTTTTCCAGCAGCATTACTTTTGAGTACCTGATAGCTAAAGTCAGTGGTCTGCTGTTAAAGTAAAAGAGGCCTAAAGTGTGAAAACACTAAAATGCTTTCAGTGTTCCCAACAGAAAAACTAAAATTGTGAGAGCACTGGTTCTTTCTGGAGTTAAGTTATGAGTTTGCTTTAATTATTTTATGGCTGATTTTTGTTTCTGTTTTTGAAGGTAATTATTTCTGTTGCTTTTATATGTTGTTAAGAACAGCAGCAGAAGAGCAGATGTACTCATTGAAAGGAAACAATGCTTTTCAGTACAGAAACCCACTTTGTTACAACATTCTTTATTGTGGGTATAAATTTGGGGAAATTACAGAGTATAAAGGTCAACAACCCTCCACAATGTTAGCTCAAGATAGTGTGCAAAAAAATTCTGTGCTCTCTCAGTTTCTCTGCTCACAACAGTCCTGTGAGGTATGCAGGGTCAAGGTGTATTTATTTATGGGCTCAGAGTCACCCAGAGTGCTTTAAAAGTGTTTTTGAATCTGCATCATTCCAGCTGTAACCTGACACTGTAATCATTACACTACCATGCCACTTTTTAAAATACACTTCTTACTACCTCTTTTTGAAAAAGGATTTCTTCAAGTAAAAGAATACTTCTATATTGCCTTTCCACAAGAGCAGAACTGTAATCTCAAAAGAATAAACATTATTTTTGATGTTCAAAAACTGTTATCAGTATTCAATTTCAATAGTGAAATTTTTCAGAAGTGGAGTGAAAAACAACAAGTGTGGCACCTAAGTTATAACAAACTTGCAGGAAAATGAAAGTGCTAAATCAGGGGAAGGCAACCTTTTTAAGACCTGGGTCAGTCTCCCACTAAATTGGCGCTCCTTTCACAAGTTGCCGAAGGTGCGCCGCAAAAGGCTGCGGCGCACCTTCGGTGACTCTTCCACCGCAGCGCGTGCAAATGCTGCGGCGGGAGGTCCTCCTCGGAGCGCCGGCTGTGCGGAGGGCCAGCTGCTCCGAAGACGACCTGGGGAAGGGGTTGGGGCGCCGATCGTGCGGCTGCCTCTCCCCTTCCCTGCCCCCAAAACGGCTCAATTAGCCATCTGCTTCCCCCCTTAGATTACTGCTTTAGCAACAGACAATACTTCATTGGAAACTGAAGATGCGTCTACACTGCAGAAATAATAATAACTTTAACTGTCAAGGCTCAATGCTATGGAATTCTGGGATTTGTAGTTTTGTAAGGTATTTAGCTTTGTCTGAGAAATCTGGTGCCACAACAAACTACAAATCCCAGAATTCCACAGCCTTGAGCCGTGGCAGTTAAAGGTGTCAGACTGGATTATTTCTGCAATGCAGATGCAGCCTGAGTTACCGTGAAACTACGCTACTTGGCATATTTATCAAATTTAAATATATAAAAGTCTTAGATTTCACAAGCAAAACTATGAATGTACCCAGTCTAAAGGGAGAGCTTCTTATTTCTAAATATAACCTAAGAGTCTGTTTAAAATATCAAGAAATCTATCCAGGATACCATAGTGTAGCACATTAATTTTGGATTACTGTAATCTTTGTACTCTTTACTGTTGGACTTAAATGGCAAAAATGTATACCAGCAAAATTGAGGTAAATACAGTATGAACATTTTGCTTGATGTAGAACAAAAGTGGTATACCTGTGCTTATACATTACAAAGTGCTTGCAAATGCATCTTTCCTGTAATTTGGATGGAGGTTACAAATGCATACTTTTTGAAAGGAGTGGGGCTACTTCCTATAACTACATAGACATAACATCACAGGGGACTTGGAAACTAACACATGTAAACTAGGTCATTATTTTCTTCATGTGATCTCCCTTGTGAATTAGGTAGAGAATCTGGTGTTAATCAAGCTGTACATAGAAAAAAGCTATACTGCTCAGATGCTATTTTTTGTGGTTATGGAAGTGTTGGAGAAGAGGGGGGGGGGCAAAGTCCTAACACAGATGCAGAATATTGCTCAGTCCACATTGACTTTCATCCATACAGTTCTATGCACTGTAAAGATCATATGGTGGGGGGGAGAATAGTTCAGATGTGTTTCCCTGTGTTGGTGGCATATCTATGTGGTTCCATTAGTGAGGAAAGTACTGGTTGATAGGGACAGGGCCTTCAGATGGACAAGCCCTTGGATCATTGGGTCCCAGCCTTTGGTCCTCCAGGTGATTTGGATGTCAACTACCAGAAGCCCGAGCAAATTTGGCCAGCAGTCAGGAGTTCTGGGAATTGAAATCTGAAATTCCAAATCTGGAGAATGAAAGGTTAGGAACCACTGCCTTGTATAATGAGATTGTGTTTGCTTGTTCATTAATCCCAGGAAAAAAATGTTTTCAGACATTATGCATAATGACTTCCTGGCCTGTTAAACATGGCAGGCTTTATTCCTTTATATAGATCTACAAATAGATATGAGATGAGAGTGGTGACTGGATGTCAAGTCCAGCAGGATACTAAGTTCAGAAAATCATGCTTCAGTAGTTAAAACTCAAAAAAGCCTTCATTTTTAGAGATTATAGATGCAGATGTTCTTTGTCAGAACTGATGAGAAGATGTTAAAACTGCCTAATTAAACTACACACAATTTCAAAGTTGAGGTGGGCTTAATTCTTATTTGTTATAACTAATAAACACACTTCCCCTCTCTTTCTCATACTGCCCCCTTCTTTGTTGTTACCACCAGATTCATTCACATAAACAACCTTGACCAGGCTTGGCTCATGCTTGTCTCCCTTCCAGCACCTGTGATGGAGATCACTACGACTTAACAATACCACTTCTACTGTACAACCCATCACACCTAATTCCCAACATTTTATGGCAGGCAAGTTGTATAAACAACTCCTGACGCTAGATAGCCACTGCTCATGCCAAAAATGCACCTCTGTCACTGTAGGCAGGGAAAGTATTAATGTTATTAAGTTGTTCGGGACAGGGCTAATCTCAAGGGAGCATTTTGGCTTCTGTGATAAGGGTTGGGTGAGTCTGCTCCAACTTTCATTCCACACTTTTAAGTTGCTATCCAAAGCACTGAACCTGTTGTGGGAGTAAGGTTTAGCACCTTTGATATACTTTACTGTCCCAAATAAAGCCTAAAGTCAAGAATAAAACTTTGAATCCCTGTCATGGGAACCACCGGCTAGCTAACCTAAATGTGTGATCAGCAGGAATAGGCCGAGCTTGACCATCAGTTGCTACTCTGTTCATATGAACAGTGATAGTCTGAAGAGAACAGTGTCCTATACTTATAAAGGCCTTTGACATGATCAGAAATCCTTATTTTTCTTCTGACACCCTTCAGGCAAACTGAATGGAAAGGAGAGAAATAATATTTGAAAATATGCAAACTTTCAGTGTAAGAGCGATGCTATTTAGGAAGTTAGAAATTTAGTCTAAGTTATTCTAACTAATTATTTTTTAATAGACAATCTCAGACAGCAGGGGGCCAGTCCTGGTAGAGGAAGGCAGGGTGGGGTTTAACCCTTTGTTCTTCATAGCAATCTTAGTCAAACACCTGCATCAATTATTTTTATGGTGGGGGGACACCTCAATTACACATTGAATGAATGGTGTCACATTTAGTTTGTTGCCTCAAGCCAAACTTGCAACTAAGGTATAATCTGCACTGCCGAGATAATACAGTTTGACACTGTTTTAACTGCCATGGCTCAATGCTATGAAATTATGGGATTTGTAGTTTTGTGATATATTTAGCCTTTTCTGTCAGAGAGCTCTGATGTCACAAAACAAACAAACAAACAAACAAACAAAAAAAACCCTGTAAATCCAGGATTCCATAGCACTGACCCATGGCAGTCAAACTGCATTATTTCTGCAGTGTAGATTAGGCCTTGGTGTAGCTTCACTTTATTTTTTCCTCAAATATCAATATATATTTTGCTTTCAACTACAGGTAGAGAAGGGTTAACCTCCCCATCACCTCTACTTTCTAGGGTCCCAGTTCAGACCACATCCTTCCCCTCTTTCAAGTACAAACACACTGGCAATTTCTGCATGTATGTGCACATGCAGATGTCTCCCTCCAAGTAAGCTTATTGCACCAGTACCTGTAACGTTCCCATCGAGTCCCTGGAACGTAACGATATGGGAACGGGTGTTACTGCATTAGACTATTGATCATGCAATAGTAACGTTATGAGAACACATATTATCGCACAGCATTTACTGTTGTACCAGTACCGCTGCTAAAAGTAGTTCCTCAGCTGTCCCTCATTGGCACATGCTCACTGTTGCGAAAACCCCTATGTCTGCATTGGAAAGAATGCTACCGAGAGGCTTAGGTAGCGAGCATTCATTGTTTTTTCTTGTAAACACGACACAATTCAATCTACAAAAAATAAAAAATACATATTTTTAAATTGCCTGTGGCACCTTCCTTGCATCAACATCGGAAGAGTTGAGTTGAGTTTGTGGACGTTCTAGGATGGGAGGGGAGGAGGTTGTCTTAGCCAGTCAGAACACGAGGACAGCTTGAGACTGGGTAGGATTATCGCACACACATCATATGGACTGGTCTGAAAGTGTTCTTGTTGGCTGAGGATACATTTTTACAGTTCTCCTGCTGGGATGGGCTAGGGACTGTCAGAGCACAGAATGGAACTTGATAAGGATCATACCGTGTGATAAAATACGTTCCGTTCCATTCTCATCACGTACTCATTACGTTACGAGAACACAGTGCGATAAGCTTAGAAGCTTCACTATAAGGGCAGAAATTAGAGGTCATATGCAATAAAGATCACATACAATTTGTTTCTTACAATAGTCTCCTTCTCCCTGTGTCAGTAAAAGCAATTAGGAGGAAAAAACAGACAAACAAAGTAACCTGAAGAGGTACAAGAAATTATTATTTAAGAAGTCATGCTTCCAGAATTTCAGTGAGGTTGTCTAAAAAGAAAATCCTTCAACATTTCCCCAAATATAATGGTATGTATCTCTCAGTTGCTAGCTGCCTGTTGCAAGTGTACAAATTAACTTGTTTGGCCTTGAGGAATGTCTCAGGGAAAAATGGCTAATCTTTGCAATGTGATGCAGATCTATTACAAATAAACTTACTTGACATGGTACATGCTCAAGGAATCCGCTGATATATGAAACCATATGCATTTGTTTTTCAAAGATTTGTAATGGAAGGGGTGTGTAAGAGGTTTGCTCAGGCTGGGGTATCATAATGTTGCTCAGAACTTATTGTAATTAGCCCAAATGGAAATGTTTCTGAATGGCATTGTGTTTTATTAACATTAAGGGACTAATAGGCAAGTAAATAATTTTTTTTTTACATTCATTCTTTTATGCTTTATAATGAGTACGGTATGCTGTACATCCTAGAATGACTCTGCTATAAAGATAATTTTGCAATATTATAAATCCTACAAACCACATAAATAGATTCTCATATCTCTGCAATGAAATATTTTGGAATATTTGGTGGCCAGGTTTATGACAGAATTGTTTTTCGGTCTGTATTGTCTATTGCATTGTGGTTCTAGAATCTCTTTTCACCATTATATCGTTTCAGCATGTCATTATTTTAATTCTGCTTATGAGTCATACAAAGTTCAGCATCATTCCTGCATCTAACCTGGTGCAGATAATTAAAAAACAAAACAAAATCTTTTCATTTGGCAGCCTGATAAATCCAGTGAAGAGAACTATGCCTTTAATGCTCTCAAAACAACTCCTAGACCAGGGGTAGACAACCTTTCCCCTTTTAGGGCCGAGGGACTTCAGCTCCCAGAAGCCTCAGCCATGTTGGCCAATAGTCCCATGTTGGCCAATAGCTCCTGGGATTCTGGGAGCTGAAGTCCCTCGGCCCTTAAAGGGGAAAGGTTGCCTACCCCTGTCCTAGACTCTGGAGTTCTTCGAGGTCCCAGGTGCTACCATTTGTGATGGGCTAGATCGCACGTACGTAGGTCTACATATGTGGGATCTAGCCCATTACAAATGGTAGCACTTGGGCCCTCTGAGAACTCCAGAGTCTAGGAGTTGCTGTGATTACATTCTTGTTCTTCAGGGGCAGTACAACTCAATTTAAGTTTTAAACTTATGGAGGTAGTTGGTTTCCCTAATCCAACATGTCTGTCTGGTCTGAATTAAGTTGTATCTTATTTCCCATTCATGCACTTCATCAAGGGTCTCACCAGTAGCATCCCGGGGGGTGGTGGTGCAGACTACACTGGGTGACACCCAATAGCCCCCCCTGCCCCTTCCTATCCCTGCCACGGTCCCATTCCCCTGGGGAGAACGGGCTGGCAGCAAGGAGCCAGACTGAGTGTGCGCTTGCCCCCCAATACCTCCTTGCTGCTGCCCCTTCTCCCCTGAGTGGTGGTGCTAAGGACTGCCAGAAGGCACGCTCGCTCCTTGAGGAGAAGGGGCAGTGCTAAGGACTGATGAGAGGCACACACACACACTTCTCCCAGTTCCTTGCTGCCGCCCCTTACTCCTCTGAGGAGAAAGGGGGGCAGCAAGGACAGCAGGGAAGTGCATGCACATGTTTCCCAGCTCCTTACCACCTCCTTTTCCTCTGAGGAGAAGGAGGCAGCGGCAAGGAGGGGGGACAGGCATGGGCTCGGCTTCCCTGAGCCTGTGCCTCCTTGCAGAAGCCCCGCCCCTTCCGCCTCTCAAGTCCCACCTCTTCCATGTCTCAAGTCCCAACTCTTTGCCACCGCCCCTTCTCCCTGGGAGGCACACTCACTTTTCCTGGCCCCTTGCCATCACCTCTTTCTCCTCTGAGATGCCACTGGGTCTCACTGCTATCTTGCAAAAGCAGATAGAAACAAGAGGTAGAATGGAGTACAGTCTGCTTCTTGTTAACATTTCCTTCCTAGATGACTTCTCATTGCTTTTATTGTAGACCAAGAGTGAAAAACTTTGGCATGATGCTGGCAGGTGGGAATTTCTCCCCACAGACCTTCTGTAGGCCACACACCTCCTGGTGTATTGGAGAAATTCACTTGATGTGGTGTACCTCATTTTTATAAGAAACCACAAAAAACCTTTCAAGAAAGCAGTTTTAAAGATATTTTCCCAGTTTGCCACTGAATTCCAGGACATAATGTGGAGGTAGGAGGCTAGGTTTTTCCCTGTTGTATGTGTGTTGTCTGCTTCTGATATGGATGTTAAAAATCACAAATATTTAAAAAAAAAAACACGAGTAGTAAAATGAGTCTTTGTGGCATTCCACAGGCCAATAGCTGTGCAATTGAAGATACATCTCCTTTACTCCACAAAAAAAGACTGAGCCACCACTGTACCTTGACACATGAGCCAGAATATTATGATCTCTGCTATTGAAAGTTGCTGGAATGTCTAATACAGTTGAATCTCCTCCACACCACCTCACAATAACTCATAAATCATCAGAACTACCAAGGTTATTTAATCCCATAATCTAGTTCTGGAAATTGGATTAGAATGGATCTAAACCAATGCCTTTCAGGTGTTTTGGACTGCAGCTCCCAGAATTCCAGACCATTGGACAAGATGACTGAGGCGTCTGGGTACTGAAGTCCAAAAGATCTGAAGGATCTGAGTTTGGAAATCACTGATTTAAACAGTCATCCAAAACCAATTTATAAATAAATGATCAGGGAAAGCAAACTCTTCTTCCCCATTGCCCACCTCCTCTTAATCTTCCTTGCTGGAAGTAGCACTTTCTTTTAAAAGTGTGCTGTCAGGTTACTATCAATAGTGGCTGGTTGCTCTGATGTTAGTGTGTTGGTGACTCTGCTCCAGGTTTCAGTCCAGACTTCAACAGATCTATCCAAGTTGCTCAACCTATTTTAGGAATAGGATTTATCCCCTTGGATATCTTTGTTCAGATTCCTAAAATTCAAAGCAAATTCTCCCCCCCCCCCCGACATTGTTCCAGTGGCTGTTGTGACATAGATTTTGTCTAATTTTGCTTGCTGTCTATTATAGAAGTAATAGTTCTGGATAGAGAAAGCTGGGGGTGAACGCATAATGATAAGTCCATTTAAAAAAAATTAAAGGAAGAAAAAATATAACTACTCAATTTCTTTGTTTCAGGGGTGAGGAATCTTTATAAATAGCACAAGGGAGGAGTATATATGGCAAGGGCTGAGAATTCCTCTCCCTAGTGATGGGTTACCTTGCATACATTTATCTTTGTGGCACAACTGAATAAACAAGAATGTCATGATATATCAGTAGCTTGTTTTATGGAATCCCCTAATACTAATATCTTCTTCCCAGGCTGCATCCACATTGCATAATTAAAGCAGTTTACCACCACTTTAACTGTCATGCCTCTATCCTACAAAATCCTGGGATTTGTAGTCTGATGAGGCATCAGAGCTCTCTGACAGATCAGGTTCAATACCTTACCAAACTACAGGTCCCAGGATTCCATTGGTGTCAAACTGCTTTAATTCTGCGTGTGGATAAATCCCAGTTTGAATTAATTCTTATAGGATATCAGGCAGGAAAATACAGTGAGTAGAAACATTTCAATGCCAAATGATCAAAGTATGCATCAGGATTACTGAAACATAATTTGGCTGCATTGGCAGATAGCTATGAAGGAAATAGGAAGCCTTAAATCTTGACATGGCTATAGTTAACTATGGTCTACTGAAACAAACTGGAGACTCATCTCAAGGTGCTCAATAGATGAATGATTTGCTGGCAGAAAGCCCAACACGTGTCTCTCCCCCCCCCCCCCCCGAGAATTTTATTGCATGCTCCCAAATGTTTGGTTCCTGTTTTATACAGGCATTTTATACATGAATCTACCCTTCATCTCCTTTCTCCTCTAAACCTATGGAAGATAACCATGGCTGTGATGTTTGGTTTGAGACCCTGGGTTCCATGCTATCACATGAATGTGTATACTGAAACACCACATTTAATAATAATAATAATAATAATAATAATAATAATAATAATTTATATCCTGCCTTTAACCTTGGCCATCAAGGCGGCTAACATAATAAAATCAGATACATAAAAACCCTTGCAACAATAAAAACAACACAATTTACCCCCCTCCATTAACAATACATTAAATTCATCTCAGAATTAAATTTTTAACAATAAACAAAGTTAAAAACAATAGGTATTCTGGGGCAAGGTCAAGATAACAATGTCTGACATAACAATGTCTGGCAGGTGGAGATCAAAAATGGGTGAATGATTTATTCCAGATAAGCCTGCCGGAAGAGATCCGTCTTGATGGCTTTTTAAAAGCCAACCCAGTTGGTTATCTGATGGATCTCTTCCAGCAAGGCGTTCCAGAGTCTGGGAACTATGGCAGAGAATGTCCTCTGGGAGGTCACCACCAACTTAGTTCTCATTGGTTGAAGCAGCTTCCTCCCAGAGGACCTAAGGGCGTGGGGCGGATTATACGTAAGAAGGCGATCCCCTAGGTAGGTTGGACCCAGGCCATGTAAAGCTTTAAAGGTCATTACCAACACCTTATACTGTGCTCGGAAATCAATAGGCAGCCAGTGAAGACATTTTAAAATAGGCGTGATGTGATCACTCCTCGATATTACAGTGATCAACCTGGCTGCCATATTTTGCACTAATTGTAAATTAATAAGAGATTGTTTGTTTTGGGAATATTGGGTTCAAAGTTAAGGAGGGGCCAAACATTGGGGTGTATGGCGTGGCTGATGGGCATAAGTTTGGAGTTGATGGGGTGGAGAAGGAACGGTGGCTGGTGGTTCCCACATCTGCACACACACAAACGCGCAGACACAAAGACATACTACAGACAACCAGATTTCACATGGGTAATTCATTTCTTGACTATAAATGCAGGTAAATACTAGAAGCAGCACATATAAATTGGTACAATAGATCACTTCCCTTTCTCTCAGCAGCTGCAATTGCATTTTATTAACCCTTGGCCCTTTAAACTAATATGAGAAGTTGTCCATTCATTATTCAATTAGACAAAAACTCATTCCTGCCTCCACCTCTGCTATGATGCACAGATGTTTCCATTGTAGCCCAAATGAAAGCATTAAACATTTTCTTTATAAGCAAAGCAAGCAAGAATAAATGATGTACCTATCCAAAGGAGCAAGAAAATGAATAAATATTATCATTATTCTCACAAAATTAAAAATGCGAAACTTAGGAATTAGCCATTCTGCCTGAGTCAGCACTTCTGTTTGTGAGTCTATGGGAAGCAGACGGGCGGCCATGGGCCGCCCCGGGGAGCTGCGGATCAGGCCGAGCTATCCCCACACCTCGGCCCCGTAGCGCAGCTTCGCCATCCCAGGAAGGAGCGCTAAAATAGCGCTTCTTCTACAAGTCGCCGAAGGTGCGCCACAAAAGGCTGCCGGCGCACCTTCGGCTACTCTTCCACCGCAGCATGCGCGGACGCTGCGACAGGAAGGCATCGTCGGAGCGCCGGCCATGCGGAGGGGCCGGCGCTCCAACAATGCCTTCGGGAAGGGGTTGAGGCGCCCACCATGAGGCTGCCCCTCCCCTTCCTTGCCCCCAAAATGGCGCTTTGTGCCGTCTGCTTCCCCCCTAAGTGTGTATATAAATGCAGAGCCAGTAGGGGTTTGACTGTTGGACTAGGACTTTGGAAGACCAGGATTTGAGTCAGTATTCAGCCATGTAAACTTACTGAGTGACCTGGAAATGACAAACCTCCTCTGAATAAACTGCACCAAGAAAACCCTATGATAAGGTGGCCATGCATCAGGGTTGAGTTGAAAGTACCTTAACAATAAAGTGTATGCAAATGCTTCTAGTGTTATTGCAGTGCATCTAAATGTGGCCTAAAATTGCTGCTCTAGTAGAGCCAGTGTGGCATAATGTTTTAAGCATTGGACTACAGTTTTGGAGACCAGGATTCAAATCCCCACTCAGACATGGAAACCCACTGGGTGATCTTGGGCAAGTCACACTCTCTCAGCCTCAGAGGATGGCAACAGCAAACCTTCTCTGAACAAATCATGCCAAGATGAGTTTGCCGTAAATCAGAAATGACTTGAAGATACACACAAAAAAAACATTGTTATAGTATTGATCCTTGCATTGCAAAACCTGCTATTACTTGGAAATATAACAATATCTCTGTTTGCGTACTTCTAATGTTGTGACAGCTGTTTTTCTACTCAGCTGTAAAATGGAAAGAAAGAGAAAGGAAAGGTGATGGAAGAAAGAGAAGTTGATTTTGTTGTTGTTGTTGTGTGCCTTCAAGTTGTTTCTGACTTATGGCAACCCTAAGGTGAAGCTATCACAGGGTTTTCTTGGCAAGATTCCTCCAGAGGAGATGTGACATTGCCTTCCCCTGAGGCTGAGAGCATGTGACTTGCCCAAGGTCACCTAGTGGGTTTCACTAGTGAAAGCCACAATGGCCCTGAAAGGTAGTGTAGGACATACTATTTGATTATTATTTAATGCAGTTATATAGTCTAATCTTTGTTGAACATGGCTTTCTGGAGGTCTTTATTTCTAAGAAGTGCAAGATATTTTCTTCTAGGGCAGTGGTTCTTAACCTTGTTGGAGGTACTGACCCTTACCAGTTTCATATGCGCATTCACTGAACCCTTGTTACGATTCTTATGCATTCACCAAACCCTTCTACCGCCAATACAGATGGACCGTCAGCGCCATCCAGTGAGGGGAGTGGGCCGCCGCGCTGTCAATCACGCCACATGGCCAATCAGAGGGCCACTTCTGTCAGTGGAGGCGGGGCAAGCTAGTTTGGTTGGATGGGGCATATAAATATAAAACTTATACAGGTTATCACCTACAGCCAATGATGGATGAGCGGGGCGTGTCATCACGAATCATATGAATCGGATGTGTGTCTTAACTTCCGCCGAACCCACGAGACTGACTCACCGAACCCCTGGTGTTCGATCGAACCCAGGTTAAGAACCACTGTTCTAGGGAATGTATACTCTTCACTTTGATAGTCTGTTAACAGTCTGTGATGGAACATTGGACCTTTTGCAAGAGGACACCTGATGCTATGTTAGATTGTACCATGTGTTAATCATATTGAAATCCCATCTCTGTGCTGATTCAGAACCAATTCAGAATCGGGTCGGTGTTCCCACTACATTTACCACAATCAAATCTCTCTGTGCCGTTTTAACCCTGTTGCTGTTCATATTTAAAATAGAGCAGCACAATCCAAATCAATTTGGTAGCAAATACACTCTACCAAAGCTGCTAATCGTTGTGGCTCTTTAAAAATTGCCAAATGCACCAGTTTAAGTGGGCTTTTCACTCATCCCCCCCCCCCCAAACTGCACCAATTGCAATCAGGGCAAGTGTGAACTTTATGGAAATCAACCAGTTCCACACCAGTTTATTTCCATAGTGTGAACAGCCCCTTAAGTGTGGTGCTACTTTCCAGGAAACCATTTCTAAAGCTCCCTGACAATATAGGCCTCAGTCCTAGTACTCTGCAGTGAAATTTGCCTTCAATCCTCAAATTTCTAGCACTGCAGAAAGTCAGACTGTAAAAATCATTCATACCTGGAACTGTCATATTTGCTATGCAGTTTGACTGTCCGATTTGAGTACATCCCTGTTATATAGATATTTCCACACATGACACACTCTTCCCCCCCCTTCCCTCATATTATATAGTTAATGTTCACAATTGGATGTGAAGTCAGCTCTGTTGAAAAGAGAATGCAGAATGAATCTCCCTTATCTGGAATCCTTATCTGGAGAGAGAGGTTGAACAGACATAGAGATCCAGCAGGTACTTTCCAGAGCTGACATCAGAGCTTGGAAGAGGATGAGGGCAGTTCTCAAAACAGTTTAAATTGGAACCATGATAGAACTGCCAATCAGGTTGGACCCACAGTTCCAACTCCTAAAGAGCTCCTATCACTCATCTTGCCCTTGTGCCTTAGGATCCGTCCTGGACCTGGTACTCAAGCCTCAAGATGGCTGTTATACTGGACAGGTGGCTTTGTTGTTCAGTGAATTCAGTCTGGTAAAGTGTGACCAGTTCTCCCTTTTGTTAAATGAGAACAGACATAGTGGTAGAACATAAAACCAGTAAAGATTTATGTAACAATTGAATTAAGCATGAATTCCCTGAACTCTTTCCACATTCCCATCTCCCCAAACTCTATTCAACTCTTATCATTTCCAATCAGGCCTTCACTTTTTCTCTCATTGCCCTAAAAACACTTTTACAGACCAGCCTCTAGGTTGTACCCTTTCCACCATAGGACCTGCTTCATAGCATTCCCGTGGCTTTGATTGGCTAGCTCTAACCAGGCTTGCTGTCATGCACAGCCAGGCTGAGGACGAGGAGGACGAGGAAGCTGAGCCAGGCCCTGGCTTTGCTCTGCCAGCTCCAGTAGAGTCGGCTGAGCCAGGCCCTAGCTCTCCTGTGCCAGTCCCAGGAGATCCTGTGACTCAGCAGCCCAGCCTCCCCCCAGTAGAGGTTCCAGGCCTGGGAGACATAGAGGAGCAGGACGTGGAGGTACCTACCTTCAGCCAGAGAAGGAGAGAAAGGGAGTGCCTCCGTCGATCCAGGAGATTATATGAGAAACATTCAGCAACCACCAAACAGCTGTGATTAGGAACTGGGCCAGTATAAACAGCTGTGAGACACTGAGCTTCTTTGTCAGAGTCTATCTGCATTCCCTGGCAAAAGCATCTTACTCTGACTCCCTTGTTGCCTGAAACCTTGCCTTCTAGACCTTGGATTGATCTGAAACTCTTGACTCTGGACTGGACTCACTGATCTGCTCTCTGGACCCCTGACCTTGGACTGAACTCGCTGACCTGCTCTCTGGACCCTTGGCTTGCCCTATTGGACATTTGACTGGTACTGTGCTCTTAGAATTGCCTTTGTACTGTTGCAAAGTCTTGCAATTGTGTGCCTCATCTTTATCAACAACTTCGTTGGCTGTTTTCTCGGGCACTTGCCTAGTTTCTCATGTCACAGAAACTCTCTGAGAAAGCACCCTGGCAAGGGGCAAAGAAAGAGGAAGAATTTCCATCTACTGGAAGTGATCAGCTGCTAGAGACATAGCTGTTCAGCCTCCAGATTGCAGGTACCTGACCTCCCAGGGAAGCTAACTGGATATATCAAGACAGACACCTGATGAACTGTTGAGACACTGTTGATGTGAACTACTTACCTGGCCCTTTCTGAAGGGAACATGTTGAGGAGGAGGGTAGATGCTTAGTTATTTACTTGCCTGAGTTGTTTGGTTCAAATAAATTTACCTTCAGTACTTCACCTGGGCATCACTTTCTGTCTCTTCTATGGATATAGCTCTTGTAAGGCCTTGGGGACTGAAGGAAAATTTCATTGGAGGGCACATTGCTTCATGGGTGGACAATGCTCACATTTTGAGTCTTCCTGTTCCTACATCCCTGCTATGTTGCATTTCTGCTTGCTCTGCTGCTCAGCTTCCAGTACTAACAACCAGAAACAGCATGGGTGGTGTCATGTTGTAGAAAATAACTTGTCTGCTGCCTCTAGCCACAGATGCCCCATTGTAATGAACATGATTTTCAACTGCTATGTGACATCAAAGTAATGGTATTAGGATTAATGTTCCTAATAAATATGTGCTTTCCACCTAGAGTATGATGTACAGTTCTAAAAAAACTGGGACAGTGATCTGTCACAAAGCAAAATAAAGGCTTCCTGTGTCAATATTATTTCTAAGAATGCCTCTTGGGACTTTACCACATGAGGCTAAAAAGCGGAATTTTAATAGGATAGAAGTGTCTTTGGCCAGTCTTTACCACACAATGTCATGTCCTTCCTGCTGCCATCTTGCATTCAGTTTGTTATTGTAGTCTACCTTTTCATTGATGGACAAAGCCCATCAATAGGATCTCAGTCTCAATGCTATTCCATGACTGTTTTGCCCAATAGGTCCCTTCCACAGCAATTCTACTTCTCAAGCAGTCACTTGGTGTGAGTGACCATGATTCTACTCCTTTTCCCTTCTCCCTGCTTCCCACAAATAGCTTCCTGATCTGGCTGCTGCATGCACAGTCACACCACAGCCAGCTTCGGGAGACGTTTGGCAGCCATGATCACTCGTTCCTATCCTTCATCCTGGGAGGTGGTGTTTGGCATGTGGGAAACAGATCAAGTGACCATGGATCACCAAAGCGCTATTATGGGGAGAAGTGTGATTTTAAAAAAATAGATGCTAAACTGGACCCATTCCATTCTTAAATTAGCATGAATGTGGCAGGACAGCAGGCTGGTGGAATAAAATTGTCCTGAATGTGGGCCAAAGCTATTCTTAGAAAATAAAAATCGCAGGGAGGCTGCAGATTATCACTCCATTTGGAAGGATGGCCTGTTCTCTCCCCAAAAGCATGGGGGCAGGCAGGGGGGGGCACGCTATGGGGTGGAATAGCTGGAGAGCTAAGAGGTTAGGGGAACATCCTGGGAGATACAGAAGAGTAACTACAAATGAAGGGGAACGTTTTATCAGTGTGGTATGTATGTTTTGCCTGCTTTGTGTTTTGCTTTTAGTGTTGGGGTGAGATATATCTAGGATTTATTTATTTATTTATTCCCCACCTTTTCCCTAGCCCTGGGACTCAAAGTGGCCTACAAAAATTAAACCAGCTACAAATAAAAGTTCACATCAATAAAAACATACGAAGTTAACATGTGATTAAAGTATCAATAGAGTTAAATATAATCTAAAAACCTGTCCATTAAAAAGCAAGAAATAAGATCAGTACAGCATACTATTAAAAGCTCTTTCATTATAAACAGTCAGTTTTTCAAAACATCTTGACCTGCTGACAGAAGGACACCATGAGGAAACCAGTCTAACTTTTCTTATAAAGGAGTTCCAGAGCAAGTCAGCAGCCACGAAGAAGTCTGTCTTTCATATTCCCACCAAACATTCCTGTGAGGGTGGTGTGATGGACAGAAGGGTCAAAGCTGAGGTCCACTTGTGTGGGGAAACATGGTCATTCAGATAACCTGAACAAGAGTCATATAGGTCATAGCAAGAACTATGCATTGTGTCTGGAAACAGACTAGGAGTTAGTACTGTTGTAACAAGTGAGTTGTGTGCTCCCTGAAACCAGCCCTGGTCAAACATCTGGCTACAGCTTTTTGGACCAGCTGAAATTCTGAATACTCTTCAAATGTAGCCTTGTATAGAACATATTATTTTAATGCAAATGGGATGTAAACAAGTGTTTCTGTGTGCTTCACTTCACACTTTTATTTTAAGTGTCTTGTGTTTTGCTTGGATTATTTTGTTTTGGGTTGTTTTGCTTACCTCTGTTTCTCTAAGCATCATCAGCTTGCCTTCTGTAGAATTGTATTTTATGGGGCTTTATGAGATCCAATATGTTGTTTGGCCTTTCCAACTGAGAAGCTTATCTCAAACTTAAATAAATCACATTACCTGATCCAGTTTAAAATTTAAATTGAATGGCATCCTGACATTATCAGATGGATTTAGCCGCTGAATCTGCTTCCCAGGTCCATCCTCACTCCCAGGGGCACTCCGGTGGTCATTTTCTCAAGTCAGAAAACTCCTGGCTGAGTGGCCCTGGGAGTGGGGATGGACCCAGGCAGCAGATTCAGCAGCTAAATCCGTCTGATAATATCAGGATGCTGCCCGATTTAAGTTTTAAACTGGATCAGGTAAGGCGATTTATTTAAGTATTTGATAAGCTCCTGAGATTTCTCCTTTTTTGTTTCTTGTTTCTTGAATTTCATGGCTTTGCCATTAATGAAATGTGAGATGGCTCAGAAGAGGATTCAAAATACGGTAATTGTTTTGGGTTTTGGAGCTCAGTTCCTTTTCTTTTAACCTTACCAGTCTACTTTCTCCCATACTGGGACCCATTTTGTGGGAATGCCCACAACAGTCTGGAAGTTGTACAATCTTGAAAAGGTCAAGGTCCTGAATGATAATGTAGTTTTTTTCCCCATTGGGACCATATTCAGCACATAAATGTCCACATATACAAAACTGATGAAATTAATGTCTCTAAGAGTAAAGGACAATGACACATGGGATAAATGGACAGAGTGAAACTTTGAAACATCCTGTTTTCAACCATACCTTGTACTAGGTGCTTAAAATAAAAGAGAGCTCTGGTCAGAGTGAGTGAAATTGTGGCTTAATTAGAAAATGCAACGAATCTTAATAGCCTATATTTTGCCACATTTATTTTATGTTGCTTGATTAATGTGCCTGTGACATGATTTTCATGTGGTATTTCAGTTAGGTTTTAAAGCAGAAGAATTATCAGTTTATTTTAGTCAATGGCACTGATCCAGTTCCTAAAACTTTAATATCCCTGGGACTCAAGGCTGATTTTAAATAATGTACTGAGATAAATCTCCCAACTTCTCTTGAATATGTGGTGGTGTGGCCAAGAGATGGGGCAATGTACAGGTCTGCCCCTTCTTTGTTTTTCAAGTCATGTCCATAGCCATGATTTATACTTCTTAAGGTCCTAAAGCAGTGCTTTCAAAACTTAGGGCCTTTGCAGACTGCCAGAAATAGTGCAAACTGAGTTCACTTTAACTGCCCTGACTCAGTGCTAGGGAATCATGGGAACTGTAGTTTATTGTGGCACCAGAGCTCTCTGACAGAGAAGGCTCAATGTCTCAGAAAAAAATACAATACAATACAAAGGGGTCTCTTATGTTGTACTGTGCATCCAGGCATAAATGTTTACCAAAGGGATTTATGGTCACTTATAGCCAAGTCTACTTGGTAAGTCTATTTTTAGTACCCTAAATAGAATTCTTCAAGATGAATGAATAATGGAGAGAAATAGGTTACTGGAAATTAGGTAGATATAATTTGTGTATTTAAAACAAATCTAAATAAATAAATAAATGAATAAAATTTATTTAATACCCCACCTATTGGAAAACCAATCCAGGCGGTTTACAAATTAAAATCAAATACAAACCCCACAACAATCCCTGCCCCCCTTAAAACAGTATTAAATCACAACAGCTTAAAAAACAATATAACAATTAAAACTTTAAAATTATACAACACAATAGACACTCTACTATGGCCCATAGCAGTGTTCCTGTCGGGGCCACGTAAGGAACAGTGCAGGTTAAGGCCGGGAAGACGGGGCCATGTAAGGAACAGTGCAGGTTAAGGCCGGGAAGAATTAATCTGGAAAGGCCTGCCGGAAGAGATCCATCTTGACAGCTTTTTAAAAGCTGTCTAGCGATGTTAACTGACGGATCTTGTCCAGCAGGCCATTCCAGAGTTTGGGGCGACAACAGAGAAAGCCCTCTGAGAGGTCGCCACAAGCCTCGATTTTTGGGGCTGCAGCAGGTTCCTCCCAGAGGACTGGAGAGCGCGGGGAGGATTGTATGGAAGGAGGCGGTCCCTGAGATAACTTGGACCCAAGCCATTTAGGGCTTTAAAGGTGATAACCAACATCTTGTACTGGGCCCGGAAGCTGATTGGCAGCCAGTGGAGAGACCTCAGAACCGGAGTAATGTGGTCCCTCCTAGATGTTCCTGACACTGACCTGGCTGCCATATTTTGTACCAGCTGTAATTTCCGAGCCAAGCACAAGGGTAGCCCCATGTAGAGCGCGTTACAGAAGTCAAGGCATGAGGTTACCAGCGCGTGCACAACAGTCTCGAGATCCCTTACTTCCAGAAAAGGGCGCAGCTGGCGTATCAGCCGAAGCTGATAACAGGCGCTCCTGACCGTCGCATTTACCTGATTTGTCATCAGGAGCGATGAGTCAAGGAGCACCCCCAGACTGCGAACACAGTCACTGGAGGAGAGCGTGACCCTATCCAGGACTGGAGGTTGCAACCCAATCCTTGGTTTTGGGGCCGCTACCGTGAGCACCGTCAGTTTCAATCTGTTTTTCCTCATCCAGCCCATTACTGCTCGCAGATATTCATTGAGAGAAGAGATGCCATTAGAATTCGAGGCCGATGAACGAGACACAGAGAAATAGATTTGGGTGTCATCAACATACTGATAACACCCAGCACCATAACTCCATATAATCTCACCCAGCGGCTTCATATAGATGTTAAATAACATCAGGGACAAAATAGCTCCCTGAGGGACCCCACAAGTGAGCACCCTCTTACTGGAGCTACTGTCCCCGAGCAGCACCCTCTGGGACCTGCCCGAGAGGAAGGACTGAAACCACTGAAGAGCAGTGCCCCCAATACCTAACCCCCTCAGGCGGCCCAAGAGGATGCCATGATCTATCGTATCAAAAGCCACTGAGAGGTCTAAGAGCACCAACAGGGTCACACTACCCCTGTCGATGCTCAGACGCAGATTGTCGGTCAAGGCAACCATGGCAGTCTCAACCCCAAAGCCTGTCCTGAAGCCGGTTTGAAATGGGTCTAGATAATCGGTTTCATCCAAGACAGCTTGGAGCTGATTTATTTATTGGCATGCTATTATACCATATTAATATTGACTGCAATCCTGTGTACATTTATCTGGGGCTAGGCCCCATTAAACTCACAGTTGTGAGTGAGTAGACATGGAAATAGTTTCAATGTAAAAAAAAGAAGCTTTTTGTGATGGTACTTGCTTAGTCCAGTCCTTCAAACTCTTTTTTTTAAAGGAGAAACATTTTACTATTGGTTAGACAAGAGATCAATAAATCCTTTTCTTTATACTTCCCTCCTACAGCTGGACCTCTGGAGCTTCCTCTTTTTGAATTGATACCATCACAGAGACAGGTGGTTTTTCAGGGTGACCGTTTGCCATTTCAATGTACAGCAACATACCTCGATAACACTACACAAGTGTATTGGTACCATGATGGCCACCTAATTGAAACAGATGATGAAAGAAGCATGTTTATGGAGGACAGCATAATACATGACTGCTGTTTAATTACACGGTAATGTATTCATATTTTTGATATACTGTAGAGTGAGTGTGCCACCTAGACAAGTGAGACACTAACACCTCCACAATTCTGAACAGGAGCTGCACATTTATTCTGGTTTCTTTCAGTTACTTGGTGAAATGGAGTGCCAGTGCCATCTGCCAGGTAATGTTAAATATTTGGCTTAATTTGGAAAGGACAACTGAGACTTTTAGATGTTGTTAGGCTTTTATAGCCAGAAGACCTAGCCAATTCAGCCAATATTGAGTTGTAATAAAACAACATCTACTGTGGAGATTTGTGAAATCTCACAATTGTTAAGATTTTGATCAAGGCAGAGCATCTCAGTGTGGCAAGGCAACCCGTTAAGGATTTTCTCACACTCTTCTAATGGGAGCTCAGTTCTAGCATGAAACTGAAACACTAAGCAGTTTTTTAGTTTTGTCCTTCACGTTTTTGTTTTAAATTCTCTGCACAAAATTAGTGAAACTAAGTGCATATACACAAAGTACAAGCATGAAAGAACAGGCTGATTGATCACAAACAACCCACCCAATGCTTCTCCTTTTATTAGTCCATACAACCTGACAACAATGATCGCATCTTTAGATTTTGAACATTTTACTGAAATGTACAAAAAATGGTCTTTAAAATGTAGAAAATCTCTCCAAGACTGACATTTTGCTGAAATGTCTCACATTCATGCAGTGGGGAGAACATTTTTTTCCCCTTGGTTTGCCCCATTAAACTCATGAGGATAAACCAAACCAGGATTTGGAGCTCTGGTGGCACAGTGGTTAAATTGCAGTACTGCAGCCACAACGTTGTGTGAGTTCGATCCTGAGGGGCTCCAAGGTTCACTCAACCTTCCATCTTTTCAGAGGTTGGTACAATGAGTATCCAGATTGTTGAGGGCAATTGGCTTACATGTTGTAAACTGCTTAGAGACTGCTTAGTTCAGTATGAGTTGCATAGAAATGTAAATGCTATTGCTGTTTGCATTCATATGTCCTAGAGAGCCATGGTTGCCTATTGACTACCGGATTAATGGAAATATGCATTTGAACAATAACAGAAATGTTTGATCACTCTCAAGTGCTTAAGAGCAACGTGGTGGATGAGTAATTAATTCTTAAAACGATCCATGGAACATTCTGTTCATTTGCTAATAGGTGTTCATGTTGTACTATCTGCTGAAACCTTTCCATTTAAATACACTAGCCCTAGTGATGAAGATTCTCACTGTTTCTATGACAGCATTTGTAAGGGCTTAAACTAGAATTATAGATCAGTTGTTTATACTGAAGAAATATCTCTCATTAGTTATTTGTAATAATAAAGGAGAATGCTTGTCTGTGGACATAAATCAAACATTAGAAATGGGAATATATTAAAACCTGTTGCAGAACACTTCAGTCTTCCTGGACATTCCAACTGTGACCTCAGGACAGAGGTCCTTGTACAACAGCAACAACAACAGCAACAACAGGAAAATTGGAAAGAGAAACAGCTGAATTACAATATATCCACAAAACTCCAATCCATCAAGAGTGGGCAGAACAGAGACAATGGCATCATGCACACTACACACTGGCTAACACTCCAGCCTCATGAAGCCCCTCTTAGCCAGTTTATCACATTTCCTTTCTACTTCCCAGCCAGAACTCTCTCCATCATTCAAAGGGTCATTCATCCACCCTTGGTCTAAGATGACATTTTTCCACCTGATATCTATGGCTATTCACATAGACTGATTACAATGGTCCTTTTTTGACAATGCCATGCACCTGAGAAAGTAGACCAGTCTACAAAAGCTTATGCTCCAACTTCTTTCACACAACATTCAGGGATATCTATGTTGGCCATTCAGCATATTCAAAGAAAAATCCATCAGTGATACCATTATTGGCCAACCATAATGCACAGTGTACTTGTTGCAAGCTTTCAGAGCTCTATGGGTTTCTTCATCAGGCAAGATGTTACAAGCCAAACAGGAGAAAAACAATTGGAGATGTTAGTCAGATGCCTTAGTCTTACAGGTGCTACAAGGTCCTCTGAGTGAATTTATCTGCCATGGCTCTAAGATCAAGCAACCTAAACATGTAAAATTACCACAGATATTAAGACAACCATAAGATTGTGTATCTTCTGGTTATTTGAATTAAAAATGGATCAATTAATTATAGTTCATACAATCTGTCTATTGCCTGCAGTACCACTTTCAGTCCTCAGGAGCCAGTCTTGGATATATATTTTTTTCTCTCCAGAGGGCTGCTAGGCAGCTATATGTGACTTATCACTCTGCAGGACCATCAAACTCTTCAAATAGTTCAAAGACACAGAAAGAAGGAAAAGATTTGATAAGGAGATGAAGAAGTAAAACCAGTAAAGGGAAAAATGAATGAACACTTGGGCAGAAGAAGAAAAATGCCAGCAAGAAAGAAAACCGGGGGGGGGGGGGGTTTAGAAAAGAGAAAGTCCTGGATAGAGTTCTTGGAGCAAAGTGATGACAAAGCATTGAAACAAACATTGATGGTTGGCTCAGCAGTGGCAAACCAACTCTTCCAAACCCAGGATTTCTCTACAACAAAGTCATCAATAGAGGCAGTTTAGTGTTGTGGTTTGAGTGTTGGACTACAACTCTGGAGACTATGGTTTGAATCCCCCACTTGACCATGGAAAACCACTGGGTGACTTTAGACAAGTCAGATTTTCTGAGCCTCAGATGGAGGCACTGGCAAAAAAAAAAAAATCCTCTGAACAAACCTGACAAGAAAATCCTGTGATAGACTTGTGTTAGGGTTGCCATAAGTAGGAAACAACTTGAATGCAAACAACAACAACAACAACGAGTCATCAAAAATATTCCCTACTGCCATGAAAGTAGAATGGCTATAAATTGAGAGGACTTTTATTGCCTTTCTAATTGAAAGTACTTATTTTTCTTTCCAAAACATTTTTCTTGTTAAAAATAAATTAACTGAAATTTATTTGGTACAAAATATCAGTTGAAATAAACTCTTCATGTAAGAAATATATTGCTGTCACACAGTACATTTATTGTAGGACCTATAACCTGTACATAGGATTTCATGATTCAAGATCAAGTGATTTGGTCCAAACCACCATAAAGCAGCAATCATAATAACTAAGACAATGAATCTAATGCTCCGCAATTTCTTTTACAGGAAATCCAGGGCAGCAAGAATTGTACTTTTTGAGACATTAAAGTGATGAAACTTGGTAGTCATTTTTTAAAAAAATACTTTGTTAAATTTGCTAAACATGTTTTTTTCTTTGAACGATGTGGTTTGGGTAAATCTGACTGGTGTTTGGTATATAATGTTTAATTATGTCACTAGGCCTGTTTCTCGTGACATCTTCAGGAGCCATCTCTAGGACTCAGGTTTTAACCTGGAAATGACCCAGAACAACCAACTCTACATGAATTAATGTACCAAACACTTGCAATCTCAGTAGTCTGGAATTTCAAAGGCAGCAAACCAGCCCTCATTAATTAAAATTAATTGGATCTGGCTGGATCAGGTGGAAGTCAATATGTATGTCAAATGTTTTCCCTCTTGGGCCTTGAAAATCTTCTGGAAATATTTAATTAATATTGTAAACTTGAAGTCAATCAATCAATTATTCTAAGACCAAGACTATGGTTTTTGGTAGACATAGCCCAAAGCACAAATGGATTTTACATCAACATGTCATAGAATAAACGCTGCGGGGCTATAGGAGCTTCTTAAGCTCCACTTACCACCACTGACTGCAGTCCTGTGGCCTTGAGTTATTGCCCCCCCTTGAGGCCGGGAATGTGGTGGGGGCGGCTATCGGAGTTGCGCAGGGGAACGGAAGGTATGGTCGTAACAGAGGGAACATATGTTACAAAAGAAGGAGGGATCGCTGTTTGGTAGCTATCCCACCTTCAGTTCCCCCTGTTTCCCAGAATGGCCTGGAGAGCAGACCAACCATTCCACGGAACCTCACTCTGCTCCTTTGCAATGCCAGGTTGGTTAAAAATAAAACTCATATCATCCAGAATCTTCTCCTGGATGAGGACGCCAACCTGGCTTGCGTCACAGAGACCTGGCTGGGGAGGGATAGCGCAGTTATTTGGGCTCAGACCCTCCCAGCCGGGTACTCTGTTATAGAGCAGGTGAGGGAAAGTGGGCGGGGGGCCGAGTGGCTCTGGTTCATAAAAACACCTTGACCTTGACCAGGATACCTGTCCGGAACACAGCCCACTTCGAGTGTATGTACCTTAGCCTGAAGACCAGGGATAGATTGGGGATTCTGCTAGTCTACCGGCTACCCCGTTGTCTAGCAGACTCCCTGACCGAGCTGACGCAGCTGGTCTCTGAGCTGCTGTTGGAGACCCCCAGACTTTTAGTTTTGGGGGACTTCAACATCCCGCTCGAGACCAGCCTAACAGGTGTGGCTCGGGAGTTCATGGAGACCATGACAAACATGGGCCTATCCCAATTTGTCAACGGCCCCACACATTGTGCAGATCATATACTCGATGCAGTCTTTAGTACGGAACAGGAATATCCGTGGGCGGAGGTGGTAAGTACCTCCGCATTGTCATGGACGGATCATTTCCTGGCCAAGACTGAACTCAGAGCCAATATCTGTCCCGCCGGGGGTGGTGGACCTATTCGTATGGTCCGCCCTCGAAGGCTGATGGAGCCTATGGGATTCCAGAAAGCCTTAGAGGGTTTAATGGTTGGGAATGCCAGTGACCCTGTCGAAGCTCTGGTTAATACCTGGAACATCGATCTTACCAGGGCTATCGACATGATAGCTCCCAAGCGTCCTTGCCATCCTGCTTCAAATCAAAGGCCTTGGTATATGCCGGAGCTTAGGAGGATGAAGCGGGCTGGACAACGGCTAGAACGCAGGTGGCGGAAGACTCAGCTCTTATCTGACAGAACTCGCCATAGGAATTTTCTTCATTCCTATTGGGAGGCAATACGCGCAGCGAAGAGAGTTTTCTCCTCTGCGCGTATTGCATCTGCAGAGTCTCGTCCAGCAGAGCTGTTTAGGGTGGTGAGGGAGATGACGTAGGTGCCCCCTGCGCCAAATCCCTTGCTTAACCCAACGACGGCCTGCTGTGATGCATTTAATAACTACTTTGCAGATAAAATCTCTCAGATAAGAGCCGACCTAGATGCCACTCTTGAAACAGAGTCTATAGGCGAGGTGTCCAGTAACTCCATCAATGTGGTTATACTGGATCAGCTCCAATCTGTGAGTACCGAGGACGTGGACAAGCTGCTTGGAAAGGTGAGGAAGACAACCTGCCCTCTTGACCCTTGCCCATCATGGCTGGCCGTCCAGGGAGGGGATGCATTGATGAGATTCCTTACGGATATCATCAATGCATCCTTCAGGGAAGGATATGTTCCATCTTTCCTAAAGGAAGCGGCTGTTAGGCCACTTCTGAAAAAACCTTCCCTAGATCCCCTGGATATGAAAAATTATAGGCCTGTGTCATTGCTGCCATTTTTGAGCAAGGTAATTGAGAGGGCGGTTGCTCTTCAGCTCCAAGCAGTCTTGGATGAAGCCGATTATCTAGACCCATTTCAAACCGGCTTCAGGACAGGCTTTGGGGTTGAGACTGCCATGGTTGCCTTGACCGACGATCTGCGTCTGGGCATCGACAGGGGTAGTGTGACCCTGTTGGTGCTCTTAGACCTCTCAGCGGCTTTCGATACAATAGACCACAGCATCCTCTTGGACCACCTGAAGGGGTTAGGTATCGGGGGCACTGCTTTGCAGGGGTTCCGGTCCTTCCTCTCGTGTAGATCCCAGAGGGTGCTGCTCGGGGACTGTAGCTCTAATAAGAGGGAGCTCACTTGTGGGGTCCCTCAGGGGGCTATTTTGTCCCTGATGTTATTTAACATCTATATGAAGCCGCTGGGTGAGATTATACGGAGTTATGGTGCTGGGTGTTATCAGTATGCTGATGACACCCAAATCTATTTCTCCCTGTCTTGTTCATCGGCCTCGAATTCCAATGGCATCTCCTCTCTCAATAATGTCTTCGGGCGGTAATGGGCTGGATGAGGAAAAAACAGATTGAAACTGAATCCAGACAAGACGGAGGTGCTCACGGTAGCGGCCCCGAAACCAAGAATTGGGTTGCAATCTCCAGTCCTGGATGGGGTCACACTCTCCTCCAGTGACTGTGTTTGTAGTCTGGGGGTGCTCCTTGATTAGTTGCTCCTGATGAAAAATCAGGTTAATGCGACGGTCAAGAGCGCCTATTATCAGCTTCGGCTGATACGCCAGCTGCGCCCTTTTCTGGAAGTAAGGGATCTTGAAACTGTTGTGCACGCGCTGGTAACCTCCCGCCTCGACTTCTGTAACGCGGGGCTACCCCAGTGCTTGGCTCGGAAGCTTCAGCTGGTTCTGAATATGGCAGCCAGGCTTATTTCTGGTTCATCTAGGAGGGACCACATTACTCCGGTTTTGAGGTCCCTCCACTGGCTGCCTATCAGCTTCCGGGCCCAATACAAGGTGTTGGTTATTACCTTTAAAGCCCTAAATGGCTTGGGTCCAGGATATCTCAGGGACCGCCTCCTTCCATACAATCCTCCCCGCGCTCTCCGTTCCTCTGGGAGGAACCTGCTGCAGCCTCAAAAATCTAGGCTCGTGGCGACCTCCCAGAGAGCCTTTTCTGTTGTCGCCCCTAAACTCTGGAATGGCCTGCCGGACGAGATCCGTCAGTTGACATCTTTAGACAGCTTCAAGAAAGCTGTCAAGACGGATCTCTTCCGGCAGGCTTTTCCAGAGTAATTTGTCCCGGCCTTGGGCCTTCTGACTCTGCGTTCCTTCCATGGCCCCACCATTTGTTGGTGGATGAGGAGCGCTTTTGAGTCTGACCTGGGGCATTGTAATTTATTTTAGCTATGGTGTTCGTATTTTTTTAGGTTGTAGGTTTTTTAAAAAATTGTTAATGGATATTTTAATTATATGTCATTTAATACTGTTTTATTGGGAGATGGGATGTTTGGGAATTTGATGTATGTATTTTCTTTTATTGTAAGCCGCTTGGATTGATTTCATTAAGCGGGATATAAATAAATTTTATTATTATTATTATTATTATTATTATTATTATTATACCAGGTTATTTTGTGGAGCAGAGAAAACTATAGGGGTACTGGTGAAATTTTATTATAGCAAAGGAGTACTGTTACTTAAACTCACACGTTCTGTTGTAAAATGATCATTTTAGGGGGTTGATATGCTACTAAAGCTTTGGAAACCACACAAAATAAATTATTTTGAAACGTTACTCTCTTCCATCTGTAATACCTGCAGTTCCTCTGTATACAGAATCTGTTGGGCCATAAATTAAGAAAAGAGTAGATTATGCTCAGTTCAAGCACTTTAATCAAATTGCTACTCTATCAAATGAACATCTTTCAGTATTGTATTACATGGATATGAAGTATAACAAATATTGGAAGCCAAATTTGCAGAAGCTGTTATATAGCTGCTACTTCAGTGTGTTGAATTCTGCCTTGAATGAGAACCAATTAAGGAACTGGCTAGTCTGAATAGATTCTAGAAGGCACTTAAAATTATTCAAGAGCTCTACATTTTCTCCATGGTTTTCTTTCTTGAAAAAGAACAGAACATTTTGCAGCTAATTATCTGATTAAACTTATGCCAGCTTCCCTGACAAACTGCTTTCATTGACTGGAGAACCACAGTTCTGGATGGATGCTATAATAAGATGTCATTTCAGAACAGATTGTTTTTGTGGCCGATGTCAGGTGGAAGACATTATTCACTATATGTTAATTTGTCCCTTGTATAAGGACCCATGATTTTTGACCCAGGGAATTAGGAATGCTCTTGTAGAATTGATTTTATTCTGGGGAGGGAGGGTTGCAATACCAATGGCTTCATGACATAAAATGCCTCTTTTTGGTTTGGCTACCAAAAAATAAAAATAAATATAAAAAATAGAAAGAGAGAATTAGATATATTACAACTCATTAATTTGAGTCTGTTGCACACAATTCTGAAATTCTGCTGTATTATTGTCTGTAACCTAATATGTTACTGATTTATATACTTCATATACTTTGGTATATTTTGAAATTTGCTGTGGCCTTTCGCCAACATAATAAACTTGATGATGATGATGTGTGCCCCAAATTGCCAACTCCTAGGAATCCTGCCTTTGGTCCCCTAGTTCTTTCCTTGTTGGATGGGGTTACTGGGTCTGAGGATGATCCTTATAAATTAGGATTTGTGATTATGTTGTTGTGTGGGTTCTTTAGTTTGGTATGTGGGGCCTGACTCCAATTCAGGCTTGTATAAAACTGTAATAAATTCTAATATACTATTTTCTACATTCCCCAATAGCATAGGCCAGGGGTAGGCAACCTTTCCCCTTTAAGGGCCGAGGGACTTCAGCTCCCAGAATCCCAGGAGCTATTGGCCAACATGGCTGAGGCTTCTGGGAGCTGAAGTCCCTCGGCCCTTAAAGGGGAAAGGTTGCCTACCCCTGTCATAGGCAGTTCTCTCTTCTTCTTTCCTCAGTCCAAAATTCTGTCAGGTCAATATCTTGTCAATGCCAGCTTCAAACTCAGTCTCAAATCCAAACCCTGTCTGAAAGTCATCTTCTCCTTATCTCACCCTCTCAGAGACAAGCCTCTTCTTTTGGTATGCATTGTTTTCCCCAGCCCCACTTCACAGCCTCCCTGAGCCATGACTGGTAGCCTTTAAGCCAAGTCCACCCAGCACCTCCTGCACACAGAGACAAAAACATGATTGTCACACAACCCCCACCCCAGTGTGTAGTTTTGCAAAAAAATTAATTTCCCTAAACATTTAGATGTGTGCAAATGTCACAATAACTGTGAAGAAATATTCATTTTCTCCTGAAGGGTTGCGGGGGGGGGGGGGGACATCTGTGGCAATTGTTTGTTATCATAGGCGAATATGAAATAATTGAATCTTTACATCCCTAGCATCAGCATCCAATTCTTGACCATATGGGTCACTTGCTGCTGTTTATTACTTTCTGTCCTAGGAATTTATCACATGGGCAAAAGAAATGGGATATTAGCGCAATACTCACACAATATCCCATGAATATTGTGCACTAACATGATGCTTTTCACTCAACGTCACCATAAGTGCATGATTATCCCGTGAATAAAGCAGCAAAATCATGCTGCTTTTTATTCATGGGATTTTACCGTAAATAAAAGGTGAGATTTTGCCACTTTTTTCACGGAATAATCATGCATTTATCATGATGTCGCATGAAAAGCATCATGTTAGGGATGTGGTGGATCAATTGGTTAAGACACCGACTCTGTTGATTGCAAGATCAGCAGGTTGGCAGTTTGATCCCCAGGTGCCATGTGATGGGGTTAGTTCCAAACACTAGTCCCAGCTTCTGCCAACCTAGCAGTTTGAAAGCATGCAAATATAAGTAGATAAATAGGTACAACTTCAGTGGGAAGGTAAACAGTATTCTGTGCAATCATGCTGGCCACAAGACCACAGAGTAGTCTCTGACAATGCTGTCTCTTTGACTTAGTAACAAAAATGAGCACCACTCCCTATGGTCGGACACTACTTGACAACCTTGACAATGGGGAATACCTTTACCTTTACCTAGTGCACAATATTCACAGGTTGTTGACGGGAGCATAGCGCTAATATCCTGTTTCTTTTGCTTGTGTGATAAACTAGACTCTGACAAAAAGTTTCACCTCTTTTTGTCTAAGAATGCCTGACAAGGTTTGGAGTTCGTCTGGCCCATGCTGAGTGCACAGAAAGACAGGAATGGTGGCGGTCTACCCTGACAAGTTGGTGTGTAGACCCAGGGACACTTCTTGGCCTGTGGCTATCTTTGTCAAGATATAATGCAATGATATAAATGAGTAGTGGAACTCATGACATGTCCATGATACAACATTGCCATGTGTGTGGTATAGATTACTATATGCTGGAATACCGCTCTCTGTTATAAAGTAAATAAACTTTAAGTACTGTGCTTTGCCTTACTAATAATTGGATTGCAATATGATGCAGTTTCTGACCTCTGCCAGACTCTGCAGAAAGTGAATGAATTCTTTCAGAGCCTGGGAAAGTTACATTTTTAGTTAATTTCTTTTTTTAATTTTGAATTTGAACAACACGAAAAAATAAGAAATTACACAAAGAAAAGATATGAATAACAAAAAACAAAAAATAAAAAATAAAAAATACAAACAAATTGAAACAAAAAACAACAAATTGGTAACAAAACAGCATACACTTACACAAAACAAGTTACATTTTTGAACTACAGCTTCTAGAATTTCTGTAATAATAACAGTAACAATAACAACAACAACAACAATAATAATAATAATAAATTTTATTTATACCCCACCCCTCTGCCAAGCAATTGGGGTGGCTTACAACATTAAAATCCAACAAATATATTGCAGTATTACCCAAAACCTAAGAATCTCAGAACCCACCCACTCCTTAAAAAATATTAAACACATTGTATATTAAAACATATTAAAAATATTAAAACAACTCAAACAGCTCAGGCAGCCAATAGCAAACAGCAGCAGTGATTCTAACCAAGGTGAGGGAAGAAATGGGGCACTTCTAGCTGGGAATCTAATCACGAAAGGCCTGCCAGAAAAGATCGTCTTAACAACTTTTTTAAAGCTGGTTAAGGTCGTAATCTGACGGACCTCGTCCAGCAGGCCGTTCCATAGTCTGGGAGCAGTTGCCGAAAAGGCCCTCTGGGAGATTGCTGACAGCCTAGTTTTTATCAGCTGCAGCAAATTCCTCCCAGAGGATCGAAGTGCACAAGGTGAATTGTATGGGAGGAGGTGGTCCTGGAGATAGGTTGGACCCAAGCCATATAGGGCTTTAAAGGTAATAACCAACACCTTGTACTGGGCCCGGAAACTTATTGGCAGCCAGTGGAGGGACCTTAGTACAGGTGTTATGTGATCTCTCCTAGATGTACCCAATATTAGTCTGGCTGCCATATTCTGCACTAATTGAAGTTTCCGGACTCCGATTCCTAGCCCACACAGGTGCTTCAAGAGGATGTTATGGTCGATTGTGTCGAAAGCCGCTGAGAGATCCAGAAGCACCAACAGGGTCACACTACCCCTGTCGATGCTCAAACGTAGGTCATCAGCCAAGGCAACCATGGCAGTTTCAACTCCAAATTCCATCCTAAATCAAGTTTGAAATGGATCTAGATAATTGGTTTCATCCAAGATAGCTTGGAGTTGAATAGCAACTGCCCTCTTGATCACTTTACTCAAAAAAGGAAATAAAGAGACTGGCCTGTAGTTATTCATATCCAGGGGTCTAGGGAAGGTCATGAAGATGAATGTGGAATTTAGGGAGTCATAGTCCAAAAAAAAAAAAAAAAGGTAAGTAAAAACATGCTCACAGTTTTGCAATCCCTAGAATCCCATCTTCTATTGCAGAGGACTCCTCAAGCACATTTTCACTTTTTCTTTAAAGTTCAGTGAAGGGCTTGGCTACACCGACCAGAATACTCCAGGCTGCTCCTGGAGTATTCTGATCACGTAACTGTCCCAGAATCATCCCATTACTTCTGCACTCTATAGCAACGCTGGATGGCTGTCTATATACACGCCCCACTGTGTTGCCTACCACCACTGGTGCAAGGTCAGAAATGAGGCACCCAGAGTCAATCACATGGCTGGGATCTTGTTGTGACCTCAGAGGAAGTGACTAGCACACCAGACAACACATAGAGTCATAGAGTTGGAAAAGACCACAAGGATCATCCAGTCCAACCCCCTGCCATGCAGGACCTCACAAAGCACCCCTGACAGCCTCTGTTTAAAGACTTCCAAGGAGGGAGACTCCACTACACTCCAAGGGAGAATGTCCACTGTTGAACAGCTCTTACTGTCAGGACGTTCTTCCTAAGGTTATGGTGGAATTTCTTTTCCTGTAGTTTGAATCCATTACTCTGGATCCTATTTTGTGGAGCAGCAGAGAACAAACTTGCTCCATCTTCAATATGATACCCCTTCAAATAGTTAAACAGGGCTATCATATCTCTTCTCCAGGCTAAACATACCCAGCTCCCTAAGTCTCTCCTCATGGGACATGGTTTCTAGATCCAGCAGGACATATTTTTAGGCAGCAGCCCCACATCGCTATGGAGTGCTTCAGGTTTTCTTGCAAAATCCAGAGCAAAACTGAGTTATTTTAAACCAATTTAAGGCTGGTGTGACACAGATTCGGTGTGGAACTAATGTTACATCATGAAGATAGTCTGCACTTGAATCTGGGATTTGGCCCTGCATTATGTAAAGAGCTTGCTGTGAGGATGGGGGTGGGGGCTGATTTATTTGGCCCTTGTAGACATGCCTAAATTGAAAACACAGGGCCCACTGATGGTATCTGTGCCAGAACCAGTCCTGCTAATCTTTTGTAAGTCTGACTTCTTTTATATCTGCAACTGATTTTGCCTGCAATCCTGCACTGTTTCTCCTTTAATGCCATTTCATCTACAATCCTCATGGAGGTGTTGTATTCACTTGACAATAACAAATATAACTTGAATCATAACACTTTGTGGTGTTTATATTGAACAGTGCCATCTCAGAGATATGTATCCCTGCCATTTGCTTTAATTGGTGTGTTTATTTTTATATCAATGGACAAGTGTCATCTAGTCCCTTTTTCATCTATATGATACTGGAATTATAAAATATACTGTTGAATTTTATCATCTATTTTTCATGCATTTTATTTTAAAATATCCAAACTTACATTGCTATTTGTTTTAAAAGACAGAAAAGTGGGGGAGTGTTGGTCAGCAGGCCTTCAGTTAGTTGCTCATGACTAACTTTAATTTTAATGTGTAGATTCTAAGGCTGGAATTCACTAAGACAGTTACAAATGTGTAACCTAGAATTACAAAGTTGTGACTGATTCTTAACAATCTGCAACCTGGTTGTTAACTGGAGCTGGTTACAGGGAGCACACAACCCCCTTGTTACAACAGCTCCATTGGCAGCCAGTTTGCTTCCAGGCACAATTTGAGTTTTTTACCTACAAAGCCCTACATGGCTTGGGTCCAGGTTATTTGAAGGATCATATCTCCCTTTATGAGCCCAATAGAGTGCCGAGATCATCCAAAGAGGCCTTCTTTCTGTCCTGCTACCCTGTCAGGCTCAGTTGGTGGGAACAAGGGAGAGGCCCTTCTCAGTGGCTATTCCCAGGTGCTGGAACTCCCTCCCTAGACAGACCAGGATTGCTCCATCCCTTCTCTCCTTTCGACAGCAGGTATAACATTCTTGTGCCATCAGACTTTATAAACTGCTGAGGGTTGGACTTTTAAATGCTGTGCAAGTCAAGGTTGGCATGTTGGATTTAGTGCACTTTAATAATTTTGATGCATAATTGTTTTAACTTTTTAAATTATGTAATCTTTTTTAAACTTTATACTTTTAAAATGCTTTTTATTGCTTTTGAATTGTACTTTTTTAAATTTGTTGTTAGCTGCCTTGAATCCCTATATTGGAAGAAAGGAGGGATATGCGTAAATAAAATTGTCCTCATCATCCTCACCATCATCATTCCTACATATTCATTATTTATGGCGTAAATAGGGACTGTGGAACTCCCACAGTCCTCACCTACAGGGCAGTAGCTGCTGTGATCAATGGGTGCTGGTTCCCTTGTTGATTAGGAAGCAGCTGACTCATGTGAAATGTGAAAGGGACCCTGCTTCTGGTTGTTACACCAGAGATTGCTCACAGGAGAGAATGGAAACATCAGTCAGCTGCTTCCTGATCAAGCAGGAACAGACCCTTGTTGATTGCAGCCACTGTTACCTGGAAAGTGACTATTAGCAGAGTTTGACTGGGAGATGCTACTTAACTACATAACATAGGTGGTTATCATAGTTACGTGCCATATATGCTTAACTATACGTTGAAAAATGTATGCCCCAAAATTGACCCTAAAATCGTGGGTTTTCTTATATAAGGGTCAATACAGTAATACAGCTCAGAAAGACCCTAAAACAAGCACTGTCCTGATGATCCACTCTCTGTGCCCCAGCAGTGATTTCTGAAAGAGCTGCCAAGGAAGAAGTGTGTGTGTGAAAGAGGTGATTCCTTTCTCAATCTGATGTTTAAACCTTCTCCTCCATCCCTCCTTCTCCCTCTGGATCTCTCAGCCCACCAAACACCCCATTTCCCTCCAGTACCTTCCTTCTCAATCTGTTAAAACCTTCTCTCCCTATCAAACACACCATTTCTCTCCAGTTCCTTTCCTTCTCAATCTGATGTTAAAACCTTCTCTCCCCACCAAACACCCAGTTTCCCTTCAGTTCCTCCCCTTCTCAATCTGATGTTAAAACCATCTCCTCCAACCCTCCTCCTCCTCTGGATCTCTCTGCCCACCAAACACCCCATTTCCCTCCACTTTCTTCCTTCTCTATAATAATATAATAATAATAAAATTTTATTTATATCCCGCCCCTCTCAGCACAACCGGGGTGACTAACAACAATAAAATACATAGTATAAAATCCTAGACTAATACCCACCCACCCCCTTTAAAAAAGTATTAAACTACACACAATTAAAACATTTGAATAACATAAAAATTAAATAAAACCAAATTATCTAAACAAAAAATTGACAACAGCGGAAATGACAAAACAAACAAAACAGCAGAAAAGCAAAGGTGGCGGCGGCAACAAATTTGAAGAGGGCAGGATAAAAGAGAATAAGACAAAATAAAGGGGTTCTAGAGGCCGGGAATCTAATCTGGAAAGGCCTGTCGGAAGACATCTGTCTTAACAGCTTTTTTAAAGCTGTTTAGCGTGGTAATCTGATGGATCTCGTCCAGCAGGCCATTCTATAATCTGGGGGCGATATCGAAAATGCCCTCTGGGAGGTTGCAGACAGCCTAGATTTTAATAGCTGTAGCAAGTTCCTCCCAGAGGACCGGAATGTGTGGGGAGAATTGTATGGGAGGAGGCGGTCCCGCCTCCTAAGTTAAAACCTTCCTCTATCCTCTATCTACCTCTAAAACCTCCTCTATCCTATGTTAAAACCTTCTCCTTCCTTAAGTTTCGCCCTCAACTTATGCATGGGTCATATCAAAATCCATGACTTTTGCCCTAAAAGCTTCCCTCAACTTATACATGAAGTCAACTTGTAAACGAGTATATACAGTAGATGATATTAATTCCAATCTTAATCTATAACTGGAACTCAGTTGTGATCCAAACTAGTCTTGACTGCTGAGCTCTATCATTATCCTATTATTTAAGTTACTCAGTAGACATACTGAGTAAGATACTCGCCCTCCCATTTTTGCAACTTCATATGTTCTTCATAGTTTATGATAAAGCTAAACATGTGGTAGATGTGATCAGAGTTGCAGTGGCTTTGTAACAAATATGGAGCTTTAACATATTTTTCTTTCATGTCCTTTCTGTGCTCATGCAGTTGCTGAAAATATCTCATATACATGCATTACAGCGTTGTTACCTAGCAATACTGAAAGTTAAGCTAATTATATTTTTCAAAAGGTAGAGTAACTGGCACAGTTCAAACTTTCAAATGACTATGTGAGTTTTGCACAAAATAATATATAGCAACTGGGATCAGTTGCCTTTCCAGATTAACCATCCTGGCCCAGGCTCGCTGATCCCCTCATTCCTCCCGTGGCCCCATCTTTAGTGATGGGTGAGGATCTCCAGAGCGACACCAGGGTTTTTAGTTTTAATTATGGTTTTATGTTTGATATTGTGTTTTTAATTTGTCATATTGTATAATACTTTCTTAAGGGGGGGGGAGGGATTATAATGTTTTAATGTTATATTTTACTCTTGTTATATTTTACTGTTGTCAACCGCCCGGATTGGTTTGCCACACGGCGGTATACAAATTATTATTATTATTATTATTATTATTATTATTAGGGAGTGTGAGGGTCATTAAATGTGTTGAGAAAACACTACATACCTGTTTGCAGAACACCTACCATCACCACTCTAGTAAACAGAGCTATGAAGCTGGCTGGGGGATGGCTTTGCACAATTGTAACTATAACTTCATATATAATCAATTGAAAGTGTGTGTAACTTTCACCAAAGTGTTGCCATTTTGTCTAGGATAGTGTTTGGCCTTTATTGTTCAACAACACATATTAGTACAGCAGTATTTTTTAAGGTGCATTTTAGTACCAATACAAAATCCAGCCTTTACAACACTATGTATTGGAGATATTTTCAGCTGAATACTGAAACGTGATCCTTTATAAATATTCTAATTTTATTATCTTTGCTTGGTGAACATAAAATATTCAAGCGTATTAAAACTTTCCTTGAGAGATGAAACATGCACACAAAAACCAAATGTTTTTGACTGTGTTAATGAATCTAATTTATAAAGCCATGTTCAGCCCTATGGCATTTTTGTTGGCAACAGTTATTTCCATATGGGAGAGTCAAAAAGATGTTTTCAATTTGCTCTTAGTTCACATTTTCAAGTTTGAGCCAATAACAATATATGAATTATAATGAACTTTGTAACATTATCCTGACATAGTGTTTGCAGATATATATATATAAAGGAACTAATTTCCTACAGTCATGGAAACTGTGAATTTCCAATGTGAGTCATCTACCAGTTTTCTATAAAATTTGAAAATAACATGGCTGACCTATGTAGTAAACATGCTTCCATGAACTGAGATCAGTTCCAGTCCCTGAAAGCATATTTACCATTTGCTTTCAAGCACAATATTGCCTTCTGAGGTTACAAATATATAATGTATGAAGCACCGTACATATTCATTGAAAAGATCAGATCATCTTTGGACAAATAATGAAGACAAGTATGCTGCTATAGTTCTGTGTTGATAAGTATTTTGTTACAATTATATATATAATTAAAAATTAGATTAGTAGGATTTTAACAGAAAAGCAATCAGTATGGGTTAACAATAATGATTAAAATAAAGAGAAATTATTGTGTCAATGTGGCCAGACGTTCTGTCCATGAAAAATATAGGCTTCTCAGTGGATGCTTTTAAATATAAAATTATATTTTGCAATATGGACAAGTGGTAGGCAAGTATATTGAATATTTAAACTGTGCATAAGGAAGTATTAATTTTTTTAAAGTGGGATATACTAGCTGGATTCCTTTTTTTTTTGTTCCTTCATACAGTAAACAATTACATTTGCAATCCATTGACTAGGCTCCAAATTCCAAATTCAGTCACACTTAGTACACTGAATAAACCCATAGTAGTGAATGAAATGTAGGTTAAAAATCATCACAATGTTAATATAAATACCATGAATTTTAATGGGCCTACTGTACCACGAGAGAGAGAGAGAGAGAGAGAGAGAGAGAGAAGGTGTTAGCACATCATGGCATCATAGTAACAGAGAGATTCTGAATAGGGCTGGAGGGCTGGAAAAGGAGGTGGGGAACAGGAGATCATGTTCTAATGTCTATTCCTCCATACCCAAACCATGTCCACTTACTATGCCAAATCAGCACAATAGTGCAGTTGAACTTTCACAGAGGGGAACATGGCACAGCAGAAGTGGGAAAGGCGTTCAATAATGGATTTTTATGTTAATAAAAACAAACAGATTTAAAACTGAAGAACAGACGTGTGATGGCATCATCTGCTCAGTTCCAACTGAAGACATTACAATTCTGCTACAAATGCTGTTTAACTGCCTTGTCCATTGTTTGTATCAGTGAGTCTGATGAAAAAGAAATGCTTAATGATAATACAATTTTTTTTACAAAAGGTTGAATGAAATTCAGTGGGATCTCCTAGAACCAAACAAAGTTGCTTCCATGGAATAAGGAGGCTGGTTGTTGTTTTGTTGTTGTTGTTGTGCCTTCAAGTAATTTCTGACTTTTGATGACCCTAAGGCAAATTTATCCTAGAGTTTTCTTGGCAAGATGTGTTCAGAGGTGGTTTGCCTTTGCCTTCCTCTAAGGCTGAGAGAGTGAGGGGGGAAGCAGATGGCTAATTGAGCCGTTTTGGGGGTAGGGAAGGGAAGGGGCAGCCGCACGATCGGCGCCCCAACCCCTTCCCCAGGTCGTCCTCAGAGCAGCCGGCCCTCCGCATGGCTGGCGCTCCGAGGAGGACCTCCCGCCACAGCATTCGCACACGCTGCGGCGGAAGAGTCGCCAAAGGTGCGCCACAGCCTTTTGCGGTGCACCTTCGGTGAGTTGTGAAAGGAGCACCAATTTAGCGCTCCTTTCAGGGGCAGCAAAGCTGCGCCGCGGGGCCGAGGTGTGGGGATACCTCGGCCCCGCAGCGCAGCTTCCCGGGACGGCCCATGGCCGCCCGTCTGCTTCCCCCCTGAGTTGCGCAAGGTCACCCAGTGGGTTTCCATGGCTGAGTGGGGATTTGAACCCTGATCTCCAGAATAGTCCAACACTCAAACCACTACACTACACTGACTCATTGGCTATCATATCATGACTTAATTTCAAAGAAGCACATCCTTTTGAAGAGTTCTGTTGCAAAAGACAAATAGGATTCAGCTGGCCCTGCCTTAAGACAAATTGCAGGTGAAAATCAAACCTATGAGTTAATCTCACTGCATTTAAGCTGGAAAATGTCAAGTCTCTCTCTCTGTCTCTCTCTCTCTCTGTGTGTGTGTGTGTGTGAGAGAGAGAGAGAGACAGAGAGAGAGAGACTATGCTGCCATTGAAGAGTGACAGCTTATTTTTATAGCTACATGCTCCAAAGCTGACTCCTTGTCCAACACATCCATATGAATAAATGATGCTAGCTTCTCAGTGATGTGAAGCTGTAATAAGAACTGTGATCAGAGTGCTTTTCATCAAAGATAACAAAGACCTTGCCAAAGTCATGTTGTTGCAAATGGATGTGGTATTATTTGGCTATAGTGATACATGCTGACTTTTCTTAGGTACAACAAATTTGTAGTTTGTTCTTTCCACTATGTGAAAAAATGCAGTGCTCTTTCAACCAGTTCCAGAAACTATGGCTGCTCAGCCAAGCATCATTATTTCAATAAACATTAAAGGGGTTCGTCACTGTATAGATTGCAACACATTTGATGGTTTTTCAAGTCAAGGACTGTGGATGTAATATTAAAGGCAACCCAGGTTTGGGGAATGCATCTTCACAGGATATTCACGCTTCATGTTAGAAGGCTGTCAACAAAACTGACAATTGACCATGTAGCAGAAATGACAGTCCTTTGTAGAGATTTGAAACTGAGAATCTATGATATGCTCCTAAAGCAACATGAAAGATGTGTTATACATTTTTTCTTTACTCAGTACTGAAGGTCAGATAGCAAGATGGGAGGAAATGTCAAGCATTACAATCCAATAAAGAATTAAAACAACAAGAATTTCAGGGATTAGTGATCAAAGTTCAAGAAGGCTATGCCTAGCAGAATAGGTGTTCTGTGATGAGTTGCTGAAACTTGGTAAATGGATGAAAAGTGACTACTGTGGGTATTGCTGTATAAATGCCAGCTTTTGTTTTTTGTGACAAAAATATTTACTCATGGCCGAATGGCAACCCAAACTGCCTGTCCATAGATGTTGTAAAATGTTGGTGGAAATTGAAATTGGCTCAGGAAAATCCATGTCAGACAGCATGGATTGAATATGATATAAAATGTGTTTGCCTCAATAATGTGTAACTCATAGTCACACTAAAACACAGGTATCTGTGTAGGTGATTTTAAAAAGTCAAGATCTTAAATTGAAAACATTTGGAGGCAATTGAGAATGGACATGAAGCATCAAATGCCATTTGTGGCTCTATGAACTTTTAAAGATAGTAGCAATAATAGTACCATCTCATAGAAGATGTGGGTTGCACATTTCTTCTCTTAGGGGAAAACCAATGAAGAATTCTTCATAACAGTTTATATTCCTGATTCTTTTGCATTTAGGGTATAGAGCAGGGCTTGGAAAGTTACTTTTAAAAAGCATTTAGTTATAGTTGTTGTTTCAATACCCCGCCATCCAGTAGCTAGCTACCATTAGGGTGCTCAACAATGGCTCCTCTTCATCCTGGAGAGTAGTGACCAGTGGGTGCCACAGGGTTCTGTCCTGGGCCCAGTGCTATTCAACAGCTTTATCAATGACTTGGATGAAAGAATAGGGGGCATACTTATCAAATTTGCAGATGACAACAAATTAGGAGGATTAGCTAATACCCCAGAGGACAGGATGAAAATTCAAAATGACCTTTATAGATTAGAAAGCTGGGCCAAAGCTAACAAAATGAATTTCAACATGGAGAAATGTAAGGTATTGCACTTAGGGTGGAAAAATGAAATGCATAAATATAGGCTGGGGGACACCTGGCTTAATGTCACTACGTGTGAAAGGGATCTAGGAGTCCTAGTAGACCACAAGTTGAACATGAGTCAACAGTGTGATGCGGCAGCTAAAAAGGCTAATGCAATTTTAGGCTGCATTAATAGAAATATAGTATCTAGATCAAGGGAAGTAATAGTGCCACTGTATTTGGAATACTGTTTTCAGTTCTGGGCACCACAAGTCAAAAAGGATGTGGAGAAACTGGAGGGTGTCCAAAGGAGGGTGACTAAAATGGTGAAGGGTCTGGGAACCATGCCCTATGAGGAATGGCTTAGGGAACTGGGTATGTTTAGCCTGGAGAAGAGACAGTTAAGAGGTGATATAATAGACCTGTTTAAGCATTTGAAAGGGTGTCATATTAAGTAGGGAGCCGGCTTATTTTCTGCTGCTCCAGAGAACAGGATCTGAACAACAGATGCAAGCTACAGGAAAAGAGATTCTACCTCAACATTAGGAGGCACTTCCTGACAGTAAGAACTGTTTGACAGTGGAACAGACTCCCTCGGAGTGTGGTGGAGTCTCCTTCTTTGTCGGTCTTTAAACAGAGGCTGGATGGCCATCTGTCAGGTATTCTTTGATTGAGAGTTACTGCATAATAATAATAATAATAATAATAATAATAATAATAATAATAATAATAATAATAAATCATGGCAGGGGGGTTGGACTGGACGGCCCTTGTGGTCTCTTCCAACTCTATGATGTTATGATTCAATGATTCATTGTAGTTGTGTGTATTTTCCTCAAAGAATTACTGTTTTTCATTTCTCAAAACTAAAATGGTAGATTTTAGAAAATCACCTGAATGTAGTAGGACATGCCACAGCATAGACCACCACTTGAATTATGTGATATTCGTCTGTTACCATTTTGTGAGTCCACGTCTTGATAACCTTAAAACGAAATAAGGATGACAGTTTTACTGCAAAAAGAAATGTGTTACCTTTTATCACCCTTTTTACTGTGGGGAAAAGCTAACTACAAGCAAACAATCAATAGAGCAGCTTTACTAACATATTCAGGTAGGAATAGACATCTTCAATGACTAGTAAAATACTGTCATAGATCTGAGAACAAGATTTTGCAAACAATCTGATTTCCAATTTCAGGGAGGATTGGGGGAGACAGTTAAAAAATTAAGACCTCCAAAACCCTGTTGTTGTTTTGATGTTGTTTAAATTGTTTTTTATTGGTTTAAACCAGTTTTTTTGCATTGTTTAATGGAAATAATTGAACATATTATATTCATACTATGAAACATTATTGTATGTATTAGAAAAGTTGATCAAGCATTTTAATGCTTTCAGACATTAATAATCCAAAGTTGTTATACTTTGATATGATTTATATCTTTCAATAAAACCTTGGGAATTTTATTGGCAAGTTGGCAGCCTATATATATATATATATATAGGAGTATAGGATTACACAAACATAAGACTAAATCAGAAAATTGTATAGCATAATGCTGTTTATGTGTTATGGCAACTAACTTAAATAATAATTGTTCTTTTTAAAATGTTCTTTTAAGTTTATGGAAGGATTTGTTTCTGAATGGCATTCCTTGCACTATATAATGAAGTGCTAGATGGATGGACTGAATCGTGGGGACATGGGCATGGGCTTACAGGAACTAAGTAGAGAAGTGGAAGATAGGGGTTCTTGGAGGTGTCTCATCCACAGGGTCACCATGAGTCGAAATCATCTCAAAGGCAGATAACAACAACAAAAAGAAGCAATTGACTGGTCTAACAACAAACAACTGCCCATAAACTGTTAAAATGTTTAGATTCAAACAGTCATTATTGTTCCAGTATGAGGTTGGAAAATAATAATAATAATAATAATAATAATAATAATTAAAAAAGAATAATTAATTTTAAAAGCTAGGGGTGTTTTTTTTAAAGTCATTTCAAGTTGGTTTAAACCAGCCAGCCCTGCTTCCAAGCTTTTCTGGTCAGGCATAGAGAAGCACTTGTTAATTTCTAGGACAGATGCTTTATGTGCAGAAAGCTATGTGTTTGGTCCTTCACACCAGCTGAAAGGATGTTAGGTAGACAAAACTGACTAAAACCTGCTGGCAGAAAAACATTGCACCTTATTTAGTTAAGAGTATGTATATGCAGTGCTATAACCAAAGCTCTTTGGGTTGATTGCAGTAAAAACCATAAAACATTGCCATCTCAAAAGGCAGCCAGGGAAATCCATTAAACATATAAACAAAAAGTCTTTTAAAAGAATAAAACTAGCAACAGCATAAAATGAAAACCCATCTAGATTAGACTTCAGTTTGATTTCTTCATTATCTCTGCTAATGAGATGCTTGAGGTGTTCATGGAATGTCTGGACCAACCAAGAAACCTGTTTTCCTCAGATCGGTTCACCAGTAGTTCCCAACCTTTGGTCCTCCATTTGTTTTGGAGTTCAGACCCAGGAGTGCTAACCAACTTGGCCAACAGGAATTATGGAAGTTGATGTCCAAAACATCTGGAGGACCAATGGTTGGAACCACTAATGTAGACCATTTACAGAGTGACACATTTGCAGAGTGGTGGTCTCAGAAGGCCTGTGAGTATCCATTGACTCCCTTTAATCTCCATATGGACCATGACTGGCAATTAGGCTCTACTCCCAAGTTTTTCCTATATATACTGTACCACAATTCTGGTACTGAATTTATACAGGTTTGGCCTTTACAGCTGTCACCTGTATGAGTACAACACAGTTCAATAACTGTATACATCTGGGCAAGAGAAAACTTCAGCTACAAACTAGATTGTATAAATGAAAGTTTGGCTTACAATGGTGCAATAAAGAATAATTTAAGAATTAATTAGTGAGGTGAACTCTGTTGGCTGCCTTTTTCTAGCTGTTCCCAAAGGCATGCAATCAAATCATCAAGGATTATCATAAGGAGATTAGCACTTTTTATTAATCATCTTGGAAATATTTTACTTAACAAAGCTTCGGAAGAGGTTTTCTGTTTGTTGTTGCCATAGTTTCATTATTGCTATTCAGATATTGCTGTCTGAGATCTACAGTGGATGTTGTGATTGGAATTATTAAAACCAGTGAGAACTGGACTAGATGGAAGCAAACTCATCATAGTTGGACTGTAAAGTAGGCTGAACATATTACCATAGTCATGACTTTCATTTGACCTCTAACATGTCTAATGCTTTCCATAATGCCAAAAAGATGCATCCAGAGCTGGTACAAACATTGAAGCAGCAATGCATTCACATACATGTGATCTGAGAGGTCTCTTCAGCATCCACTGTGATATTGCAAGGTTTCCTGCATGAGGTTCATGTACCTGAGTCCAGCTCTGTATGCAGACCCATAGCCAGAATTTTTTTAACTGGTAGTGGTCTGAGCAACTTTAAAGTGACCAGCATGGCTATAAATGACAAATGGGAAAAATAGATTATGAAATAGATTCTGTATCTTCCCCTGGGAATAAAAGAAGCAAAGTTAGGGCAAGTGCAACCCAGTAGACCAACAGTCATTCTGTTTCTGGTCTGGGAAGAGAGTCCAGGGGGACATTTGGGGCAGTGAGGACATCATTTCCACCACCTGTTAATGGCCATAAGTCTGTTTGTGCACATTCACACCAACCCCCATCTTGTGTTATATTTGTTGTTGACTGCCATCAAGTTGACTTTGACTTACAGTGACAACATAAATGAGAGACCTCCAAGTCACTATATTATTAACATCTCTTCTCAGATCTTGCAGATTAGGCTCTGTGTGTTCCTTCATCAAGTCTATCCATCTGGAATGTGGTCTTCCTCTTACTAAGCATTATTTTTTTTCTAGTGAGTCATGTCTTCTCTTGATATGTCCAAAGTATGACAGACTCAGTTTAGTTATCTTGGCTTCTAGGAAGAGTTCAGGCTTAATTTGCTCTAGGGCTCATTAAAATGGTATCCGAAGAACTCTTCTCTAGCACCACATTTCAGATGAGTTGATTTTCTTCCTATCAGCTTTCTTCACTGTCCAATGTCCATAGAAATTGGAAATACAATGGCATGGACAAACCTATCTTTAGTATTCAATGATATGTCATTACACTGGTGGCGCAGTGGTTCAATACCAGCCAGTGGCTCCAGGGTCGACTCAGCCTGGCATTCTTCCGTAGGTCACTAAAATGAGTACCCAGCTTGTTGGTTGCAATTGGTTTATACATTGTAAACTGCTTAGGGACTCCTTAAGTACACTGATAAGCGGTATCAAAATGTACTTGCTATTGCTATTGTCTAGTTCAGGGATAGGCATTTTTGAGCTGGGGGCCGGGTTGCTGTCCCTCAGACAATTGGGGGGCCGAAGTACCAAAAATAAATAAACAAATATATAAATAAATAAATATTTAAAAAAATAATTTTTAAAAAAATGCATGCACACTCTCTCAGCCCCAGAAAAGCCATGGCAAAACCCCTGTGGGGATTTTGCCAAGAAACCCCCAAGAACAAGTAATAACAACAATAATCAATATCATCATGGCGAGCAGCGGGGGGTGGCAGCAGGACCAGCCTGGGGCTGGTCCAAAGGTCTCGGGGGGGCGCTCCGGCCCCCAGGCCTTAGGTTGCCTACCTCTGGTCTAGTTCTTTCATAGCTGCCTTTCTAAATCCTAGTCTTCTTGACTGCAGTCTCCATTATGAATCTTTCCTCTATAAAAAGTCTTCCAGGTTGAGATGAGTTTATTGGAAAATAAAATTCTGATGGGGGAAATGGATGCACAGATTTCCTTTTAAAAGTCAGCCTTGCTAGATGAGCAAGCATTCATTAGAATGCTTAGAATCTGGAAGACCAATTAGGGAATCAGGTTTCAGAGGGATGTCTGAAAAGTAAATAGATACCTAGGGAAGAAAAAGTGAGTGCAAAAGGGAGGTTTTACATGTGGCCCTCTGGCTAATAGTTTTTGTCATGCTCTTGGTCCTGGAGATCTCCTGTGCCCAGTCATAAGATACTTGTGGGCAGCAGAGGTTCACAGTGGCAATTCCTTAGGGCTTGTGTGTGTGTGTGTGTGTGTGTGTGTGTGCGCACGTGTGCATAGGGATAGTTCCTAAACTGTGTTGCAAGCAAACTACAAAAGCCTTGTCCCATTAGGTGATATAAAATAAATGTTCCATATGACACCTGACATAGGTAAACCAGCAAGGAGAGTTACATATTTAATGCATTATCTGAGAGTGATCACATTAGGCAAGAGCAAAACTGGAAGCAATGTATTAAATTGCAGTGCAACCTTTGCCAACCATGCATTGGTACTGCTTTGGTGTTTGTCAATCAAAGAAATAAAATCATGCATTGCACGTGTATTTTAGCACAACTCTTATACATAACAGCGGTTAAACATTTTTGCATATCAGTGAATCTGTTAAGAGCCTTCGGTTTGTTTCTTAAAGTGTTTTGTTTAAAACTTTGTTCTGTGTTTATATGTAGATGAAATAATCGCATGGGGGGGGGGGTTCTTCTACTGCTGTCTATGTGGCAGCATCTTTTATGCTCCAGTTGATACACTTCTCACCAAGCTTCCTGTATAATAAAAATACTATGGATTGGAGTGCAGGAAGAGTAAGGAGGAAGAGAGGAAAAGAGATAGTTTGGCAGTTCTAAGTTCTGATCTCAATTAATGGTTTCATCAGGACTGTCTGCTCACAATTGTGTGTAGTCCTACATTACAGCACTGATCCATTGTTCACTATAGTTTCCTAAGAGTAGGAATGTTAAAAGTTGTCATTTTATATAAGGGACACAATTTTACAATGCCATTGCTTATAATGGGACTTGAGCATCCATGGATTTTGGCATCCATGGGGGGTCTTGGAACCAAATCCCAGAGGATACCAAGGGCCCACTGTATTCACTCATTTTCCCCAATTAAAGTCACATTATGACACATAAAGATTTGGACTTCTGACTCAAGATTCAAATTTAGATCAAACTGGGTGATCCAAGACATTTCCCCCCATGTTGTCTCAGTTTGCTGAACCAACTGAAATTGCTGAAACTGAAGCTTGTGGTTAGTACACATTGCACACACATAGCTAGTTTTGCAGAGTTTGATGCTTGGAAGACCTTGCAGCAAAAAGTATACAGCTGTCAGAGTAGTACAAATTGTGGCTGGCCTGTCTGAATGAATCTATGGCTATTGGCACCTCATTAGTTTCCTTTGCCATGGTTCATGATGCAGTCTGCTAAGGTAGTGGTCCATACATTTTTTTTTGGGGGGGGGGGCTTCCCTGTAATGGAATCCATCAAACCCTTAGCCTAAACATTTATCAGTAGTGAGCCTACATACTGGTTAGGGGAGTCTGCCAGTGAGGACAGTACTATGTAAGCTTCAAACATGTGGACGTATGTAAATTAAAACCAATCCATATGCTTTAAAACTCAAATATCTTTGAATTGCACACCTCTAAAATCGTCTTAATATGTGTGTCAGGGTTCACCTACTGATGTTTCATCATTCTGGTGCTATGGCTCATCCTCTTACAGTTATAGATACATTTGAATATATAATCTGTAAATCCATAACAGTAGATACTTGCTGAGAATGTTATTATGATCTCCTGCAGTTCACTTCACCATACACTAAAGAAACCTCCAAGTCATCAGCACCCATCCCCCTGCCCTGTGAATCTGGGTCATTGTAAGCATATGGCAGGCAGCTTCTCATAGCACAGTTGGTCCCACATAGCTGGAGTAGTACTGTAGTGTTTACAGGACTCTAGTGTCAAATGAGTTAAGCTAGCCAGTTTTAGTTGGTTTTAAACAGCCAGATATGCACATCCTCTCTTGATTTTCCATGTTTTAACCTTTGATACTCATTTTGTGCAGCAGTGCACTCTGGGGATCAGCACTCATTTTTGAAATTCTTTGTTCATATTAATAATTGATAGCGGCTTGGACTAGATATAGGAGATGCAGGCTTTTCGCCTAAATTGTGGAAAGAATTCTCCCTGCATATATATTTCACTGCAGATGAACACATATAAAAGGGAGACAAAATAAACAGTCTTCATGTCCCGATAATTTGTTTCCCTTTCTTTGCCAGAACTGAGATTGAGTCTTCCAGATTCATACAGGAAATTAGGTCAGGTTCTGAAAACCTTTCTCAGAGAATGAAAAATGGGAATATGCTGCTCTGACCTCTTATTTCTTGGTTACTCTTCTGTCTGACATTTCAGTGACCATCAGCATGCAAAAATCAGGGCAGAGAGATAGATTGCAAGACAATAAAGGAATAGCTTTGCATAACAAGGCTCTACATAATCTGTTGAATTAGTTATGCATAATTGAAGTGATGGAAATGTATTATTTGAAATGAAAATACTTTGCCCCAGATTAGTTATTTAAAACAGATTGCTCTGCATTGAGCTTTCCATATTTGGTAACAGCTGGTGCTGTAGGCTGTGGCCCAACATTGCAGTGCCTTTTCTTGAAATAATTTGCACTGTACATTATGGAACATTTTCTAACATGCCAGTTATATCACAAAAGGGCTATCACTATCCATGGATTTTATTGCCATCATTGAAAAGAAAGGCAGAAAGCCTTTAAAATTAGTCAGGGTAGACTAATGAGTTACCCAAGGGATGGCAATGTTACCTCTTTAGGCCTAGAGAGGGATTGGCAACACAGAGTCCTCTTGCATAGGGTACTCTTTGGCTGTGGGGACATCAGGGACTGTTTCTTTTATTCCCATATCACTCTATATTCCACATACTGAGTATCCCAAAATGCATGTCTGTGCATGTGTGAGGAGGATGAGCAGGAGATGTTCAGATCCCTGTGCCAAAATGTGAATGTGAAGTAAGGCAACACTATGAACCTGGTGGCTCAGGGACTGATGAGAATAAACCAAAATTCTCATTATTTAAGATAGTATGCACTTGCAAGTTAGAAAGTCTGTAAATTCACACTTGCACTTGCAAGTTAGATAGTCTGTAAATTCACACTTCCAGTTACCAATAACTTCATATCCAAACTCATAGTTTCCTTTTTCTCTTGTCAGATGTTTAGAGCAGCAGAGATGAGCAATCTTTTTTTCCTCATTTATTTCTATACTTAATGTAGTTGCTAAAGAGTTTCCAGGGAGAATAAGATGTATTCGTCACTTGTCATATCCAGATGGTAAGTTAGTAAATAGTTTCACCAAAGTAACCACTGCCCCTAGGATACCTTGAAGAATGTAAATTAATTAATCATTTGCCACCGCCATATGGTTCTTATTCCACTGAATAAAGCTGTTCTTCCTGAAGTTACTTACCTTGTTCTGTTAAGGCTCATTGACAACCAAGTGAGGTTGAATATCAAATTTAACAAAGGGAGATTGGAGATCATTGACGTTTTGTTACAAGTATTAATATAATATTCAAAGCAACAACCATTTATAGGTTGATGTGAATGATTGTTGCTCAGTTTTAATTGGCTTAAGGCTTAGAAGTGGAACATTTGCATTTCCTGTTCTTCCATTTTGTGTTGTAATACTGATAGAAAAATCTAGTGAGTGCCAACATCTAATGAGTCCTTTTCAGCTTTGAAGGACAGTTCATAATGAGAATAATTCACAGTATGAAGAGCAGGTTTAGACTCAGAAGAAGGAAGCGTGAAGATAGGAGTAACATGAACAATCTAGGGACGTTATCCCACGGGGAATCGCAGGGAGAAAGTGGAAATAAACGGGCATGAGTGGAAGTCTTTAATTTACGGGATTTGTCCCGTTCCTCCTCGTCTGATAACTAAATTCGAATTTAAAAGGGGGTTAATTCAAACGAAAATCTGATCTTTTCATTTTCGGGATTTTTGAAGATTTGAAAAGATCAGGTTTTTGTTCGAATTAACCCCCTTTTAAATTCGAATTTAGTTATCAGACGAGGCGGAACGGGACAAATCCCGTAAATTAAAGTCTTCCGCTCGTCCCGTTTATTTCCACTTTCTCCCCGCGACTACCCGTGTGATAACGTCCTAAGATAGGTGGATGACACCATACTACTAGTGGAAGTCCTCATGTACTTGGAACAGTTACTAAGGAAGGTCAAGGAAGAAAGTGTAAAGGCAGGCATGTTGTTGAATACAAACAAAACAAAAATAATGACCATGGAGAATCTACATAAGTGCAACCTAGATATTGTGGAAATGGAAATAGTTGAACATTTCCACAGATGCATCCAAGGAAGTAGGTTCAAGTCTGCAAAAGCTCATGCTACCAGTTTCTTTCTTTCATTTAGGGGCTAAGCAGACAGGTGACTTGGAGTAGCCCCCAGCTTCTCCAGCCATGATTGGCCTTTAGTCAGCCCAGGACCACAGCAACCAAACAGGCTGCTTCTGAAACAGGTCACTGCTACGGTCTCAAGCAAGCCACTGGCAAGGAGCAGTTTTTCTTTGCTACTTTTACCAGTGGCTTTGGGACACCTTAGGCGGCTCCTGGCCACATTGGGGCCATGTGTCATCTGCACATTATGCCCCCAACTCAGTCAGAAGCCACTCCTTTTGGCCCATCTGTTTTATACCTTAATCTCAAAGGTACAAAGATCTCTTTGCATACTGATCTTCCTGACTAACACAGCTATGCCTTTGAATTCTGTTGGGAAATAGAGTTAGGTAGCTTGGGTAGCTCCTTTAAAATTCTGAATAAAACAGATATCAGATTCACTGCTCCACTGAAATGAAAGCCACCAGGCACCACTGGTCTGTTGTAAGATTAATAGAAGATGCCATTCATTATTACCAAATTATTATCAAATTCACAGGACGGAAAAGAGCAGCACTTCTGTTGCAAGAGAATGCCTTATTAAAATGGTGGAAGGGACTATGCTACATTAAACAACAGACAATGGCTCTTCTTTTGAGCACATTCATTGGCAAATGTATTTGTCAGCATAAGGCAGGGAGTTGGACTACAGGGTATTTGCCATCCCTCTAGCTATGTGATTCTAAGATCAGTACAGCAGAAAAAAATCTGGTTGAAAACCTGTCCTCCTTATATTTGAGATTTCTGTTTGGGGAGAGCTTTTTTATTTTTCTCTTTTTAAAAGGGAAGCATTAAAATAGTAAGCCCCAAGAAAGTGCACACCAGTTTAAGAGGGGGAGAGAGAGAGTGTGCAAGTATAGCAATTTTGTGTTTAAGTAGCCTACACAGTTGAGAGATTATAAAGTAAAGGTCACCCAATATCACCTTTATGGAAGATGTTGACTGCCCTGATGGGTCAACATAGCTTGAATGGCAATGCTGTCATCTGAGATATCTAGGTTTTATATCACCAGTCAGTTTCTTTAACTTTTACAGCAATCTACTTCTTCATAAGGAAGAGAATACGATTTGCTGACATTTTTGTGCATTCTTGTGTCATTTATAAGTACTTGGCTGGCATGTTGTACAGTCAGAAATGCTTTTTGTGTCAAAATATCTGTAAGTGAGTTAGGTTCATCTGTGAAAATGTCCTTTAAATTAAACCCAGAGTTTTGGATACAGTAAATGCCTGCTGTAAAAGTTGTATCTTCTTGCATCCCTGAAGTTTTAATAATTTAATAATGAAGTCAAATCTCACCACTAGTGGCTTTCTGTGCAAGAGTTAACTATAATGGTGGTTAAATACATGGTAGTTAAATAAATGGTGCAGTGGTTCCCATACTTTGGTCCTCCAGATGATGTAAACTTCAGATTCCATAATTCCTGGTTATTGGCCAAGTTGGCTGGGGTTTCTGGGAGCTGAAGTCCAAAACAAATGGAGGACCAAAGGTTGGGAACCACTGTTATAGTGCATCACCAAGAAAGAAAGAATGGTGTGAAATTCATGCTAAGAGTGTGCTTGGGATTTCTCACCCTTGCAAGCGCAGGGCAACAACTAAATAGAATAAATTCTTAACTGTATTTAAAGTTACAGCAGAAAAATAATACTGAATTCTCATGAGGTATACTCATACTGTAAATTCATTCCAACCAAAGGCTATTTACCATAATTTTCTGACATGTTTTCTCTGGAGGATCAAACCGATATTCCCTAACAACTAACACATAGAGTTGCCTACCACTGTTCTGTCCAGAAGAGAACTTAGAATTGAATGGTAGCTGTTGCTGAATTTATCATCTCATTATTTTTTTTAGTGGAAAGTTTCCAACATTTAATTTTGAATTTTTGGTTTATAAAAGATCAAGGCAATAAGAAAGAAAATTCTTTATGTTAATGGAGTAACCTGCAAAATCGGATAAGAATAAGCATGCTTAGAGGAATTAATTTAGCCAGCTTTATAAATTGAAACTGGCTTTTTAAAACAAAGTACTGCATGTTTGTGAGAATGCTAATAATTATTGTTAAACTACTTGGTTTCGTCACAGTCTGACACATAATTAAGTGAAATTAAGATACACTTAACTCCATACTGGATAATGGCCAGGACATAACATTGATTGAACTTAAACCTCTTGAAATTAATAGAACAATTTAGTCATCACTTCACTCTCATTGATTTCATTGGAAACTGAGTGTATCTGTTTTCAGTCAAAGTCTTTCATCAATGGTCAGTCTCAGTTTCCATGAAGTATGAACATTTCTTTTGGTCAAAACCACACCATTATTGGTATGTTTTGTGTACTTCTGATTTTTTCCCCCCAAGTGGAATTCAATGGCACAATTATATCAGACAAGAAGCCAAGATAAGAAACTCAGTTGTAATAGGGGGATACTTCTAACATTGTGAACTGTCTCTCAGATGTCCATCGTCCTCTAACATCAGCTGAATTTTCATAAATATGTATTTGTTTTCAAAGAAGTGGCTGTTTATGTCTGATGCATAAAGAGGGGAAAGAGGTAGGGAGAAAAAAAGGAAATCGAGCAGCACCTTTCGGCATAACATTTTTATTTTAACATGAGCTTTAGTGGATCATGGGTTGATATCCACAAAATCTCATGCTAAAATAAAAATCAATTCATCTTAAAGGTGCTATTAGGTGTCTGTTTTTTCTCTCCTTCTCTTCTTCCTTTTTATACATAAATATGGTGATTATAACACCAGTGTTAACTGGCCTCAGTGTTATCTTTATTGTGTAGGGCGGACTACAAATTAAGTTAAAATATTAGGGCCAGATCTTTATTGGAAGCTATAGAGCTCCACTCAGACAAAGTGCTCAGAGCTGCATACATTTCAGTCAGATTGTTCAATTTTTTGTTTCTTTTTAAATCTCTTGTAGTGAGCTTATCTTGTCCAGCATTGATCTTGATGCAACAGGAATGTGGGAATGTATGGTCAACAACTCCTATGGAAACATCTCTAAGCAAGTAGAAATAGTTGTGCTAGAAACAGCTGCACCTTATTGTCCTGCTGAAAGAATCATTAACAATAAAGGAGATTTCAGGTATGATTTTAATTTATTTATTGATTGACTGATTGATTGCAGTATTTATTTCCTACCCATATCTTGGGAGCTCATGGCAGAACACAATACAATCAGTTTAACCAATTTAAAATAATGTAGAACAGTAAAAATAATATAACGAATAAATCCACAGTAAACTATTTATAAAGTTAAAACAAGACAGTTTAAAATGTATATATACATTTATTTTATACATTTATATCCTGACTTTTCCCGAGTAATGGGACTTAAGGTAGTTTACAGTTCATTCAAAACAATACAAATTAAAAACTTTACAAAAACATGTAGAAAAGGATAAATGTAGATGTTATTTTAAAACAATTAAATAATCTGTAAAGTTAAAATCATTAAAACCAGTTTACAAGTGCAAGCTGTAAAGTTAAAACCATTAACACCAGTTTAAAACTGTAATCTGTAAAGTTAAGACCAGTTTAAAACAATTTAAAATCATGTATATTTGCAAAGTTGGATGAAATCAATAAGGCCCCAAAGGCTTTATTAAAAAGCCATGTTATTACTTGGTCCTGGAATCAAAGCAGCATTGGTGGTCATTGGTTCTCTAAAGTGATCCACAACCAGAGCCCTGCAGTACAGAATGCCCTCTTCCACTTTCTTTCACAGTATATTGCTCCCACTTGTGGGACACAGAAGACAGCCATTACAGCAGACCTCCATGCCTGGGCAGTTGTATATAGGAAGTAATGCTCCTTTAGGTATTGAGGTCCCAAACTATTTGGGGCTTTGAGTGTCATTATCCACACTTTGAATTAAGACCAGAAGCATATTGGCACCCAGAACAACTCCTTTAAGACTGGTTTCTATGCAGTCTTTTGGTCATCAGTATAGCTTTTGTTTTTCAGTAGCTGCTGTTTCCATCTCATTTTCTATTTAGAGTAGTGGTTCTCAAATGGTGGGCAGGCATGATAGTTGGTCAAGAGAGGTGTGAGACTTGGAGGCCCTGATTCTTCCTTCTCTTCCTCCTCTGCTTCCCAAACCTTTTCTGTCCACGAAGGGTAGAGAAAGGCAAGGAAAGTGCTGGAGCCTCTGTCTGAGGGAGGAGGAAGGCTATTTCCTTATAAGATGTTAAAATATGAATATACATAAATGTGTGAATGAAAATACAGACACTAAACAAAGAAAATATTTTTCTTGATATACTAATTCAAGAGAGGGGATGGCAACATCTGCATGTAGATGTAAAGGGGGTCACAAGGATGAAATCATCATCATCATCATCATCATCATCATCATCATCATCATCATCCCACACCACTGCATAACGCAAGCTGACAACATTAAAATATACATCCTGTATCCCAGAATCCCACCCACCCCTTAATATACTATTAAACAACAGTTTAAAACACACTTAAAATAATAACACAGATAAACAATAACTGCATCAGAATTAGGGATAAGCAGGTTGAGCTATCTTTTAGTGGCCGGGATATCTATTCAGGAAGGAGGAGAAGGATTTCTGCACTGCATGTATTGCCTCTCTATAGGAACAAAGAAATTTCCTATGACGAGTCCTGTCAGATAAGAGTCGGGTTTTCTGCAAGATGCACTCTAGTCGTTGTTCAACCTGCTTCATTTTCCTAAGCTCTTCAGTATACCATGGTTTACGATTTGAAGCAGGTTGGAAAGGATGCTTGGGAGCGATTGTGTCAATAGCCTTGGCTATTCTAGGTATTAACCAAAGTTTCAACAGAATCACTGGCGTTATCAACCATTAGACCCTCTAAGGCTTTCTGGAATCCAGTTGGTTCCATTAGCCTTCGAGGGCGGACCATTCTAATAGGTCCACCACCCCTGGCAGGGCGGACAGTGGATAATTATCCACTTTATCAGGAAATGATCCATCCATGACAATGCGGTGGTTTTAATAACCTCTGCCCACGGATATTCCTGTTCTGTACTGAAGACCGCATTGAGGGTATGACCCGCACAATGAGTGGGCCTGATGACCAATTGGGATAGGCCCATGTTTGTCATGCATTCCATTAACTCCCAAGCTTCACCTGTTAGATTTAACAAACTGGTCTCGAGTGGAATGTTGAAGTCGCCCAGACTTTTAGTCTTGGGCGACTTCAACATTCCACTCGAGACCAGTTTGTTGAATCTAACAGCAATTCTGAGACCAGTTGTGTCAACTCTGTTAGGTACTCTGTTAGACAACGTGGTGGACAGTATGCTAACAGAATCCCCAAACTATTGTTAGGTTTCAGGCTTACATACATACACTTGAAGTGGACTGTGTTCTGGACAGGTATCCTGGCCAAGGTGAGGTTGTTCTTGTGAACCAGAGCCACTCCGCTCCTCTGCCCACTTACCCTTACCTGCTCACTAAGTGAGTACCCAGCTGGGAGGGCCTGCAACCAAGTTATAGCACTATCCTCTCCCAGCCAGGTCTCTGTAAAGCAAGCCAGGTTGGCATCCTCATCTAAGAGGAGGTCATAGATAATATGTGTCTTTTTTTTTTAACTGACCTGGCATTGCAAAGGCAAGGTTCTGTGGAATGATTGGTACGCTCTCCAGTCCATTCCGGGAAACAGAGTGAACTGAAGGTGGGATAGCTTTCAAACATCGACCCCGCCTTCTTTTGTAACAACCCTTTGCTCTGTTCCCGCCATACCTTCCTTTCCCCCACATAACCTCAATTTCCACTCCCAGATCACTCCCAGCCAGGCATAGTTGTCCCTTGTTCATAAAACCTTCCCAGTTCTCCTTAGATCTACAGCACTATATAAATCTACAACGCTATATAAATAAACTGTAATAATAATAATAATAATAATAATAATAATAATAATAATAGATCTCTGCTGCACAACAAGAGACTCCAATAGTCTGGGAGGGCATTCGGTCGGCAGTTTAAACTTGCCTCTATGCTTCTCCTGCATTACATGGCTGGCCCAGATAACATTGGGCCAAAAACAAACAAACAAACAAACAAAACCCCAGGGCTGTGAGGCAGGCTCAGCGGCGACTTCTGGTTGCTCAGTCCACAGAGGCTAGAGGCAAGCAGGAAGCTAGTGTTTCAAAAAGGGTGGCAAGAAAGGCTTGTAAAATTGCAGTTCAGCCCACCCAAGAGATGCACCTCCACCACCTTGGCATCCCAAATGGAGTTGGGGAAGGTGGAGCAGCCTCTTGGCTTGGCTTGCCTTGGTAGGGAGATGTTCCGGAGAGAGAAGGCAGCGATTTAAAACTGCCGCCTCTCCCTCAGTCCCGCCCAGGAGCTGCGTCCCAGGTGGAATTGGGGAAGGTGGGGCCTGCTGTCTCCAGCCCAAGTGGTATTGGGAGAGAGGTGGCTTGGTGCTCTGAGGCTGCTTTTGAAGCTCGCTGCATCTCTGGACATGCCTTCCTCACTGGTTTTCCAGCCCAGATGGCATCGGGAGAGTTTGAGAACCAATGATTTAGAGGATTCCTCAGATTTTTAGTAAGGAGGACTCAAACTATTATTGAGTATATAGGTGTAGGAACTCATAAAAAGTTTTATCAGATAAAATCCTTTAGTAGTATTTTTGGAGTAGCATGTGTTCAGTATGTATTAATATTTTTTCATAAAATAAATGAAATAATGTAATTGAAATGATCCACATAAGCAACAATAACAAAAAGATTTCTCAAAAGATAAAAGCTGAAAACACACCGCAGAAATAATCCAGTTTATGATCACTTTAACTGCCCTGACACAGTGCAAGAGAATTCTAGGAATGTAGTTTTGTGAGACATTTAGCCTTCTCTGTCAGAGAGCTCTGGTGCCACAATAAACTACACTTCCCAGAATTCCCTAGCACAGAGCCAGGGCAGTTAAAGCAGTCTCAAACTGGATTATTTTTGCAGTGTGCTTTGGACCATAAAGGCTAAAATGTAGACTTAGAACCTTCAACAGAGACATTTACAATCCCTTTTTGAGCCATTTAGTTTTTGAAAAGGAAAATTTATTTTACATTGTTGGCTGTTTCGTTAAATATTCACAAATTAATCTCAGGACAGTGGCCCTGTGGAGCATGGGTGGGCAATGGTGGCTCTTCATATACTTTTGGCTACCTTAGCTAATGGGAATAGTTTATGGGAACTGCAGATTAGAAACCTCTAGAAGGCAAAAGTTGCTCCCATCAGATGCAAAGCACACAGGCAATTTTGGTTACATGGGCTGCTTCTGCACTGCAGAAATAATCCAGTCTGCAACCACTAACTTCCCTGGCTCAATGCTATGAAATTTTGGGGATTGTAGCTTTGCTAAGAGTTTAGCTTTCACCATCAGAGAGCTCTGGTGCCACACCGAACTACAACTCTCAGAATTCCATAGCATTCAGCCATGGCAGTTAAAGTGGTGTTAAACTGGAATATTTTTGAGGTGCACATGCTACCATGGTAATCCCTTCTGTTCCTTGCCATTTGTGAGAACCACATGGTTCCTGTAGACTAGGGTGGGCAACAGCATGAGAGCCAGATCTCCTTGCACTTCACATGCACACACACCACTGCAAACTGAAACTATTTTTCTCTGCAGTCCCTTTCAAAATGGCAACCATTTTGAAAGGGACTGCGGAGGACCACAGAGGTAGTTGTGGATAGATTGAGGTTCTAGGGTACAGTTTTGTGACTGAAAATCATGCTGATTTTTAAAAATATATATATATGGGGTGGTGGTTTAAGGGCTTTGAGGGACTGCTGGGAGGGTACTCAGTTGAGTCCAGAGGCCATAAAGAGCCATGGGCTGTGTTATGCCAATCCCTGCCATAGACCATTTGGACTACAGCATGAATGCACCTGGTTGCCTAATCCAGGTTTCATGTGAGCCTAGCCTGAATTGTTTCAGGTGAAGCTTTTCAGATAAACAGATGAGTCCAGACTCACTCAGTATGGCACTTTCAGATTGTGATTTTTGGCAGCACTTTCCTCTGTGGACAATCCAGCTGAGGAAGCTTCTTGTCTCAAGCCACACCTGTAGTGCTGAAGAAAGCAGAAATGGTGCTTAGAACTCTTCTTCTCTTTCCCTTTCCATTTCATAAGGATAGTGGTAAGGAAAGACCTGTCATATTAGACCAAAAGTTCATCTAGTCCAGCAGGCTGATGCAAGCTGTTGTGGTAGAAATGAGATACTTTCCTCCCTTAACTGTATCCCTGAAAATTGTAAATAATCCTTAGTGGCATTATGTTTGGAGTCTCATCAACATAATTTTCATTTTTGAGGAAGGATTTATTGTTTCACCGTAGTTACCAGAATGGTAAATCTTGACAGAAGACTCAACAGAAGGTGACACAGCCTGCAAAATAATAATCAAAAAAATGATTCATTTCTTTTCACTGAAATGTTCAAGAAGAGAACATCCCTGTAGACACATTGCATTTCTCCTCAGTACAGAGAAGCTCAACTTGAGGTCCTCTATAATGAGTCACTCTTAAAATCTGTTAAATAAGCTTGTACTGAGTGCTACATAATGCAGCTTTCATTAAGAAACCCTTCAGTCCCTTGCCAGTAAATGTCATCCTCTTCTTTATAAATAAAAGATATATAAATGCTAAACTAACGCCAAAGGCGTTTTGCCATTTCATTTTCTATAAATCAAAAAAGCCCAGGAATTCACATTTCTGTCCTTATTGATCATCTTTCAGACTGTGCGCACAATTTTATTTTAGAAATGTACATCAAAAGCATGCTGAGTCCATAGATTCCTTTGGCATTTCAAAGTAACAAATTCAGAATTTGAGAGAACATCTTTGAAACTAAAGTTAGCATTAACACCCGAAGCTTCCTTGAAAGGTTTCTTCTCTTGGATGCAGCTTATATGCCAATAATTTATCATGAAAAGGTCTTTGAGGTTTTGATTTTATAGCAAATAGGTAGGAAGCAAGATATCACCATCACAAAAGCAAAACTCAGAAAGAACTTTTCATTTCAAAAAGAAAGAGAAGCATAAAATGTAATGGAAAGGTTGGGTCTTTTGAACTGACAGGCCCAGGTGGTATTTGTAATTGAAAACTTGCTGCAAGGATTTGTAATGCAAGCCTCAGTGAACAAAAGCTATTATGAGTTGATGGCTGGATTTGTTTTGTTTTTCTCTCATTATATTCTATTTTTAAAATGGCAAATGCATTGTATCCTAGCATTTCCTTATATTAAACACTGATAATACAGTAGGATGATATTCCAGTACATTTATTCATTGTTGGAGAACCCATTTTATGGAAAGCATAGCAACATCTGTCCCTTTAATAAACAAACTTTAGTGCAGTCAGCAGTCCACAAAAAGTGGCATTCAATCCAGAAGCATGGCAAGGCAGAAATGCTTTGTGGCTTCTTATATTATTTTAATTATTTATGAAATTCTGATCCTGATTTATTTTGAATCCAAAGCTTTTTTTCTTCATAATGAGCTATCAAGGTGTGGATATGAAGATCATTTTTCTTTCTTTTTGTAGTTTATTTCAGATTTCAAAAAAAACATGGTTTACTCAGAGTCTAACAATGTATAATACAGCTGCACCTTTTAAAAAAGAATAAATTGGTCAAATACTTTGCATTAATGCCAGATAGAAGCAATTCCAGGACACTCGCTGTTGTTATAGTTAGATAGGAGCCTCCTTCTTTCATTTTTCTTGGTCTGAAAATGTATATAAATTCTGAAAAACTACATATTTTAGGAGATTATTGCAGGGCTAATAAAACCGGCTTACCTGAGCTGTCTTAAAATTTAAAACAGGTGGCATCCTGATGTTATCAAAAGGATTTAGCCAGCAAAATTGCTGCCCAGGTTCAGCCCCGCTCCCAGGGCCACTCAGTGCAGCTTTTTTCAAAGCCGGAGCGGCCCCAGGAGCAGGCAGTGATTTCGGTGGCTAAATCCTTCTGATAACATCAGGATGCACCCCGTTTTATCAGTGCTGCGATAATCTCCTTCGTTTTGATGATGGCCTAGTTCTTATGCAGATATCAAAGCTGTTTCTAGTCTGTACCACTTCACACAGTACTGGGGATGGAGGGCTTATATAATAAACTGGTCCTCCATTTAACAAAACAAAGCAAAACAAAACAAAACAAAACAAAAAAATCAAACAACTACACATCAGAAATGATGGCTTAAATCCAGTTAATTCAATGAGTCAATATATATGTAAATCCCATTGATTTAATGGGACTGCTGTGGTTGATATTAGCAATTGCATTTAGGATGATATGCTCTTATTTTGTCAGAAAAGGTTCTAATCGATCCTTCTTACTAAGTCACTTTTTTCTTTTTATGAAGCAGCATTCCACCAATTTAAATAAATTTTCATATTGCTAGAACATTAATAGCATATGGTTTTTGAGATCTGAGAAGGAAAGTGAGAATTTGGAGACAAAAGAAAATCCATAAATATTATTTCTTTTTTCATTATCTAGCACGCTATCAAATCAAAATCCAAATAGCCTAAAAAATCAGCAAAAGTGCTGCCAATTCTCAGAATAGTCTATTGCAATTTTTCAGCTAAATGTAAATTGATTTCTTTTCTCCAAGTACAATTGAGCAAAGCGTTTTTATTAATGATATAACTACTGCAGCTACCACTGCAGCTGTTGTGAGTGATGATGGTACTAATTTACTGTGAAATTACTACGTGTTGGACAAAAATTAGAAGACAGTGTGGCCCTGTCTCCACATTTAACAGTATAACAGGCATGTTGCAGAGGGAATGACAAGAGATGAAGAAGTTTTTGTATAAAGTTTTTGTATAAAGTTAACTTATTATTATAACCTAGTCAAATTGTCCAGTGAGGATATGTGAAAGAAGATTTGAGATAATGAAGCTGGCTTTATTGGCAATGGTATGGCTAGGTAGAATAGTTTACCTGATTAATCTGCTAGTTCAACTGATTAAAGCAGGGGTAGGCAACCTGTCCCCTTTAAGGGCCGAGGGACTTCAGCTCCCAGAAGCCTCAGCCATATTGGCCAATAGTCCCATGTTGGCCAATAGCTCCTGGGATTCTGGGAGCTGAAGTCCCTCGGCCCTTAAAGGGGAAAGGTTGCCTACCCCTGGATTAAAGCTTGCAGTTCTAGTTATAATACTGCATGGAGTTTCAAGATTACAAGTTCCAAACTAACATTCTGTTCACATGTATTCTACCTATTTCTCTTACTTTTTATTGGAAATGTTTTTTTGGCACAGATTACCACATTGTAATACATAGGCATAGAAGACCACTTCCAACTTCCAGCTTCTGCTTGCCAGTTTAGAGCTGACATGCCATGTCCAGAGTGCTGTACAAATTTATTTGGAAGGTCCTCCAGGCTTAGTGAGCCATATTCCCAATAAGCATGCATATGAAAAAGCATGCAATAAAAGAAATGGCAAAAAACAAGACTCCAGGAACAGATAATATACCAATAGAACTGTTGCAATCCACACTGACAGTGTCAACTCTAGTGCTAACCAACATATGTCAACAGATATGGAAAACAAAACAATGGCCAACAGATTGGAAGCGATCAATATCCATCCTCATCCACAAAAAAGGAGACACAAGAGATTGCAGCAACTATAGGACCATAGCACTAATTTCCCATGCAAGCAAAATTATGCTCAAAATACTGCAACATAGACTCCAACCACACATGGAGAGAAAAATCCCACAGGTCCAAGCAGGGTTCAGAAAAGGAAGAGGCACTAGGGATCACATTGCAAATATACAATGGCTAATGGAGCGCACCAGTGAATTCGAAAAGAAAATCAGCATGTGCTTTATAGCAAAGCCTTTGACTGCATAGATCATGAAAGGCTATGGAATGCCCTTAAAGACATGGGAGTGCCAACACATCTCATAGTCCTAATGAGGAATCTGTACTCAGGACAAGAGGCTACTGTCAGAACAGAACACGGAGAAACAGAATGGTTCCCAATTGGCAAAGGTGTCAGACAAGACTGCATCCTATCACCCTACCTATTCAATTTATATGCAGAACATATTGTAAGGAAAGCAGGCTTGGACATGGAAGAGGGAGGAATGAAAATAGGAGGAAGAAATATCAACAATCTGAGATATGCTGATGACACCATAATACGAGCAGAAAACCTCCCAGACCAGGAACACCTACTAATGAAGATCAAAGAAGAAAATGCAAAGACAGGCTTCCTGTTGAACATAAAGAAAACAAAAATAATGACCACAGAGAACTTACATACATTCACAGTAGACAATGAGGAAATAGAAATAGTAAAAGAGTTCTCATATCTGGGATCAAACATTGATTGGAACGGGAAATGCAGCCAGGAAATCAGGAGAAGATTAAGAATGGGGAGGGCGGCTATGAAAGAACTAGAAAAGATCCTAAAATGCAAAGACATGCAACTCAGCACAAAAGTCAGAATCATACGAGCCATCGTATCCTCTATTACCATGTATGGATGTGACAGCTGGATAGTCAAGAAAGAAGATAGGAGGAAAATCAACGCATTTGAGATAATGTGGTGCTGGAGAAGAGTGCTGAGGATTCCACGGACAGCCAAAAGAACAAACAAATGGGTCCTAGAACAGATCAAGCTAGAGACGTCCCTAGAAGCCAAGATCACAAGACTTAGACTGTCGTACTTTGGACACATCATGAGAAGGCATGAATCGTTGGAAAAGACAATAATGTTAGAAAAGGTGGAGGGAAATAGAAAAAGAGGAAGGGCACATGCTAGATGGATGGACTTTATTAAAGAGACCACGAATATGAGTTTGCAGGAGCTAGGCAGAGCAGTAGAGGACAGGACGACATGGAAATGTCTCATCCATAGGTTCGCCATGGGTCGAGACCGACACGAAGGCAGTTGACAACAACAAATGCATATGATAGCAGTAAAATATATTGTGTAGTATATAGTGTTAAAGTTCTTTATTTTTATTTTGCTTTTAGATGGCCCAAAACTCTAGCTGGTGTAACAGTTTACCATTCATGTCTTCAGTATTCACTGAATTCAGCTTCTGTTCTGAGCGGAGCAGAAGAATCAAAAGCATGGCGTAAGTGTAACCGCACAGGTCGGTGGGCTGAAGAAAGCTATTCTGAATGTTCTTTCTCACAAGAAGCAACTCAAGTTCTCCATGCCTTTAGTCAGGTAAAATGACAGCATCATTATGCAAAGAATGTTAGATGTTGTGTATGTCTTATCAGTACATAGCATAGGAACTAAAGTTTACCTCTTTCTTATCTAAAGTATGATATACTCTGGAGTATTTTAAGTTTCAAAAAGAAAACTCACGCTTCTTATGTTACAGATTCTCAAACATGATTTTTGTAGTATATGTCCTTATCTTTCATATGTTTATCCATTTATGAAGCTCCTGAATCAAGATGGATCCTAGTGCTCCCAGAGTTATTACAGAGAAAGCTGAAGAGTCAACCAAGAATTCACTGTACATAGCCTCAAGCTGTCTCATTCTGGACTGGGGGTTGGAAAGCTACTTTGTTCACCTGTGGCACCTTGAGCAGACAGCCCTCTTGTTATCACACACATCCCTTCCTAGCATCAAAATATGGGGAGTGAAAAGCTGGAATTTTGGCATAACCAGTAGTACCCCCAAGGCTTTTAGGGTGCTATTTTCCATTTTGCCACATTATGAGACATTTGGTGTGGCTCACTTTTTAAATCCCCATTCAGCCTCTACAAGCCTGGCTTCAAAACAGGATGTGACCAAAACAAGATGTTTGATCACTTTCTGATTTGAAGGAAAGCTGAGAGAGGGCTTTAAAAAAAGTGAGGGCCACCTCAAATTCCTAAAAATATGGTGCAAGTGCCCTTCATTATTCACTTGAGGGGCACTATTTGCCATTTGAGGAGGGGGAATCCCCTCAACATTTTTGAAGTGTGAGGACCCTTGGGAACATGTAAAAATGGCCCCAGGGGCTACATGTACCTCAAGGACTGCACTTTGGCCATTCCTTTGCTAGGCATTTGGTATTTCATTTTAGGCTGCAAATGTATAAATAAATAAATTTACGTCATAGACATTTCTTCATCTGCAGTTAAACCTTTTAACTGACATTCAGATTCATGTATTCTTTTGTATATTTGTTTTTAGATGCATCTTAATGCCTCCAATGCACTTGAATTTTCCCATCAGCTTGCAACTTACACAAGAGATGCTGCCAACTTTGCAGATAAGTTGGACATTATCTACTTAGCTTACATGCTCGAAAGGTTAATCACATATATGGATGAAATCAAAGATGTAAGATACTTACTAGCTGGCTATTGGTCACTGTTTAATATTAAAACAGAAGTGTGTACATTTTATACAGAAGACTATCTTTAAATTTTATAGCATTAAATATCCAGTTATAAATTTCTGCCTTTCAAGAGATGTAGCTTTTCAACCAGATACTTTTTGGTGTAAATTTTCTTTTCATTTGAATTATATGCTGTATAACCCTTTTCTGTTGTTGAATTTTTTATGAAGTTACACATTTAGAGGCAGAAACTCCTTCTTCTGATTATATCCATTTGAAAGATAATTTGAACATCTTTTCAGAATGTTTCACAAAAGCTTCATGTGTGTCTCTTCGAATAAGCACAATGAACCTTTTGAAATGCTCAGTACAAAATAATTGATTATTGAGGAATTTCAGTCAAAAGGGTTATGTGAATCTGAGGTCTGAGGTGTCAATAGCAAAGATGAACACATAGAAAATCACCTTCAAATTCTTGAAGGAACTGTATGATTTTTTGGGGGAACTCAGGCTAGTTATAGTTAACATATAGTTAACATGCTTTCCGAGGTTTGGCATTGTTTATGTCTTTCTTATTTCTTTCTGACTTTCCAAGTTATCACTTTAGTACCACCAATTAATGTGCGTTTTCATATGCCAAAACCAAAGTACATGCAAAATGCCCTTTGTAATCCATATTATTAGAGGTATGACTACATTAATCTTTCTGGCTCATTAACTTAATTGCAGAGTATTCTCTTAGCAAGTATGTCCAGAATATGGGAAATGACTCTTCTGACATTAATGTCTATCAGTACCTGCCAAATGCCATTTTGGTCTTGTTTCAAATATCCTTTATGACTTGACTCCATTACTCCATTATCCCCCTCTCTAAATGCCCTTTACCGGCATCTGTGTTTTCTTTTGTTTTGAAAGGCTAACTTTTGCTGAATGGTGGTCCTCAAAATGCTGGGATATACTTATATATTTCAGTTCTTACTTTAGCTATATTACTATTCCTTCTGCAAGTAGGTGAAGCTTCCATGAGCAGAGCGCAGGCTTGCTTATATTCTATTTAACATTAAACCTAATCCACATAAATCTATTAGAACACTAAAACAGATCTCAAATACCAGTTCAGCCAGCAGCACAATAGCCATCCCACTTTTGATCCAGGGACCAGATAATATTACAGATCCACTGCCTAGACATTTACAGACTGGCCAAGGTAGCCATAAAGTGCATTAGCTAGGATCATCATGGAAATCCCAGTGATAGTTTCAATGCCTGTGGTTGTCTGGAGAATAGATTTGTACTGCATATGCTGGGGCTCAGCTGCATGGAGGGTACTGGATTATCATATAGCAAGACTCTTGTGGCTCAAGCTCCAAGACTGCATGATGAAATATGTATCACTGGAAGGCTGCCCCTACTGAACAACTTATTTATTTCCAAGGAAACATACCTAAGATTGAGCTTTCAGTGTTCCCTCTCCACCACTTCACTCGCTTCCTTTGTCTTGTGTCTTTTAGAAAAGGGTATAAATTATGCTCTCCGATTGAGACATCTCATTGAAATAATAGTCAACCCTGCATGATTTATCTTATTTAAGGACTTTTTTTTTTTTTTTTGGTGAAAAATATATTTGAGGGGGGCACTTTGTGTACTTTTTTGGATTTTTTTTTGAAGTAAAAAAATGGACACTCCCCATTTTTTGAACAAAATTGTTTGTTTTTCACAAAATACACAATGTTTTGCATAAATTATTATATTTTTTGCAGAAAAAATACCAAAGTGTCTACAATTGTAACAAAATGCAAAAATAGTTCCACTGTGCTGGGAGAACATTTTTTGCAATTATTCTTTATTTCACAAGAGAATGAAATTAGGAAAAAATTTACATCCTTACTTCTAGATTTTAAGCCTGTAGGCAGGGACTGTCTTGTTTTTATCGATCTTGTGTCAATCTTCTAGGAGCCCTTCTGCTAATGAGCTGGATAAAGTGCTTTAAATAAAGCACCTAAATAATGGATATGGAGACTTTCTCTAAAGGATTTGTTTTATTAACTTCAGTGCTATTATTCTGAATTGGCCCCTTTTTGATTATTTTGGAGTATGGTGAGGGAAAGGAATGAGAGGAAGAGAGAACCTGACCTATGAACAGCATGAACGTAACCTGACTTGGACTAAAATTTAGCAAATTGAAAATGAGAAGTGAACCCTCACATCCCGCCTTCCCCTCTTTGTACACTAACTTTGGTGCTTCAGTAGTGCTTTTTTAAAAACAACAATTAAACTACAGATCCTTATTATATCTGGATGGGTTTAAATTTTGTTTGTTTGTTGTTATTGTGTGCATTCAAGTCATTTCTAGCTTATGGCAACCCTATCACAGGGTTTTCTTGGCATGATTTGTTCAGAGGAGGTTTACCATTGCCTTCCACTGAGGCTGAGAGCATGTGAATTGCCCAGGTTCATGGCCAAGTAGGGAATCAAACTCTGGTCTCCAGTGCCTTAGTCCAACATTCAAACCACTATGCCACACTTACATTGATTTAAAGCAACAGTTCCCAAACTTTGGTCCTCAGGTGTTTTTTACTTCAATTCCTGAGGAACTTGAAGTCTGCAGGTTCCCCTGCCTTCTTATAAGAAAATCAATACAATAGAATTTATGCTTGATACAATAACCATTTCCTGTGATAGTTTTTGTATACTTGCTTTATATTTTTTTTGCCATTTTATTGTTTTAAGCTGACTTTAATTTTGTTTTCTTTTTAAATTGGTGGGATGTATTCTTTGTAATGTTCTGGTGTGACAACAAAGTACAAATCACAGGATTACATATAACTGAGCCATGCCAGCTAAAGCGGTGTCAAACTGCATTATTTCTGCAGTGCAGATTAGACCTTGGAAAAAGGCATGTTGATAAGGGCCTAAGCAGACGGGCGGCACGGGGCCACCCCGGGAAGCTGCGGATCGGGGCCGAGGTATCCGCACTCCTCAGCCCCACGGCACAGCGTCCCAGGCCCAGGAAGGAGCGCTAAAATAGCGCTCCTTCCACAAGATGCCGAAGGCGCACTGCAAAAGGCCTCCGGCGCACCTTCGGCACGTCTTCTGCTGCAGCATGTGCGGGCACTGCAGCGGAAGTGCGTCGTCGGAGCGCCGGCTGTGCAGAGGGCTGGCCGCTCCGACAACATTTTCAGGAAGGGGTTGGGGCACCCAGCTTGAGGCTGCCGCTCCCCTTCCTGGCCTCAAAGACGGCGCTTTGCACCGTCTGCTTAGGCCCTAATTCTTATATAAATATCTGAATGTAAGTCAGTACTCTAAGAAGTAGCAATTCTTGAAATGCTCAGCAGACCAGTTAAATTGAATGACTTTCAGTTGTGTTTTTATGTTGTTGTTCAGTGGTCAAATACTTTGCACTTTTCTTTTTCTCTTCATTTTTCTACCACCAGCTTGCAGATGCTGTTGTTGAGATTGCCAGCAATATAATGCTGGTAAATGACCACATATTGTGGATGGCACAAAAGGAAGATAAAGCTTGTACTAAGATTGTACAGTGTGTGGAGAGCATTGCAAATCAAACTCTGACCAACAGCACACAGGCCATATCAAAGGTATTTATTTGTGGTTTTGTAACTTTGGAATCATGAGCTGGGAGGCAAAGCATAGAAACCTTGAAAAATGTGGGATTATGTTGATGCACAGAGTATGTTCATTCATAATGCATCTGCTTTTGTAAACATTCAATGCATGGAGTGTTAAGAGCTGGTATTTCTTGTCAGAGCCTGGACATAACTCAGTAAAGCTTAAAGTACCCCCATCCACACCCCTTTTATCATATCATAATCTGTGACTGGAAGGGGTGTTTCATCATTTTTTAAAAGTTTAGGAGCTCTCCCCTCTTTTCTTTTCTTTTCTTTTCTTTTTTTGTTTTGTTGATTTGAGGTTACTGTATATACTCATGTATACGTCTAGAAATTTTAGTGAAAAAACTGACCCAAAAAACCTGAGTCGACTTATCCATGGGTCTATGTAGGTACTGTACATTTTATTTTAAAAAAGGAACCATCCCCTGGTGAAAGGCAAGAATATAATCTGTCCTGAAATCACTGTCCACCCCCTCTATTCTCTCATCCATCCAGCCTTTAGTCTGACCACAAACAGTTATGCCTGTTGGAATTTTCTAAGTTCTTTGGCATTACTTTCTTTTCCTTCATCCTTTAGATCTTTTGTTACATGCCCGTATGTTTTACCCTTGACTTATCAATGGGTCACATCAAAATCCATAATTTTGGCCTCAAAACCTGCCTTTGACTTATACATGAGGTTGACTTATAGTCAAGTATATACGGTATGTTTTGCAGTAAAAAAAGGGCTCCACAGAGTGATTTTTTAAAAATACAACAACAACAACAACAACAACAACAACAACAGCATGGTTGTTTTCAGCCAAATTTTAGGGAATGCCAGGGAGCTTGAAGTTTGGAAAGGGACCTGGGGCACAATGGAGCCCCCTCTCCTACAGGCCACAAAATTCTCACTCCTGGTAAAATGCAGTTTGTGGGTCATATGAAGCCCCTAAGGCCATTTTTTTGCCTTTGGGGAATTCTTCCCCTATTTTTCACAAAATGTGCACAGATGAGTGTGGGGTCATATTTGCCATGTTTCTGCCTCTTCCCCAGGCCATTTTAGGTCCAAGAGAGTCCCCTTTTCAAAACAGGAAGTGAGAAGGAAGTTATTTCTGCTCACTTCCAATTACTAAAAAGAGATCCATTGCCCCATCATAGGTTGTATGGGAGCATTTTGGGTCAATTTTTGAAGTTTTGTGAGAGGATGCAGTAAAGAACTGGAACCCTCCATAGTCTCCTGGATGGCTAATGCAGCCCCATAGCATCCCACAGTTGCATAACTCTTCTATAAGGTTATAGTTTGTGTTGGAGAATTGATTCCACTAAATTTTATGTTGACACAAAGCAGTGATGAGGAATGATGGCAATGGCAGTCTAGCAGAATCTGGAATGCCAGTGGTTGCTTGCTCATGTGCTAGCCCCCAAACTCCTGGAATAGCTCACAGCTAATAATGCCTTAAACCTTCAAAATAGTTTGTCAATGGTGACACCTCTAATCCTTAGTAATTTGAACTGTGTAGAGATCATTAATGTCACAACAGGCTTCTGGCAGTAATAAAATTACTTTCGCTAGCAACAATTGTTTCTATTGAAATATGTTGTAACCACTTAGCTTTCAAGTATGGAGTCCCCCCTGCCCCTGCTATCCCAAAATTACTGTAATATACTTTCTCTTTGTTATCATAATCAATGATTAAGACATAATTGAGGGATAATTCCACTTACCAAAAGTTCTCTTTGGGTGCATCTATACTGTTGCAGTAATGCAGGTTGACACCACATTAACTGCCATGGCTCCATCTTACAGAATCCTGAGGTCTGTAGTTTTTTGAGGTGCCATCATGCTTTGGCAGAAAAGGCAAAAGACCTTGTGAAACTACAGATCCCAGGATTCCATAGGATGAAGCTACAGTACTTAAAGTAGTGTCAAACTGCATCATTTATACAGTGTAGATGCACCCTATGGGTAGAAGATATTTTTCTGGATGTAATAATAATAATAATAATAATAATAATAATAATAATAATAAATTATTTATACCCTGCCCCTCTGTCAGCAATTGATGCGGCTAACAACAGTTAAAATTTCATACAGTATTTTATAAAACACAACCCAAATCCCCCCACCCTTTAAAAAGTATTAAACTGAAAATATATTAAAACATAATGATTAAAACAATATAAAGAAATTATGATTCTAACTTAACAAAAACTAAAAGACAAATACGAATTACACAAACAGAGAAGCGGCTACATCCAAGGAGGGAGGAGGCAGAATGGGGGAATTCCTGAGGCTGGGAAATCAGACAGGAAAGGCCTGCCAGAAGAGATCCGTCTTAACGGCTTTTTTAAAGCTGCTGAAAGTCTTAATTTGACGGATCTCATCTGGCAGGCTGTTCAAGAGTCTGGGAGCGGATGCCGAGAAGGTCCTCCCGGAGGTTGCAGACAGCTTAGTTTTTATAGGCTGCAGCAAATTGCTCCCAGAGGACCGGAGTGCGCGGGGCAGATTATATGGGAGGAGGTGGTCCCAAAGATAGGTTGGACCCAAGCCATTTAGGGCTTCAAAGGTCATAACCAACACCTTATACTGGGCCCGGAAACTAATAAGCAGCCAGTGGAGAGACTTTAGTACAGGTGTTATGTGGTCTCTCCTTGGATGTTCCTGAGACCACTCTGGCTGCCATGTTTTGTACTAATTGCAGTTTCCGGACCAAGCACGAGGGTAGTCCAATTTTTACCTGCTGCATTTAGCATGTTCCAGGCCAAGGTCTTGCCACAATTGTTATTTGGTATTCTTATTTAGATCCTAGGTTTTTCTTCAGCATTAGAACGGATCCTTTCGGCCTACCTTCGGAAATTATTTGGAGTACCCAATTGTGTTCCATCACCAGTTTTACGGCTTGAAGTGGGTTGTCATTCAGTTGAATGTACTGCCTGGACATGGGCCCTAAAGTGTTGGCTTAAACTTTTTTATGCTGGCCCTGAGTCAGGATTTTTGTATCTTGTAATGAAAGACAATTATACCACCCTTTGGTCTAAAAATATCAAAGAAAAATTGCAGAGAGTGGGCTTTTCAAACAACTTCCTTATTACACATGATTTGCCCAGGGCACAGCAGATTCTGGAATGCTGTATAAAAGATATTGATATACAATATTCTCTATCCTCTGCCCGCACTACCTGTTCTCTCATCATTTTAGGGTTGCAGTTCAATCTTGAGAGGGAGGCACACTATTTACAAAATTTGACCATCCCAAAATACCGAGCTGTGTTTACTAAAGCAAGATTTAATGTTATTTAATGCTAAAACTCGTAAGATTATGACCCATGTAAAACAAACAGCCTCGTCTATTGTTCCTTAAATACCCATACAATTATTTACCCTGTCCCAGTGTCATATGGCCTAGTATCACCTAATGTATTGTGAGTGAGTTTGTATATGTATATATTTATGCATATATGTATCTATTATGAGTATGTTATGAATATATGTTTTATAGTGCTATTTTACCATGTTTTATATGTTTTATATATACTCTGTTGCCTAATGGGCTGTTGGCTGAAATAAAGGTATGTTGTTGTTGTTGTTTAAGTGTACACAAATTTTGTTTCATGCACAAAATTATTTAAAATGTTTTATAAAATTACCTTCAGGATATGTGTATAAGGTGTGTATGAAATGAATTTTGTATTTAGAGTTGTGACCCATCTGTGAGATATCTCATTATGCACAAATATGTAAATACAGGTATTCCAAAATAAAAAAAACACCCTGATATCCAAAACACCTCTGGTCCAAACATTTTGGATAAGGGAGACACAATCTGACAGCACTGCCATCTTTCTTTCTAAGTTTGGAAGTAATATGTTACAATTAATAATGTTATCTGTAGTCCACTATTTTTGGGAGGACAACAGTGGCATGACAGCATTCCTTTTGCAAAGAACAGCAATTTGTAGTGTTGTTCTCCTTTCCCTCTGTGTATCTAGTCACAGGAGCAGCACTCATTTCCCCCCAAAATTATGTGGGGTTAGAAATGTCTTCTTATGGCATTCTAGGGTTTTTACCACATTTTTTTTTGTTATTTTATTTCATTTAAAGTTAGCTGTTTCTCTTTTTTTAAAGGAAAGAATTAGAAAGTAACCAAAAAGAAGCAAGCAATGTAGTGTGTGTTTATTTTATTTTTTAATTTCTTAATGAGTCATCTTTGTGGTGGGATGAGGAGTAGGATGAATTAAATCAAACATTAAAAAAAAAAGCTTCTAGGACTTGCTTCTGTAGGAAGACCTTTCTGTCTGTTATGTGACATCACCTGGGACCAGGTGTCTCCCAGTTCTAATCTCCTTCTCCTTCACCTGGAAGCATTTCTTGTATTTAGAAAATGTCCCCAGCTGGGAACCATTAGTAAAACTGACTTCCTTTGTTCTTCAGCTTCCCTATTTATTCCTGATTTTGAAGTTTGCACATAATTTTCTTTCTTGCTATAGTATGATTCCAGCAAAATCCAATGGCTCTAGATTTCATATAGAATGGGATAGATGTCCCATGCAGTTTGAGGCCCGAGTGTTGCATGATGGGTGAGCTCCTGTCACTAGTCTCCGCTTCTGCCAACTTAGCAGTTCGAAAGCATGCAAATGCAAGTAGATAAATAGGCACCACTTCAGCGGGTAAACAGTGTACTGTGCAATCATGCTGGCCACATGATCACAGAGTAGTCTCTGAGAATGCTGGCTCTTTGGCTTAGGAATGGAGATGAGCACCCTACGGTCAGACACGACTTGACAATCTTGTCAATGGGCAATACCTTTACCTTTACCTTTACCTAATAATCTGAAAACAAGGGTTAAGGATCTTTTAGTATACATCTGCTGGATCCTATTTGTGATTTATATAGGTTTTTTTTTAAAAAAAAATGTCAAGTGCCACAGTTCATTTTATTTAATTCCATTTGTGGAAGGAAGCGCCTATCTTTTTTCAGGTAATACAGACTGCAGATCTCTGTTCTTACTTTTCATAGGCATTCTTTATTTCTACACATTCCTGCTATTTTCCTTTTCCATGGACAAATTGGTGTAAACTCATCTGTAACTTATCAATAAAGTCATGGACTTCCCAGTGTTGCCGCACACAATACTAAATAATTGCTGTTTATCTTGGAGGCTGGCCAGTAAGGAATTAGCAAACTGAAGTACTAAGACTGGACTAACATCTCTCTCAGTATGAAAATACCATATCTGCTTAAATATGTGTGAATAACTCCAGCAAAGAATTTGAGATTGTTTTTGGCTGAAGTTCTCACTACAACTCCTCCATCACTGTTAATCACCACTTTGCATAATCAGACGTGCTAATATAGAGAGATCATCCCTTGGATTCTACATATCCTACAGAAATTTGACTTCCCCAAACCCATATTTGTTACCATAGAATTATGGAACACATTATTATTGCTAGAGCACTATAAGATGAATATTGCTGGTCTGTTCCTGCAGAATTCATTCCAAAGGTGATTACGTTTAACTGTTGTTAAGTACAGGAGTCTTTTTGAAGCAAACAAGCAAAATTTTCACATTAGAATAGAATGACTTCAGGGAAGCTATTGAACAGTAGGTGGAGGTTCAGTTACTTACCCTTTTTTCATTTAAAAATGGTATTGCAAGTAATTTAATTGTCCTATAAGTTATATATATGTAGGGTTATAGGCAGATGTTGCCTATGATGCATTTTTTAAAAAGCATACATGCAAATGCACAATGTAGATTTTATACAACTGACTGCCTTTAAAAATATGTAAACAATAACCAGTTCCTCCAATTTGTTTTGACAGGTTTCTCTTAATATTGCTCTGGAGGCCTTTATGATCAAGCCATCTAACTTCATGGGGATGACTTGCACTGCCTTCCAGAAAATATCTCCAAATCCAGACAGGCCACTGAGCCGTGACACGGAGAGCAGGGAAAGAGACCAACATTTGAATTTTAAGTGTAACGCTGGCAGTTACAGTGCCTCTTTGATGAATTTCTCTTCAATGGTAAGTAGTGCAAGCCATGAATATATTGAATATATCCATTTTACATTGAGAACAGTAGTTGGAACAATCATTACAAAAATGTGGAGACGTTATATAAAATAGAGTTGTGAACCTCCTCTTGGTTTTGCATATTGATGAGCAAAGAAAAACGATTAACTTTCTTACAGGCTGCTGTGTGTGAATTTAAGGGCACTGTGCTAATAATGTAAAAGATAATTGAATCCTAAAATGTGGTATTGATTTTCCCCACCCCATGCATAAGTCTCAATATGGCCCATTGTGCAAGCATATTAATATAGATTACTTGAATGTATATAACATTTGCTGCACTGAAGTTAACTTAATTGAAATAGTATGTAATTGATACCCACCAGGAAAAAAGTACCAAGTATTCTTATCCTGCTAGCTAATGACAAAATTGACTGAAACATAAATATGCTGAAATCTATATAGAAACCAATTTGATTTACTCAAGATTCATTTGTGTTTATGAAGAAACTTTGTAAGAAAACTTGCTCTTCTGTTCTGTCTTACAGGCTCATGGCTGGGAATGGGGGATAACTTATTAGAAGAAATAGAAGTATATAAGAGGAATAAAAGTTTCAAAATAGTGAAAAAAATGGCTTATAGTGAGGTGTTTTTTTTTTACTGTTTGCTTAATTGTAATGAGAAAGGTTTCTGTACCATTTTTGATTTCTTGTTTTATTAAGGTCTATCTTGTGTTTATGTGAGACATTGAAAATGTTGGAAAGGGGAGAGGTAAATATTTTAATTAAGTGAAGCTTCCCAGGGTTGCCACCATATGTTCAACCAGCATGCTTAATCTCAGTTAATATATTATTTATTTATTTGATTTATTACATTTTATACAGTAAGAACATAATAAAAATGGATCTAGAAAAAATGACACCCCCAACCCCCCAGAGATGCTATGTCTGTTAGCAGTCTATAATTTTTTAGAGCCATAGCATCATCTATTTTAGGAGGCATGAAATAATCAAAGAAAACACATAGAAGTGGGATTCTTAATGGAATGTACTATTATATCATATAATGAAGCAGAAGAAATAAATTCTTATCCAGTAGAAAATAGGCTGAACCAAATTTTGCATTTGGTTGAGCATCTTATTTTTGATATTTTGAAGTTTTCCAAGTTGAACAACTTCTTATCCTTGAACAGAGCCTTGTTTCAATAGTCTTAGACTGCAATTCTATACACAATGATCTGGGAGTAGATTCTGTTTAACACAGTATGCTTTTGAATAGATATTCATGGTGCTGCAGTATAGGTTTGGGAATGATTCTGTGTATTACAGAATATATGTCTTCCCAGACAGTGATGTAAAGCTGCTTCAAGATCTCTTATAAATGTTTAAATTTGGTCTTCCTATCTTCCCCTCCCTTCTCTTTCACACTTTTGAATCTCAAATGTGGCATAGGTTGTGGAAGATTTACTTTTTTAAGTGACTCCAGAAAGCAGCGTCTTTGCATTGGGGAATGTACAAGAATAAAACAGAAGTGCAAGATGTCTCCCTGTAATCTTTTAGAAATTATCCAAAATGGTTCATACATTTTGAGAGGAAGATGAGAGATCCTGCTGGTAATATTAGTTTAAGTGGATCAGAATTCATTTATTTATTTACTGTATTTATACTCCGCTCTTCAGCCACAAAGGCTCTCAGAGCGCCTTACAGATAGTTAATTAGACATTTCCCTGCCCTCAGGCTTACAATCTAAAAAGACAAGACATAAAAGAAGAAGGGAATGGTAGTGGAGAAGGGGAATAAGTCCAGCAGATCTTCTCTCCCTCTAAAGCCTGGACCAAGGCAGATGGACTGGAAGGAGGGCCCTTCTTCTTACTGTGGCTAGGCCCAATGGAGCTGGCCTGCCTTCTCTCCCTCTGAAGGATGGTGGATGGAGAGAGGGTTCAATAAGGAGTTCAGGCTAATAAATCAGGGCTCATTTCTTCCAACAAGTTGAGAAATGATTACCAATCTGGATAATAAACACCACCATTGCCAGAATCGGGGGGTGGGGGTGGATTATGTGAGTCTGGCCAAGCCTTTTCCCTTTTCCAGCCCAGAAAAATGGACAGAACATCAACTGTGCAAGACAGGCTGTGCTGCCAAAACCTTTTCTAAAAAAGATAGAACACAAAAGGAGAAGGGAATGGCAGTGGGGAAGGGGAATAAGTCCAGTGGTTCTTCTCTCCCTCTGAGGCCAGAAATGTCAGATGGCAAGGAGGGAGGGCTTTTCTTTTTACTTTAGGCCAGGCCTGATGAAGCTGGCAGGTCTTTCTCTCCCTCTGAGGCTGGAAAAGTCAGATGGCAAGGAGGGAGGGCTCTTCTTACTTTAAGCCAGGCCTGATGAAGCTGGCAGTCTGGTCTGGCAATATTCAAGGGAAATGAGAGGGTATTGAGTTGTCTGGCCGGCCCATCAGGTGAGACATCTCGGCCATTATTGCTCATCCTTCTGATTATGGAGGTGATGATAGCCCATTTGCGACTCCCACACTGTCTGCCTGGTTCTGTGATTTGGGGATTTTCCAGCTCTCCAATTGACCTGGGCATGACCTCCATGCCCTGCTATGGAAGCACATGGAGTTTGATGCAGAGTCCATCTGGGGCCATGTGGAATTCATACACACTAAAATTCAGAAAAAAATGCACTATCTGTAACATAGCACAACACTAGAGGCTCCTGCAACTCCCCCTCCCACTGCTTAATCCTTCAAGCAAGGAGGCTAGAGATGTGTGCAAGCTAGCCAGCTAGTGAATTGTGCTCTCCCATTTCTAAGCATTGTTCTTTGTTATAACTAGAGCAACACATTGTTCATATTTTTCAGGTATAGAAAATTAACATTTTCTCCAAATCTACTTGTCTGCCAAGTCCTGATGCCTCTTTTCTTTGTTTTGACAAAGGATTTTGCTTTAAAAATGAAAAAGAAATGATTAGATTCTCTTCCCCCTGGGAACATGCCAGGCATCTAGGATTTATCTCAAGCTACGGCAGAACATTTTGTTTGGAAACCTTGTATAAAATCTTGGCAGTACATCACTCTATAAAGAGCTTTAGCGAAGCCTAATATTTTCTTATATATTCCTGCCATGTTTATGGGAAATGTCCAAGTCAAATTCCTGGCCAAACATGGATTGTCATGTCTCCTTTCACTGAAAAACATTTTTAAAGTACAGGTACAGTTTCCAGACAACTGAAAAATTGGTTTCTTAATTATAACCAAATGTAAGATTTTATTCAGAGTCTGCCTGTGAATTGGAATCCAAGTTATGTCTATCTGCTGCAGCAGGATGTCTTAAAGTACAGTGGTTATGTTTGCATAATTTCATAATTCATTGATATTCCAACTCATTTCCACTTGAAAATGAGATCGTTTCCTGCATCCATTTGTCCCAAAACCACTACATGTAAAATATTAGTTCTCAAAAAATATTGAATTAGTAGTATCTCATAATTTTCTTGACATAAAACAAAACAGAAGGAAGTCTGAAGATTTATAAAAATAAAATAAAAATTATATGAAACCAGAAATATCCCTAGAAGCCAAGATGACAAAACTTAGACTGTCATACTTCAGACACATCTTGAGAAGGCATGAATCGTTGGAAAAGACAATAATGTTAGGAAAGGTGGAGGGAAGTAGAAAGAGAGGAAGGCCACATGCTAGATGGATGGACTTTATTAAAGAAACCATGAATATGAATTTGCAGGAGCAGTAGAGGACAGAGAGGCCTGGAGATGCCATGGGTTGAGATCAATGCAAAGGAAGTTAACAACAACAAAGTGTGGTGTCATCTGCATATCTTAGGTTGTTAAGGTTCCTTCCTCCAATATTTACTCCTCCTGCCTCTGAGTCTGAGCCTGTTGTGTGTATGATATTTTCTGCATACATGTTGAACAGATAGGGTGATAGAATGCACACTTGCCTGACCAGTTGGGACCCATTTTGTTTTTCTATATTTAGTTCTGACTGAAAACTACAGTACTCTTTAAATATATCATTGTTGGCCTTTAATCGCTTTAACTAATACTTTCCAATCGTGGGAGTGAGCCAATTCTGATGATTATTATGTGTTTCTTGGGCTGCATCTACATTGCAGAATTAATGCAGTTTGACACCGCTTTCACTGCCATGGCTCAGTCTGATGGAATTCTGGGATTTGTATTTTTGTGAGTTATTTCACCTTCTGTGGTAGAGAGCTGTGGCACCACAACAAAGTACCAATCCCAGGATTCCATCACATGGAGCCACAACACATAAACTGGTGTCAAACTGTATTAATTCTACAGTGTGGCAGCAGCCCTAGACAATGATTTTCAAATGGAAACAAGTATGTAGCAAGCTTATGTCAGAAGAGGCTGCCTGGCTTTACCAGGAACAGTTCAGTGAATGGTATTTCATATGCTATAATTCCCTGTGTTTTCTGATGCAAATTTTCTTGGATGTTCCGGGTTATCTCCATTCACAGATGAGAAATAATGGGGATTACTTTTCACTTTGCTTGCCCTCCCCTTTGGGAAGCTGAATAGAGCAGGAGGCCAGACAATCTTCCTGCCCCATTTGTCTGGCCCACTGGAAAGGAGTGCCAGGAGAAAGAGGCTGAGCTGAGACTCATTTAGGATCAGCTAACATTTTCTGACTGAACACATCTTGTCCCTTTCTTGGTCTTGCAGAGAATGATTTGTTCCTCAACTCCTTTCTTGTATTACGAAAGAGCTGAAAGAATGAAGCTAGCTGTGTTTGAACTTACAGTTCTCAGAAGCTGAGAATTCTTCACTTCCTCCCCATCTTTGCACATCATTTCCAAGGACTGTGGCACATAATCTGTTTTCTATCCAAAATAGTAGGTGGATAAACTCCATCCAGCCAATGAATAATTTAGAGAAGGGACAAGAAGTACAAAGGTTACCAACCAAACTGTCATATATACTTGTGTATAAGATAAAGATTTTGGTTAAAAATTGACTAAAAAAACCTGGGTTGACTTATACATGGGACAACACGGTTGTCCAAGGGGACAGAAGGGCTGGGAAGGAAGAGGAAGGACAAGCACTCACCCCACCAAACCTTGTCCCCAGCCTGGCTGTCTCACATGATACAGCTAGGTCAGGAGGAGGATGGAAGGCAAGTACTCGTACTCCCAAGTCTCTTCCCCAGCCTGACTGCTCCTCAGGAGAGAGCTGGGGGGAGGTAGGATGGAAGGTGAGTGCTAGCTCCCCAAGCGTTGTCCCAACCTTGGCTCCCTTCGGGAGACGGCTAGGTTGGGGATGAGGATGGAAGGCAACTGTTCACTTCCTAAGCGTTGTCTCCTGCCTGTCTGCCCCTCGGGAGACAGCTGGGGTGGGGGAGGAGGCAGCGCAAGCACTTGCCATCCCCCAAGCCTCTCTTCATCCTGGCTGCCTCCCGAGGGAACGACTGGACTGTGGAGAGGAGGAAGGGCAGGCGCTCATACCTCAATCTTCCTCCCCAGACTGGCTATCTCCCAAGAGGATAGCTGGACTGTGGTGGAGGGGGAGGAACAGTGCTGAGAGTTTCACCCTTGATTTGTCGGTGGGTCATATCAAAATCCCTAACTTTGGCCCCAAAAGCTGCCCTTGACTTTTACATAAGGTTGACTTATAGTTGAATATATACAGTAACGGTTGTGGCAAATCTTCTTTCCACCTTTCACCTTAGAACTGACTTTCTAAGATGGCAGTCCTGGGGGGGGGCAGGTTTGTTAACCCACCCCAAAAGCTTTAAAAGGCTAGTAGTGTGGTTTGGTTTGAAAACGTAGGCCAAGTGATGTTTAAATGAGAATAAAAGTTTATTTTTGAACAGAATGGAATAGATATAACTTATATCTAAGCTTGTTAATATAGTTTCTCTTGGTTACATACAAGCAGTGTTTGTTTCCAATTCCCTTTTAATATTTCAGCCACACCGGCTAACAAAATCCCTCAGGATTTAACACAACAGCAACTCCCTTCGAGTTCTGTATGTGTCCCGAGTCCCTCCCATCTGGACTCCAACTAACAAAATTTACAGTTCCCTCAGGAACTCCCAGAAATGCAGCTTGTCTCTCTCTGGCTTAACTCCCCCCCCCCCCACAAAAAACCCCAACTGCTCTCTCCCAACTGTCAGCTTGAATTTTTTTTTCAAGTGCTCCCAGCTTGAATTCTATTGGTTGGCCCTCAGCTGCCTCCTGGTTGGCCAGCTGGATATTCTATTCACCATAATGATAAGTTGGGCAATCAATCAGAAATGCCATAAATGGAAAGCTTAAACCAAATGCAGCACACTTATAGTTCACAGGGGTCTTATTTTTCATGGTAGGAGAATAGGTGGCAAGGGTGTAGCTATGTGGGGGACACAAATGAAGTCTTTCCTCTCCGATAAAATTTCTGTCCCCCCAAGAAATTTTCTCTCATTTCCCAAATTTCTAGCATTTCAGAAACTTAAAAATTCAATCAAATATTTACAAACACAACTTAAGCATCCAAAGAAAAGGGACAGGAAAAGTCATTAAGGGAATACAAACAAAACAAAGATAAGAGTTCTCTGTGTGAATGATTTTCAGTATCTTTCAGCAATTTGGGGACTGAGGGAAAAATTCATTTGGTTAGGGGCAGAATTCTTATTTGGAGGGCCATGCACTCATTTTGCCCACCCTAGTAGCTGTATTTCTAGTGGGTGAAGGTTGTTTGTGTATGCTGCTTTTGTGTTTTGCTTCTATTCCTACAGAACAACCATAAACACTATTTCTAGAACTATAACGGGGAAGAGGAAAAGAAGTTGATATTATCTCCATTGTTGTTGTGTGCCCTCAAGTCATTTCTGACTTATGGCAGCCCTAAGGCTTGCCCCTGTCATGGGGTTTTCTTGGCAAAATTTGTTCAGAGGAGGTTTGCCTTGCCCTAAGGCTGAGAGCGTGTGACTTGAATAAGGTCAGTTGGTGTACAAAAGAGCCCTGTAAGGTAGACCACATGCATTACTCTGGCCCCATAATGTCAACAGAGGGTCTTGAGCCCTAAAGTGAGCTGTTGACACTAGGTGAATGAGTGAGAAATTGTCTTCTTTGGTCCCGCAACAACAGGAAGAAAAATTCAAAATGTCTCCTCTTGTTTTGTTTTTGTAGTATAATATAAACACTGTAGATAAAATCTCAGTATACGGTACTTTTAAAAACATGCAGACCTTGAGTGGTCATATTTATAATCTCACTGTAAGGCATTTACACTTCCGAGGCTATATCCAGGCATAAACACCTACCTGTGAGTAAGCACCACTCGAGAGAGTAGGCTTCAGTCTCACCACCACTGGAGGCAGGTTTGGTGGGGAAATATGGAAGGACCTTCTGAATAGGAATCCATGTCAATTGAGACAACAGATCACACAAACCTTGGCATTTAAGTGTTGCTGTTGCTGCTGCTGCTGCTGCTGCTGCTGAAGGGTTTTTAAAACTTTATTTCTTTTTAATCACTGTGTTTTTAATGGATTAGTGCTCATGGTTTAATTGATATGGTTTTTGTTTGTATTTTATTGTCAGCTGTCTCTGGTGCCATTTTTGATGGAAATGCAGGTTATAAGATTAATTGAAATAAAATTAGCTGAAATATATATTAATTTTGAATGTATGCTCTTGTTAGGGAGATGAGCATTGATGATCCATTCTGCTGTTCTGTGTTGTACTCTCCATTTCAATATGGAAATTCAGTGCACACTGAATTCAGGGGTCCTCCATTTTGCATAAGCCCTGACACTGTAATGTTCACTTTGACTTGACACTATTAAAATGAAAAGTCCAAACCTAAAGATTTACAGTGCAATTCTTTGAGTGCCTACTTAAGGGTAAGCTCTGCTGACTCCTAGGTAAATCATAGAATCATAGAGTTGCAAGAGACCACAGGGGCCATCCAGTCCAACCTACTGCCATGCAGGAACTCAAAATCAAAGCATCCCTGATAGATGGCCATCCAGCTTCTGTTTAAAGACCTATAAAGAAGGAGACTCCACTACACTCTGAGGGAGTGTGTTCCAATGTCAAACAGCTCTCACTGTCAGGAAATTCCTTCTAATGTTGAGGTGAAATCTCTTTTCCTGTCACTTGCATCCGTTGTTCTGGGTCCTGTTCTCTGGAGCAGCAGAAAAGAAGCTAGCTCTCTCCTCAATATGACATCCCTTCAAATATTTAATCAGGGTTCTCATATCACCTCTTAACCATCTCTTGTTCAGGCTAAACATACCCAGCTCCATAAGTCATTTGGGCATGGGTTCCAGACCCTTCATCATTTTAGTCTCCCTTCTCTGGACACACTCCAGTTTTTCAACATCCTTTTTGAATTGTGGTGCCCAGAACTGGACACAGTATTCCAGGTGGGGCCTGACCAAAGCAGAATGCAGTGGCACTATTACTTCCCTTGATCTAGATCAGGGGTAGGCAACCTTTCCCCTTTAAGGGCTGAGGGACTTCAGCTCCCAGAATCCCAGGAGCTATTGGCCAACATGGGACTATTGGACAAGATGGCTGAGGCTTCTGGGAGCTGAAGTCCCTCGGCCCTTTAAGGGGAAAGGTTGCCTACCCCTGCCTGGTAACTTCCTAATTAGACTATTGCAGTGCACTCTGTGTGGAGCTGTCATTGAAGACTAATCGGAAACTGCAGACATTGCAAAATGCAGCAGCTGGATTGGTCACTGGAATTCCATTCAGATATCATATAATACTGGTTCTGAAGGAATTGGACTGACTGCTAATACATTTCTGTTCTGAATTCAAGATGCTGGTGAAACATTTAAAGCCCTAAATGACTTGGAAGCTTGATATTTGAGAAAATGCCTCTATTTATATGCCTCCCACCAGTAGGGGAAATATTTTGTGGGAGGACGTGGGAGAGATCCTTTTCTGAGCTTGTACCGCAATTGTGGAATTTTGTCCCTGTAGGGGCCTGATTGGGACCAGTGTAGGAATCATTGTGGTGCCAACAAAAATTGCTTTCTTCTAAAGCTTTTGGACCAGAGCAGTTCTGTTCATGCTAAACATATTTTATGGTTATATTATTCAAGTTTGTTTTAATCAGTTTTAAATAGACTGTTTAATTGAGATACTATTGAATATATTTTTAATCTTTTAAAACTTTCTTAATTGATTTACATTTATTTTATTGTAAGCCACTCTGAGATCTTCAGATAAAAGGCACATAAATATTTGAATTAATAAATAATGAATAAATAGAATTGAAGCCTCAAAAAAAATAATAATTGTAGGAGCACCTAATTCTGTGCTCTGATTTTATTCATCCCAGTTCCTTTCAGATAAATATTTGTAAAATAGTTGGTCACTATTAAATCTTGAACCCTGGCAATTCTGGGAGAAACCCCCCAAAAATGTTCACTACAATCATAATATAAATCATATTATGGGCCATCCTACTCAAGCTCCTAAAAGCCCAAATTGTGAACAAATCCAACAATATGGATCTTCTGCTATAATTCTGGTGCTGTGTTGATAAAATATAAAAAGATATAACATGCAAGTCACATTTATCAGGAGTTCTTGGTGGTTGCTTTAAAAAAGACACTGATTAAATGTATAGTTTCAAAACCCCTTCCCTACAAAAAATGCTGCCAACCTTCCAGATTTGGACAACACAACATTGGCAAACATCACTGGCCACTGGCCACAGTGAGCTCATACTTTGTTTTAAAGCAGAATTGCACTACTGGAAGATTCCTCCAAGTGCCTGCTCACCTTGTTTTTAAATAATATATTATTTTTCTTCCTATTGCTCCACCATCAAATTTAGCAGTCTGGTAGAAAATTCAGAGGTGCAGTGGTGGCAGGGTGCATCTCACTTGTAGGATGGGAGGAGCCACAATCCATTGAACTGTAAACACAGCAAAAAAGTAGTATGGTGGCTCCTTCACCCAGGAAATCACCATAACAGGTGAGTGTGAAAAGTCTCTCTGTTAATCCAGATTGTTCTCTGAGGTTGGAAGATCATAGTCCTGATAACTTTGTATACTTAATGGTTGGAATCCCATTGTTACTCTTGAGTAGGATGGCCCATTGAATCAGAGGGATTTACCTGTGGACCTTATCACATGGGGTCTAGAGCAGAGCTAATCCAAAGGGTACCTGCAGCTAATACATATTATTTCCCGTGTTTACACACGACGCTGCCCTAGAACATGGAGCTAATCTGTATTGTTTCCCCGCGTGTACACACGACGCTGCCCCGAAACTCCACAGAACCCGAAGCTAATCCGTAGCGAGTAGGGAGATTTTGACATTTGGTTTGTTGGGGAAGTACAAGCGAAGCCTTCGTATTCATTGCGCAATGGTGGGCGGGGCGGGGAAGCAGGGAGAGCTCTCCCAAGCAGAAAATCCCGGCGAGGGGAAGGGATTGGCGAAAGGCAAACCGGATTGAGAAAGAGGAGGAGAAGGAGAGGAGGAGGGAAGAGGGAGGCGATCTCTCTCTCTCCATCTCTCTCGCATTTTTCCCCACCAACACCCCTTCCCTCCTCCAGTCCTCCAGCCCTCCTCCTCCTCCTCGGTCCCCTTGGCTGCCTTTCCTCCCGACTCCTTCATCCCATCCTTGCCATCCACAGAAGCGCCTTCTGCGACGCTGGCTTTTTGGGTGGCGGGAAGGGAGAGAGAGAGAGAGAGAGAGAGAGAAGAAAATGTGTGTGTGTGTGTGTTTTCCTTCTTCCCACGTGAACCGCATCCCGCGGCGCCTGATCGCTAAATCCCCTTTGGAGCCTTCGTATTCATTGCACTATGGCCGCCAGGGCGAAATTCAGTTCGTTTCGGTATAGAACTGAATTTATTCTCACTTCGGTTACTTTTCTGTTACTTTTCGCTTCGTGGCCAACGTTTGATAAGGTCCTATGTGTTGACTCACCATTCAACAGTTGATTAAATGGGTCAACTGTAGTCAGGACTAACCAAAAAGATTTTAGTCTTAGTGTAGATTATTCCAAAACAAATGTGCCTTAACCTTTATTTTCTCCATCTACCAGTGCATTGCTATCTGAGCAGGAAATGATAAATAGTTGGGAGGTTTTCTTAGTCTACATCAGGGCTGTCCACCTTTGTGGCCTCTGAAGCCCTGCCACCCCCAGTGTCCAGGGAAATATTCGAGGAGAAGGAGGTTTTCTATCCCAGGAGGCCTGCTTTGGGGTTTTACAAAGTCAGGGGCCTGGTGCTGCTCACAGGGTATGCTAGAGGTGAAAATTTGGTTCCCACCAAAGTAGCCCATTCCTGACATACAGCCTCTTTTTATGTGAGTGAGCATTCGAAAAGTTCTTTGTTGTTATTGTTGAGAATATGAAAGAAACAGAAATGACAGGAACTGTAGTTCTTGTACTCTGTGGTAAACAGTTGTGTGTCATTCGCACTTTTCTGTGGTAAATATGAAAAGTGTTAGAAATATAAGACAGAGTAGAACTGTAAGACTGAAGAGAGTGAGCTGCAGTTTCCAGTTCTGCAGACCAGTTTAGAGCCTAAAATTCATATGGATTTGGAGAGAAAGTCAACACACCTATAGGATTTCTGTCTTGATAAGATTTCAGATTTTGCAAAAACAAAATGCTGGATATGAGCTTTAATGCATTTTTTTTTGTCCAAAGGATTCAGGTAAATAAATCATGATTTCAAAATGCATTGGACACATGGACACATGTGGCATTCACACACACATATGCACACACATACACTCTTATAGACATAGATGCATTAAGGTTTTAGTTTAACAATTTTCAAGTAGCATTCATTCAAACAGGATTTCAAACATACACATCCACTTCTTTCCAATGACTTTCTAAAAGCCAGAATGAGGTGTGGGATATAGTAGAGATGAAGACAGGAGTCAGGATAAATTGTAGGTCCCAAGGCATGAGCAGAAGCACTTCGTTGCCTAAATTTAGATATGGCTTGGATTAAAGCCATATCCTTGTCAACATGCTTTAGGGCTTTACTTGGTATCTTCTGCATAAGTATCATGCTAGAATATATAAAATGAGTTCAGCTTGAAACATTCTACCATTAAGACATCCCCAGTAATGCATCCTGACAAATCAAAAGCACATTCTCACAGTGATAAACATTAATAGTAATAGAACTAAAAAGTATAATAATAAATATGTGCAGCTCTTGGCTTAAATTTTAACCATAGAAAGATACATGTTCTTGAAGAAGAGCCAGTACTTGGCTTTTAAGAATTAATGTGATGATTCGCTATGGTCAACCAAAAAGTAAGATTTTTCATTCCCACTATGTATTGTCACTTGGAGCCTTATCTCATTACAAAAGTAAGACAAGAGACAGCAAGACAGAAGTGGCTTGCTGTCTACATCTCTGTATGCCCTCGAAGCACTTCCCATTGGAGACAATTGTAAAAATGTGCCTTTGGTTGCACTTGAAAAATCTGTTTGACAAAAGCCACAGTTTTACTACCATTTCCTTTTGGAGAGAGAATGTCATGCAGGGAGACAACTGCTTCCATCTCACTGCCTCTCATCTGTCTTTTGTAATGTGATAAGGCTCTTGTTCTCTGTAATCTCTTCTGTATCATTTTACCTATGTATATTAGAGTATAGATGTGATGCCTATGCTAAACTGTACATCATTCTATAAACACAATGAGCAAGAAAGATACACTTTTCAAGTTGACTACCTCTTCACATCCAAACTGCATACTCCAAAAATTTCTGTCTTAGGACCAGTCAAAACATTCAAAGATACTGAGGAATCCAATTAAATCTCATGTTCCTTCCACTCGATTTTCAGATCATCACTAAAAGAAAACTTTGTGGCTTCAATAGTATGCCAGTGTTTTTCCCATTGCCCACTTTGCTTAAAAGCTAACCTGAAGAGTTCTGGGGAACTGGGAAGCTTGCACAGTACTGTGTGACATTTTGGTAGGCCTTGATAAAGGCATTATCTGACCATGGATTTCAGATTTTTTTTATTTTATTTTTTTTGGTTATTGAAAATGAGAGCATAGTTTGCTTTTCATATTAAATTTTAATGCAAGTAAAAATAAGGCTATGTCTTTATAAACTAATGTTGATAATCAGGGTGGGCTATAGTCCAGGACCCAGTGTACTGGCCATAGCTTTTGGACAAATAATATTAATCAGAATCCTGTTAAAAACAATAATCCTACTATTTTATATTTGTGTTGTTTTAATCCAAGTGGTAGTCCCTACAAGAGTAAGTGACAGGTGCCCCTACACTGTAGAAATAAGGCAGTTTTACACCACTTTTAAGTCTGTATTTCCATCCTATGGAATCCTGAGATTAGTAGTTTTAGAAGCCTTCTCTACCAAATAGTCCTGGTGCCTCACAAAACTACAAATCCCATGATTCTGTAGGATGGCACCATGACAATTAAAGTAGTGTCCAACTGCATTATTTCTAGTCAGTAGATGCTCTTAGAATGAATCAATTGTTGAATAGTAAGTTAACACTAGTGTAAATAAATTTGATTTACATAATATCCAAAATATTTCTGTCCATTTTCTGTATACTTTTTAAGACTTTCACTTTGAAAAAGCAATTAAAATAGATTTTAAGGTAACATGATTTATGAAACAGTCCTTCTTGGATTGTACCTTCCAAATCTGTTGATGGAGTCTAGTACCCTTCAGCAAGTCCTAGGCAGCTGTAGCTTTGATGCAACTATCATGCAGTTTGGCTGTAGAGTACATTCATATTATGGAAAAGCTCAGTAAAAAAGCTGAAACTGTTTAAAAGGCCTTTAGATGTGCTTCACATGGTACATTTTCATATATATTAAAATATTATGATTTCAGGGCTAACAGCTACCTTCACCCATTCCCCCCCCCCCCCAAGATTTATGCATATACAGTGGAGATACGAAATTTGGAATTCCATTACTATATTGAAGGGAGATTATGTAATCTTTTCTGCCTGATATATTTCCTGTAAATTGTTCAAATGAATTCTCCAAATGATTTATTAGTATTGATCTAACATAAACAAATGATATTACTATTGACTTTATCTCTCAGTAGTAATCAGACTATGATAACAGACCATGTTTTTGTGGACTCATAAGCACAAAGCCTAGTTCATTGTATTAGTCTCTACTACTTAGCTAGTCACTTTATTTATTGGAAGATGACCTTATCATTGTACCTGAAGGATGTAATAGCAAACACTGTTGAAAGGCTGAGGCCACCTCTGCTTCATTTTGCATCAGTGACAAAAATTTCATTAATTTTAATGATATGAAGGTAAGGTGTTAGTCATTCATATACTGTAATGTTTATGAAATAGTCCTTCTTTTGAATAGTAAGTGGTATAAGCATTACCATCTAAGATCCTTGCTTCTTTTCTCCTTGAACCATTCCTCTAATCTATAATTATTGTCCCCTGTGGTTTTAAAAATTTGGCAGGGTGTGCAGTTAAACAAGAATGGTGGCATACTTCACCTACTCTGTACTTATTAGCAACTATGAGAGCAGCTGTGCTATTGAGGAAACCCCCAAACATTTGAGCTAGAAAATAGTTACTTTTCCTGTTCATTCTGTTATATATAATCCATATATAATAATGGCAATTGCCTTTTCCGCTGCTAGTAAAATGAGACATGCTAAGCTAACAAGTGTCAGTGAAATGCCAATAGATAGGAACTAATTCACTTTTCAAAATTAAGGACTTTTAAAAAAAACCTCAAGACAACATGCTCAAATGCCACTGCAGAGTACATTTTGTAAGTAGGTAATAAACCTTTGAAAATATGGGAGAAACTGACACTCTCTCATATCCATATTGCATTGAAATGTGCTGTTACCTTATTTATAAATTCACAAACTCACATGGTAGGCAATGATCTGTTTAATGAAGTCACTTCACTTGAAGAGATGTAGTGCACTCTAAAATTACTTTGCATTCTAAATAAGTGAAACACTTTTTATCAATTTCCACATTATTCCTTTGTATCATATTCAGCCCTGAAGCAGAAATATTCATGCAGGTACCAGGGGGTAGACTCTGAGGTGTGTATTTGAAACAGAATGCATCACCCTGTAACAGCATGCACAGTTCCTTTGGGTAATTATTACTGTAACCACATCATTCCCTACATCATTCCTTGCTTGCTTTCAGTCAGAGCATTGTCCAGCCCTCCCTTTAAAAAAAAAAACCAAACCAAAAACAAAAAACAAAACAGTGACTTGGTACTTTGGGATACCAGGATTGATTAAAAGTTAGCATTTGGCTTTCTAGAGCCCCAAATGGTAGCACAGAGGGCAGTATTTTACTGCCTCCTGATTCTTTATCAGAATTCTTCTTATCAATGGAAGAAAGAACAAGCAGTCTTTCTTCTTGGTCGACGGTCCCACACATTGTGCGGGTCATACCCTCGATGCGGTCTTTAGTACGGAGCAGGAGTATCTGTGGGCGGTAGTTAAGGAAACTTCCGCCCTGTCATGGACGGATCATTTTCTGATCAGGGCAGAACTAAAGGCTATTGTCCACCCTCCCGGGGGTGGCGGACCGATTAGAACGGTCCGCCCTCGAAGGCTAATGGAACCAATTGGTTTCCAGAAAGCCTTAGAGGGTTTAATGGTTGGTAACGCCGGTGATTCTGTCGAAGCCCTGGTGGACACTTGGAATTCCAATCTCACCAGGGCTATTGACACAATCGCTCCCAAGCGTCCTTTCCAGCCCGCTTCGAATCGTAAGCCCTGGTATACCGAGGAGCTTAGGAGGATGAAGCGAGCTGGACAACGACTAGAGTGCGAATGGCGAAAGACTCGGCTCTCATCCGACAGAACTCGCCTTAGGAAACATCTTGATTCCTATAGGGAGGCTTTGCGTGCAGCGCGGAAATCTTTCTGTTCTGCACGCATTGCGTCTGCAGAGTCCCGCCCGGCAGAGCTGTTTAGGGTGGTGGGGGAGTTGACAAAGGTTCCTCCTGCGCCGAATCCCCTACTTAACCCGACGACAGCCTGTTGTGAGGCCTTTAATATCCACTTTGCAGATAAAATCTCTCGGATAAGAGCCGACTTAGACACCACTGTTTTGGCAGAATCTGTAGATGAGGCGTCCAGGAACTCCGTTGATGGCATTTTACTGGATCAATTGCAATCTGTGAGTACCGATGACGTGGACAAGCTGCTTGGAATGGTGAGGAAGACGACTTGCCCCCTCGATCCTTGTCCATCTTGGCTGGTCGTCCAGGGGGGGGATGCGCTGAGGGTGTTCCTTCGGGACACAATCAACGCATCATTCAGGGAGGGCAAAGTACCATCTTGTTTAAAGGAGGCGGCGGTTAAGCCACTCCTGAAAAAGCCTTCCCTGGATCCCCTGGACAGAAACAACTATAGACCAGTCTCCTTGCTCCCTTTTTTGAGCAAGGTGATCGAGAGGGCAGTTGCTTCCCAACTCCAAGCAGTCTTGGATGAAACCGATTATCTCGACCCATTTCAAACCGGCTTCAGGACAGGATTTGGGGTCAAGACTGCCGTGGTTGCTCTGACCGATGACCTCCGCTTGAGTATTGACAGGGGTAGTGTGACCCTGCTGGTGCTCTTGGACCTCTCGGCTGCCTTTGATACCATAGATCATGCCATCCTCTTAGATCGCCTGAGAGAGTTAGGAATTGGAGGCACTGCTTTGCAGTGGTTCCGTTCCTTCCTCTCGGGCAGATCTCAGAGGGTGAGGCTCGGGGACAGTTGCTCATCCAAAATTGAGCTTAATTGTGGCGTCCCTCAGGGTGCCATCCTGTCCCCGATGCTGTTTAATATTTATATGAAGCCGCTGGGGGAGATCATTCGGAGGCATGGAGCCCGGTGTCTTCAGTACGCTGATGACACCCAGATATATTTCTCCATGACAGATCATCGTCTCAGACCTCAGATGGCGTCTCACCTCTTAATGACTGTCTCAGAGCAGTAATGGGTTGGATGAGGAAAAAGAGATTGAAGTTGAATCCAGACAAAATGGAGGTACTCGCAGTCACAGGCCCAAAACCAGGTTTGGGAATACAGTCTCCAGTCCTGGATGGAGTCACACTCTCCTCTAAGGACTGTGTTCGCAGTTTGGGGGTGCTCCTTGACTCATCGCTTCACATGACTAGTCAGGTGAATGCGGTAGTCAGGAGTGCCTGTTATCAGCTTCGGCTGATACGCCAACTGCGCCCTTATCTGGACATGAGGGATCTGGAAACTGTGGTACACGCCCTGGTAACCTCACGTCTGGATTACTCCAATGCACTCTACATGGGGCTACCCTTGTGCCTAACCCGGAAACTACAATTGGTGCAGAACATGGCAGCCAGGGTAATTACGGGAACATCACGGAGGGAGCACATAACACCGGTGCTTAAATCCCTCCACTGGCTGCCGATTAGTTTTCGGGCGCAGTACAAGGTGTTGGTTTTGACCTTTAAAGCCCTACATGGCTTGGGTCCATCTTATCTTAGGGACCGCCTGTCCCCGTATGATCCCCCCCGCGCTCTACGGTCCTCTGGGAGGAATCTGTTACAGCCGATTAGAACTAGGCTGTCCCAGACCTCCCAGAGGGCCTTCTCCGCAGCCGCTCCCAGACTTTGGAATGGCCTGCCGGATGAGATCCGTCTTATTACTATCCTTGCTGCTTTTAAGAAAGCAGTAAAGACGGATCTCTTCCGGCAGGCCTTCCCGGAACAACTTTCAGCTGGGAGATGAGTTTTTAAATTGACGCCGCTCATTCTATTTTTGTTACTATATGTTTACAATTGTTTTTTATTAATGTGGCATTTTTAATTCTTGTTGTTGTTTAATTCTATTTTAAGGGGATGGGAGGGTGGGATTATGAGATGAGGGTTTGAGTTTTAACTTTGTTCTGTTTTTACACTGGTTGTTCCCCGCCCCGATTGCCACGCAGAGGGGCGGGTTATAAATAAAAATTATTATTATTATTATTATTATTATTATTATTATTATTATTGATTTTCAGCTTATATCTATGCATGTTTACTCAGAAGTCAGTGCCTTCTATTCAGTAGATCTTAAAGCAAAAGGTAAAGGCATTCCCCATTGACAAGGTTGTCAAGTTGTGTCTGACTGTAGGGGGTGGTGCTCATCTCTGTTACTAAGCTGAAGAGCCAGTGTTGTCCGAGGACTACTGTGTAATCATGTGGCCAGCATGATTGCACAGAATGCTATTTACCTTCCCACCAAAGTGGTATCTATTTATCTACTTGCATTTGCATGCTTTCAAACTGCTGGGTTGGCAGAAGATGAGACTAGTGATGGGAGATCACCCCATCACACGGCATCTGGGCCTCGAACTGCCAACCTGCTGATCTTGCAATCAACAAAGTCAGCATCTTAACAATTTGAGCCACCGCGTCTTACTTACTCCCAAGTAAGTGTGAATAGGATATCTGCCTTTCATAATTATTTTGACGAAAGACCAACTGAATAAAGGGGAGCTCCAATCAGAGCTGACACATACACTGAGTTATGTACTTTTTATTTGGAATGTATACCCCACCACACTGTAGAAACAGGACAGCAAAGTAGTGTTTAATCCAAAATATAATAGCAATAGTAATATCACTTACATTTCTGTACTGTTTTAGAGTGCTGAGCACTCTCTAAGTGTTTACAATCTGTTAGCCAATTGAGCCCAACAACTTGGGTACTCATTTTACTGACCTATGAAGGGATAGAAGGCTGAGTCAACCTGGAGCCCTGCAGGATTGAACTTACAATGTTTTGGCTGCAGTACCGGCATTTAAGCACTGTGCCACCAGGCCTCTTAGACTTGAAGTTGTTATGATAGAGACAATCCTCTAGGAATTTGGTTTGTTTATAATTCCACTAGGACAGTTTGATACCTGAGGAAGTGAAGTAGTGTTGAACGCGGGATACAAGACTTAAAGTTGGTGTAACAGGGACAGTTCTTTTCATGGATTTGCATTTAGCCCATTAGCAATTTAGTCAAGTACTGGTATAGGAAGTATTGTTTGTCAGTAGTCTATTTTGTAAAGCACAGTTTGTTCCTTTCTCTAGATGGTTCTATAATTGTTAGTTAAAGGTAAAGGTATTCCCTGTTGACAAGGTTGTCAAGTCGTGTCCGACTGTAGGGGGTGGTGCTCATCTCCGTTACTAAGCTGAAGAGCTAGTGTTGTCCAAGGACTACTCTGTGATCATGTGGACAGCATGGTTGCACAGAACACTGTTTCCCTTCCCACCAAAGTGGTACCTGTTTATCTACTTGCATTTGCATGCTTTCGAACTGCTAGGTTGGCAGAAGCTAGGATGAATGACAGGAGCTCACCCCATCATGCAGCACCTGGGCCTCAAACTGCCAAACTGCCAATCTTGCAATCAACAGAAGGGCTGAGCAGACTGCCAGAAAAAAATCCAACTTGAGACCACTTTAACTGCCCTGTCTCAGTGTTAGGGAATCATGGGAACTGTAGTTTATTGTGGCACCAGAGCTCTCTGACAGAGAAGGCTCAATGTCTCAGAAAAAACTACAGTTCTCATTATTCCCTAGCATTGATCCAGGACAGTTAAAGTGGTCTCAAGCTGCGTTATTTCTGGCAGTCTGTTCAGGTCCAGAGTCAGCGTCTTAATCACTTGAGCCACTGCATCCCATGAAATTGTTAGTTTCTTGATATGTTTTGGTTTGCGTGATTTTAATTTATTATATTATTAGTAGTTACTCTCTATGTTCTTTAGTTACTTTTTGTTTATTTTTTGTTTTTGTTTTTTTATATTATATTTGGTACCTTGTATGCTTTGCTCCTGGTTTGTTAGGCATAGTTTTCAGGACAGCAACAACATAATGATCAAATCACAAATAATCACATTTAAACTCATCCTAAAAACAAAATAGTCTGAAAGCAATGAATATGCAAATCAAGAAGGCTAACAGTTAGTATTGTTTTCCAAAGCTTGCTGAAATAAAAATTATGTTGTATCTCTGTTTTCCACCATTGAAGAGCTGGAGCTGAGTTGTTTCTAGAAGCTTCGCTGAGAAAGAAAATTCATAATCTAGGTACTGTTACCAAGACTGCTCTTCTGTATGTATTTGGTCAAAAACAAGGGCTATTCCACAATACAAAGCTATTTCACAATACATTGCACTATGATTTAACTTTATCTGCTATGGTTCAGTCTTATGGAATCCTGGGATTTGAATTCAGAGAGGGTTGCTTCAACCAGAGTGCTGCAGAGCGTCACCAAACTACATGCCCAGGAGGCCATGGGATGTTACCATGGCAGTTCAAATGGAATCATAGTGCTATAATTTTGGATGTGAATGGGCTCCAAGTTCCAGAGAAAAGTCTTATCTGATTATCTTTTTATATGAGATAATTTACATAAGAAGAAATTATTTTCTAAAGTAATCTGGGCCCAGGCAGTATTTGAAAAGCTGATCCTTGGGCTTCAGGAGACAGAAGACTGTTCCTGAGTGGGCATGGAATTGGGCCCTTGGTACAATAGGTTAATGAAATGTGTCTTTTGATGAATTAGCAATAGAGTGTTATGGAAGCTAGAAAGAAACAAAGGATATCAAGAGCTGCCAAGCTCCATGAAGGTCTATCTGTATCAGGTTTGTTGACTGATGCTTGCCTTCATGTTGCTTCTCACTTCTGGCTACCCTAAGGTGACCCTTTCATGGGATTTTCTTGGCAAGATTGATTAGAAGCCTTCCTCTGAGGCTGAGAGAGAGTAACTTGCCCAAGCTCTCCCAGTGGGTTTCCATGGCTGAGCAGGGATTCCAGTCTCCCAGAGTCTTAGCCCAGCACCTTCACCACTATGCCATGCTGGCTCGCAACATCAACATGTGGGATATCTCTGTTACTCTCTAGCCATGTTTCCTTTACAACTGACACTAAGACCTATAGTTTTGCTACATTCTGGTGAAAAATTGATGAAGCTACCAAAACAAAGTAACATTTCTCAGATCCTGCAAAGCAAAAAGATAGGAGAGAGGACCAAAGCTACAAAATTTTGGTGAGAGGCATAATTATATGGGGTTTGGATCCTAGCCATTACCTCAATTTTCTGTAACATTTTTCAATATGTCACAATAACCAGACTTTCCTAAAATATATAAAAGACAGCTGCTCTTTTCTTAACCATATGTCTTTCATTTTTCCATTTTTTTGAGGGATGTAAAATATAGGCTCTTGTTCATCTTGATTTGGCTCTTTAAAAATCAGATGAGATCCTTTCTGTGTATAACTGTGACATTGTTTTCATATGATATATTATGATGTAACTACTTGAATTAACTTGCTGTCCTATCATCATTCAAAATTCCATCTAACCTTTGCACTAATAAAAAAAAGTTTTTCACAATATTTCCCCAAAAGCAATATCCAGGTGATTTATTTATTATGAGGCACAAAAGCTAAATTGCTAAACTCCTTCATGTGCAGTGTGATGGTAAATAACAGCCTATACACTAATTAAGAAACTCTGATAATAAAAACACTGACATTGTAACAGTTAATAACACAGTACATTAGCTTTTAGAGCATGCATTTCAAGTAAAATTAATGACATCTATTGGTAATATTGCACAAAATAGGCTGGAAATTAAAATTCTGATGCAAGTCTTGGCAAAGAAATAGCTTCAGTGATAAAATGGCGATAGATGTTTACAACAAAGTTACAGAGCCCTTGATACAGTGAGAGCTGAGGCCAAGAAAAAAATTAGTGAATAACTCGAAGTCACATGGAAGATTTATGACGAATTTAGCTGTCTATCATTCATGTCTAAGGGCTCCTCTGTAGCAGTGATAGCGGCAAAAAAACATACTTTTCCAGAATCACCATGATGCTAACCAGCAAAGCTTTTTTCCCCCCCGTGAAATCTTTTATTATATACTGTAAGTGTATATTTACAGTATATAAAAATCATTGAACCTTCAATTAACAATAACAGAAATACTGAAACATCTGAGTATACCTATCATCTTCTTTTCTTCTTTTCTACTATAAATATTTTACTTCCTTTGAATAAACATTTGTACACCGTGTTTGATATTGATATATTTAAATTCACTTCCGTTAATTGTCTAGTCAGTGTTAACTTCTGTATTGTCATCGCTATCCTATCATTCTTGATCTTATTATCTCTATATTATATATTACCAATATTAATTCCATCTATTCTTACAATATGACAGTATTAAAGCTTTTAAATTAATAATCTAACTGTAGCATGTATAAAGCTGTGGCCCAGTGGTGGCCATGAACATTTCATGAACATTATAGTTTCCACATAATCTCTGTACTGGCCATCCCCTTCCACATTCTCTGTTACCTTCCCTGTTACAAGTCAAAAGGGAATGATACCAGCCTTGAAAACTACATAGAGCCGAAAGAGGAAGTGAGAAATATTGACTTAATATGTCTCTCCTTTAAAAAAAAAAAAAAAAAAAGCAGAGGCATTTAAAAAGGGTAAAATGCAAGGTGGAAGAGGAACAGAGGGACTCATTTCAGTTATGTGGGAATGGAATGAAGCAAAGCAGCCAGGAGAAGGAAGAGGGAAAGAGAGAGATGTTGTGTTCCATCTACACTGGTTATGGCTGGTTTTCTTTTTCTCTCTTTCTTCCTGACCCCTTTTAGTTTGCCTCATCCTTCCACTTGTATTTTTTTTCCTTCTCCTTTCTATCTTCCCCTTCCAATTTGTTTCTTTTAATCCCTTCATCTCTCTTGTCTTCTTTGTGTCTTAGGGGGGTTGCAGACTGCCAGAATAGTGTGAATTCAGTCCACTTTTAGGGTTAGGGTTAGAGTTAGGGAACCATGGGAACTGTATTTTATTGTGGCATCAGAGTTGTCTGACAGAGAAGGCTCAATGTCTCAGAAAAATAACAGTTCCCATGATTCCCTAGCACTAACCCTAACCCTAAAAGTGGACTGAATTCACACTATTTCTGGCAGTCTGCAACCCCCCTTAGTCCCAGACAGTGTGTTTGGGGTAGGATAGCAGAAAAGTTGACAACAAGAGAGAGAATGTATGTGTTTACTTTCTGTGAAATGGAGGTTGAGATGAAACAAAAAAACTATTGATTCAAAAGAATGTTCTTGTGGTTTTGAGGCTCAGGCCCTGCCTATGTCTTCTTCCTAGCTTCTTAGACATGTTATTTGTCTCTCAACCTCATAGGTTTGCTTTATGTGAAGCAGGTGTTTTCTGACTTGTCATTCATACCATGGCAGATACTTTGCAAAAATGCTCAAGATGCTGAAACCCAAAATCTTTTGTTCTGAATCTTCCTAAATACCACTTCATTTTTAAAACATGAGAATGGACCTAACACTATAGATCAGAAGTTATTTTGAGGAACAGTTTAGTAAACTGTCAAAACAAATTTATCCAAAATACCCATTTAATATTGCCTTTCCATTGGCACTAAGCTATAGCCAAATGGGAATACTGTTTCACCGTCGTTGGGGAAAAGTCCATTTGCTTGGGATCAATTCATTTTAATTCAGTTGATATTGAGTGAATGACTGTTGAAGTAAAGAATGTGTGGAGAACCTTAAGATGCTAAATTGGGTTTGAAGAAATAACCAAGATTTTAAAGGGACTGAATTCCAAAGGGCAAAGCTTGGAAATGTTCATATTACCACTATCACCACAAAAGTTAGTCATAACAGTTTTTCTTTTGTTAACATGCTATTGTTAAAAAATACAAAATGAGTCAAAAGGGGACTAGACAGGGTTGTCCCCTCTGACCTTTACTGTTTATTTTAGCATTGGAAACCCTATTGAGAAATATAAGACAACAGAATTTATGAGGTGAGAGTAAAAAAAGAGCAGTTCAAGCTGAGAGCTTATGTGGATGATCTTGCAATAATGACACAAACTCATTGGACTCAATGAAGGCTCTTTTTTTTGCGGGGGGAAATAAAGCATTTGGCACATGCTCTGGGTTTAATGTGAATTGTGACGAAACAAAATTACTGACTAAAAATATGACTTCAGAAGAGGAAAACCAACTAACTGCACTTCCAGATTTTAAAGTGGGAAAAGGGATTAAACATTTGGGAATTCCAATTATGAATAATAATAATTTATTATTTTATAACAGTTAATTAAAAGTTTAGAAAGAAATCAAGAAATTTACAAAAATGGGAAAACTTAAATTTATCCCCTTTGGGTAGAATTGCAGTAATAAAGCAAATGTTTTGCCAGGGCTTTTATTTCTCTTAAACTAAATAAATCCCTATTATAAGAAATTGAATACCTTTTGTGCAATGGCAGAAAGAGATTTTTAGATTTGCCTGGAAAACAAAGAAACCCAGAATAAAATTTAATGTATGATGCTAAGGAAAGAGGCAGCTTATGCCAAATTGTATTATGAGGGCTGTTGATTTGTATGGTTTATGGAATGAATATTGCTTAGAATTTGTGAAGGCTATATTTTAATATTTGGTTGGCATGCTGAAGTTTAGGCACGTGCTGATTTTTTTTTTTTAATCATTGTATTAGAAAGGCTCTCCTACAAGTTTGGTACAAGTATAAACAGAGCCTTTTTCCTAAGATAATATTAGTCACCTCACTGTAGGAAGCCATTTTTTATAGGAATGAATGGGCTAAAAACATTACTACTGTTTCATAGCTTTAAAAAAACAACCTAATGTTAAAATCACTGCTGAAAAAATTAATGTGTAATGAAATAAATTTTTAATGGTGCTTTTAGATTAGAAGGCAATGTTGTGGTCGATATTTCTTTTAAATGGAAAGTAATTTCAACATTGCTCAGTTCTGTTGAATGCATGCAAGCTTAAAACTCACCTTTGAGTAACAATAAAGGATGAGCTAAATAGTGACATATTAAGTCATCCACACTGGTTTTACTGGTTAAAGTTTTTCTGCTGGTAGTTTATCCTATGATGAAAATCAGTTCTCATCTGTTGTGATAGCAGTAATGAAATTTATCCTAATCTTTAAAACATTAGAATTGTTTCAGTGTGCTTTTCATCAGTATCTATAGCACATATATCTCTTTAAGAAAACTGGCCACTGTAAGCAAAAATATAGTTGACTCATGAGCAAGATTTGAGTTGAGCCCCTTTGCACCGGTACAAAGATGTCCAAATGCCGTTTTTTGGATAACAAAATGGCCACAACTTTATTCATCTGTAGGGTCTGAAACAGCCAAAATTCTTCACTTTATTATAACTTCCTTCTTGACACATGTGTATGTGTGCATGCCATAATTCCTGATGCAATCCTCACCATAATCATGTCAAGCCATCAGGGATAAGTTACACCTCCAACAAAGCATATGTCAAGAAGTGTCTCACACAAGTTGCTAAACATATAATCAAATCATCCCCCCATCTAAATTTTGACGTCATCTCTATGATTGATGATGTAAGAGATTTTTAAGCTAATGATGTAAACCATTCATCCCTCTTGACAGACCAAATATTTTAAATTCAGATATCCAATTATCCCCGGGGGGGTGTCCCTGCCCCACCACAGGAGGGGGCCAGCCTAGCTTGGCATCCCCTCCCCCCCAAGAAGGACCCATTTAATATGAGAGACAATGGAATCCAAGTATACAGCACAGCCTACTGGGGAGAGATGAACCCCATCACCCCTGTACAGATGTGGCAAATCAACCCTGACCCGGTCATGCTGCACACATGAGGCCCCCAAAACTTCCAACCTCCTCAAAACACTCCTATTCATCCAGTGACGAGCCACGTTAATAGCAGAATCTTTCCATGCACCAGGCCAAGTTTGTCGCGGCAAAAGCTTGGTCCATAAAAGAACAGCCCCTGGTAACTGTCGTCGTACTTCCTGTAGGTCCACCATATCCTTCGGACTAGCTGCAATCCGGTGATCTTGACCAAATCGTTCTCACCCAGGTGAATGAGTAGTATCCGAGGAGGTGGGAAGGTAACAGCCAACTTGATGATTCATAGGAGAAGGGCCCCCCATAGCATGCCTCTCCGCCCAAACCAATGGATGCGCCCAAATCGCTCTAGACCCAAGTTTGGATCTCAGCCCGACTGGATAGCATGCCGTTCGGCCCAAAAGACCAAGCTGTGACCAACAATCCAGATGTCACCCTGTTCTTGACCTGCTCAACAGAAAAACACACATTAGAACATCAAGGCATGATTGCATCGGCCCCCCGGGACTAGAAGCCAACATCTAACCAGCCTAAGGGCGAATGTAAGATTTAAATGCTCCTGAGCGCCATCGCCCAATACGTCGGATCACAGCATAACTTAGGCCGTGAGTTACTGTAGCCATCACAGCTCCGATCTGAAATGAATGAGAAAAAATTGGGCTGCTGGTAAACCCGCATGCTTCAGAGCCTCCCGCAACACCGCTCGAAATTGAAACTGCGTCAATGGAAGGCCCGAGACATGCAAAAACAAATAACCAGGGCATGCTGGGTGTAGTCTGAGGTAATCTATCAAGGCCAATACTGAGCAGATCTGGTCCTTGGGAGCTCTGGACAAGACTATGGTTTGACCCCCTAGCCAACTGGTCCGTCTTTGAATGCCTAAAACACAAATGCAGGCCCTGCTCCAAAACTTGAACATCAGATAACAATAGTGCCCTGCCTGACGTATTGAAGCGAGAACTGGGGACAAGCTCGCTAATTCTGGTAGCAGCAAAAAAGGCCAACGAAAAAGCAGCCTGAAACAAGGTAACTTTCTCAGGCGAGGAGCACACCACTTGGATAGAATGCCAAATCTGTATAAAGATTGCATCCGTCACCGGCATGAAGGCATCGCGTGCCATAGGGAGCTCCCTAGACCATCCCTCCAATGCCCTCCGAACCCTAAAATTTACAGTAGGATCCGGACCCGACCCCCCCCCCCCCCGCCCGGGAGTAAAAAGCCAGCACTGCCAACCTTCCCCTAATGGTAACCGGAGACAACCCAGACTTTCTGAGTTGAACTGCAAAGCAGAGTATAACGTCCACCCTCAAGGACCAAACCTCGATTTCACCCACAGCCACAAGAAACTCTCTAAAAGCTCGCATTGCAAGCTAATATGACTTGCGTGTAGAAGAGGCAATGGAGTGCAGAATAGCTCTCTCGATCTCTATCCTTCAAAGTACCACAGATGGGCTTGTACTGTCAAAGGCTGTGCTGCTAGCTCTTGAAACCTATGAAACTGAAAATGCCAAAGGGCATCTGCCAGGGGATTCAATAGGCCAGGCATGTGGCATGCCTGGAACAACACATTGTATTTTAAATACTGTAATACCATGATCTGACCAAAGCCATCACCCTTGGAGATTTAGAGCTCTGTGAATTGATAACATGAACTACTGCCTGGTTGTCACACCAAAACCAAACAGTTTTCTGAGCAAATTGCTTTGGCCAAAGATAAACTGCAACCACAATAGGGAACAGTTCGAGAAAGGTAAGATCACTTGTCAAACCGTTACTCACCCAACCCTGAGGCCAACTTCCCGCCACCCACTGCCCCTTCCAGTATACACCAAAACCATGGGCCCAGATGCATCAGAATGAACCTGAAAATCTGCCTTTAAGAGCATTTCGCTCCTCCAGAATGATACACCATTGAATTCATCAAGAAATGAATCCCAAATCTTCAAGTCCTCATGTATCCCACTGTTAATGCGGATGTGGTGATGGGGGGAAGACACTCCCTTCGTGGTATTGTATAGACGAGCACAAAAAGCCCATCCAGGAACTACTACTTTGCAAGCAAAATTCAACAAACCTGTTAGAGATTGAAAGTCATGCAACGTGGTCTTATTCTTACCTCTCATTGCCCTTACCTGTTATCTCATTAGGTCCAATTTCTCATTCGGGAGGCGAGATAAACCCTCAATTGTATCAAGCTCAATGCCCAGAAAGGTTAAACGGGTGGCAGGGCCCTCTGTCTTCTCGTTAGCCAAAGGCACTCCCATCTCGTCCATCCAAACATGAAAAGCCGACAAAGTGTCCCAGCACGTTGTCATGCCGGGGGCTCCAGCAAACAGGAAGTCATCTAAATAATGCGCAATTGCAGAATTGCCAGACCTCTTCACCGCACACCAGTGCAAGAAGGTACTAAACTTCTCAAAAGCCAAGCAAAAAATGGAACAGCCCATTGGCATTGCCTTGTCAAAAATAGTACATTCCCTCAGATTGGAAGCCCAGCAAGTCAAAATCTTCAGGGTGTACTGGAAGTAGCCTGAAGGCAGATTTTATATCACATTTTGCCAAAAGAGCTCCCTTGCCCAAGACTCTAACCATCTGCACTGCTGAGTCAAATGATGCATATTTCACAGATGCCAACGCTGGGTCAATAGCATAATTCACGGACTCCCCTTTGGGGTAAGAAAGATTGTGAATTAAACGATACTCACCTGGTGTCTTCTTTGGTATCACACCCAGCGGTGACAACCGTAATGTTGGCATTGGCAATTGTTTATGGAGCCCAGATATCCTTCCTGCTGCCAGCCCTTTTGCCAGCTTGTCCCTAACAATCCCCAGTAACTCCCTCACTAAATGTGCATTAGGTGCAAAATGATAAACTCTTAAACCAGAATATGGAATGTGAAAACCATGTGTAAAACCATCAAGTAAATACTGGGCAGAATCCCACTTAGGATAAACCCCCAACCAAGCAGTTAAAACGTCTAACTTAATGGGCTTTGGTGCTTTTTCCTCCAGCTGGGGTTGCCTGAGGGGCAGCTCCAGCTCTGGTCTGCTTACCTTTGAAGCAGGAAGTGCTGGGGTGATTCCCTCCGCAAGTGCTACATAGGTGCTCAAACTTGCAGGTCTGCCACCTGCACTTACCTGCATTAAACTCCTAACAGACTCCTGATAATCTCTTTCCCCCGTGCCAGGCCTCGCATACTGCCCTCTCAGCTGAGTGACCATAGGCACGAAGCCGTTGTCATACCTCCTCAAAGGGGAGGCACCAACCATCATGTCCGCCCATAGCTCAGCTTGTAAGATCCAAAGCAGCACGCATCCGAAACTGCTCGTCATACAGAAGCCAAGCAGACCCTCTCGAATTAAAGTGACAATTAGTGTATGCCTTTATCATTATCTCCTGATACTTGGATAAATCCGGAGACCTTAAAGGCTCCTTCTCCTCAATGATACCCCTATAAATTGTAAACCCCATTATCCAATTAACAAAATTCCTCTCTAACTTCGGGTGTTTGTGTCCCTTGAACTCCTTAGGTAGACTAAATACAACTCCGTCATTCACCATAATTCTCGGTTCTGGGTCACGGAATGTTAAAGAAAAAAGATCAATAAACTCACCCTTCCAAATCCGCTCCTTCATTGTGAGTGGGAGATGGGAGCCTAAAGGAGTGGACATACCCACGTAAGGGTTGCAATCAGCCGTTCTTTCCACCCCCACTTGACCTAAGGCTCCTACTGTAGCAGCTCCTTTGGTGGCACCTACCTTGCCCACCAAGGGCTGCTCCACCTGGACCCTTGCTACCTGAGTCTGAATTGCCCCAGCCGCTGCTGAGGGTGTGCTCAGTGAAACTGAGGGTGAACACTCAGCTTCGCTGCCCTGGCCAGCTTGAACACCAGGCACCCATACTGCTGCTGGCCAAGACCCCAAGGAGATAGATAAAGTAGATGCACTTGAGCCCGCCAGCTGCTGCAGGATATCCACTGACGCTTGAGCACCTCCAACCGAGTGTGATGCAATGGGGGCTCAGCTGTTATGCTGCAGGGTGGAAGAAGCACCTCCCACCACATTGCTCAATACTTCTGGGGCTTCCGCAGCCGGCCCTCTGGCCTGGCCTGAACCTGCTGTACCACCTTATACAAATCAGCCAATGTAGGCTGCGCAGACGCGGAGGCCGCTGCTCCCTGCTGTACCAAACCTGGAACCTTTTTCATAAGCTCCATCACATCAGCTACAGTTGGCTACCCACCCTCCATAGCTGTAGCATCTATTGGCTGGAAGGGCTGAGGTTCCAGAAATACCACCCTGCACCCCTCTCTGAGCTAGTTGCTCACAAACAGCCACACATGCTTGCATTGTACGTCCCAACTGAGCCAGGTGGGCAACAATCTCATCCTCACAACCCTGGGCCTTGGTCGAATGCTTAGGCGCCGACTGGCCGGTGCCAGATCCAGCAGGCGCCGCACGCCCCTTGGATTGGGACTTGCTCCATGGCATGATGACAAATTCCCTCTTTATAATTACCAAGCCCCTGGTTATAATGTCCCAAGCAGGAACTAGAACCCTTTAAACAAGTCACAGACCAATGAGGAAAAATTCCTCCCTTAAATCAAATAAGCCTCGGTGGCTATAGTGCCCCAAGCAGGGACAAAAAAATGTTTATAGTGTCCAAAACAGGGACAGCAAACCCTCCACAAGTCCCAGATCAATGAGGAAAAACTCCTCCTTAATTAACAAGCCCCAAGCAGGGACAAAAAACTGTCTACAGCATCCCAAGCAGAGACAACAAACCCTCCACAGGTCACAGACCAACGAGGAAAAAAACCCGTCCCAACTCAACAAGCCCTGATGGTCAAACCGTCCAATGCAGGGACAAGGCACACACACCCCCGTGGGCCGCAAACCGAAGAGGAAAAAATTCCTCCCCAAAACAGCAAGCCCTTGGGTGCTCCAAAGCCCGAAGCAGGGACCAGCACCATGCTCACCAACCGGGCGACCAGGCCCACTGCCCAAGCCCCGCTGGCTCTTCCCGACTCGGCAGCCGATGCTGTCTCTCGGCTGCCAAAAATAAAATGGCTGCCTCCACGTGGCAGAGGGGGATTAAATTTATAGGCAAAAGATAAATGTAATAGTATTCCCCATTGACAAGGTTGTCAAGTTGTGTCCGACCGTAGGGAGCGGTGCTCATCTCCATTACTAAGCCAAAGAGCCAGTGTTGTCAGAGACTATCTGTGATCATGTGGTCAGCATGATTTGCACAGAACGCTGTTTATATAAATTTATAATTTATAACAAATTATGCATAATTATAATATTTCTCTATAATAAAATAAATACAAGTTAATCAGCCTAAATACATAATAATAATAATAATAATAATAATAATAATAATAATAATAATTTTTATTTATATCCCGCCCCTCTGCTAGGTAATCGGGGCAGCGTACAGTATTTCAAAACATCAGAACAAACATCAAACAAATAAATCAAATTCGAATCTCATCCCTCCCTCCCATACCCTCCCATCCCCCCAGAACAATAAACTAAGCAAGTTAAATGGCAATAATTAAAATATACAGTTTAGAAATACAAAATAAAATACAAAAATACATTATAATCTTCCGAGGGCTGCAGGCTAATCAAAATAGTCCTCCACAGCTTGAGAATGCCAGCGGGAATGGAAACAGTCCTCCGCGGCTTGAGAATGCCAGTGGGACATGGAAACAGGCAGGGGCTTTATGTCCGCCGGTGCTCCTCCCCTGCTGCCCGTAGGTGTGGCGACTCAAGCCACTCAGGTGGTCCTCCGAGGGCTGCAGGACGGCCGAGCAGTCCTCCGCGGCTTGAGAATGCCAGCGGGAGATGGAAACAGGCAGGGGCTTTATGTCCGCCAGTGCTCCTCCCCTGCTGCCTGCAGGTGCGGCGACTCAAGCCGCTCAGGTGGTCCTCCGAGGGCTGCAGGACGGCCGAGCAGTCCTCCATGGCTTGAGAATGCCGGCGGGAGATGGAAACAGGCAGGGGCTTTATGTCCGCCAGTGCTCCTCCCCTGCTGCCTGCTGGTGCGGCGACTCAAGCCACTCAGGTGGTCCTCCGAGGGCTGCAGGACGGCCGAGCAGTCCTCCGCGGCTTGAGAATGCCGGCGGGAGATGGAAACAGGCAGGGGCTTTATGTCCGCCAGTGCTCCTCCCCTGCTGCCTGCAGGTGCGGCGACTCAAGCCGCTCAGGTGGTCCTCCGAGGGCTGCAGGACGGCCGAGCAGTCCTCCGCGGCTTGAGAATGCCGGCGGGAGATGGAAACAGGCAGGGGCTTTATGTCCGCCAGTGCTCCTCCCCTGCTGCCTGCAGGTGCGGCGACTCAAGCTGCTCAGGTGGTCCTCAGAGGGCTGCAGGACGGCCGAGCAGTCCTCCGCGGCTTGAGAATGCCGGCGGGAGATGGAAACAGGCAGGGGCTTTATGTCCGCCAGTGCTCCTCCCCTGCTGCCCGCAGGTGCGGCGACTCAAGCCACTCAGGTGGTCCTCCGAGGGCTGCAGGACGGCCGAGCAGTCCTCCGCGGCTTGAGAATGCTGGCGGGAGATGGAAACAGGCAGGGGCTTTATCAAAGTTGTATGCTTTCAGAAAAGGAGAATCCTAGCCTAACCTACCACAGGGGCTACAAAGGTGATTCTTTCTCTGCTAGCAACACATCACACAACTGTTGGCATGAGTACCAAGAGAAGATTCTCCAAAGATCATCTTAATGGGCAAGAATATTGTTTATCTGCCACTCCTTCAGTTAGCCATTTAGGGTAGGGATGGCAATTGCATAATCCCCCAGATGTTGTTGGAATACAGTTTCCAGCAGCCCTAGACAGCTTAGCTCATGGTGAGGAATACTGGGAATTAAAATTCAAGAGTGTCCGGAGGGCTGCTGTTTCCACACCTGATTTAGGGCATTAAAGTTTAGTATCAGCACTTTGACCTGGTCCCAGAAACTGATTTGAAACCAATGAAACTGACACAGTAATGGGATATTTTCAAAATGACCTGGGGGCAAATTGCTGCTTTCTTTTACACTGTCAGGGTTGGTTTTTTTAAATTACCTTCAGAAGGTAGCCCTGCATTGCTTGTAATCTAGACCAGAGGTTACTAGTGTGTGGATAACTGCAGTGAGGCTATCTGTGACCATGTAGGATTATAGCTGGTATATCAGCCAAATGTGATAAAAGCCACTCTGAACTTGGGGTCTCAAGCGACAAAATACAGCAGAGTGCATATGTGTCATATTGTTATAAATATGAATCAGGCAGTCAGAAACCAGTAAGCCAGAGAGGGGGATGTCTGTGTGCATTAAAGATTATTCTCACTGAGTTTCTTACGGACAGTTAGTGTGGTGCCCGAACAATATTTCAGCCTGTATCTTGTGAATTTCAGCCATTCATATGAGTTATCCATCTGACTGCTGATTTGTATTCAAACTTCTGATTCTTTATTTAGTAATAGATTATTCATGCCTGTGTTGTTTACTACATATTAATATTGATCTAGACACATGCATTGTTATGCATTCAGGGTCCTGTGGCTTTTATAAACATTAACAGACTTAACTCTGTGAATCTCCTAGATCTGTGGTTATCATAACTGCTTAGTGAAGCTGGATGCTGTATCATCCTTTTTCCTGACTCCTAACAGTGGTTCCAGAGGAGGCAACCAGGACAGTAAAAAGTCTAGAAATAAAGTCCCATGAAGAATGGCTTAGGAGGCTGGGTATGTTTAGCTTGGAGAAGAGAAGATGAAGAGGTGACATGATAGCCATCTTTAAAAGTTTGAAGGGATGTTATGTGGAAGATGGACCAGCTGTTTTCTGCTGGTTTAGAGAACATGAATCAATGGACTTAAGTTATAACAAAAGAAATCCTACCTAAACATTTGGAAGAACTTTCTGATGGTAAGAGCTGTTCAACAGTGGAATGGAATGCTTTTGAGGGTGATGGGCTTGCTTTTTGCGGGACTGAAAAATGTGAATTGCTTTATTAGAGCAAAGAGAAAGTGCATTGTCTAGAACAGTGTTTCCCAAAGTGAACGGTAATGCCCCCCTGAGGGTGTTGGAAAGCTCCAGGGGGACACCGAGAGGAAAAAGGGCAGCAGGGGTGGTGAGGAAAATGGGGAATGGCAGGGAATTGTGGGGATGAAAGTTGCATGAAACTTCTTTTGTGCACCATTATCGGACAGGACAGAGGGAGGCTGAATAGGGAGCTGTTTGGGGAACAAGCTGTCTGTCCATCCAGGCTGCAAGGCGAGAGACCCCGCATGGCTCCTCTGGTTTTGCCTCACCCTGAAGCAGAGCAAACAGACACTGTCCTTCCTCTTTTCTCACTCCCTCCCCTCTTTGGGCACCAAAATACTTGCCACCTCCACTTTTTTTTGTAGAAACTGCTCAGCTTCCCCCTGCAAAGAGTCCAAGGAGGAAAGTGTCTAAAGGTAAGAAAGACACGGGCTGGTTCCAGTGCAAAAGGGAAGTGAGGCATCAGGTGTATGCAAGCTCTCCTCCATTCCCTCTTGCCTTGGCTAGCTAGCTCAAGCCAGCTAGTCAAGGTGAGAGGGAATGGAGGAGAGATTGTGTGTGTCTGCCCCTCCCTTCTCTTTTGCCTTATCTAGCAGGCTTGAGCTAGGCAAAAGGGAAGGGGGCAGACACATGCAAGCTCTCCTCCTTTCCTCTTTGCTTTGGCTAGCTAGCATGGAAAAGGTGCTAGGGTTGTCACCCAAGAGGAAAGGGGGTGGTAGCTTGAAAAGGTTTGGAGACCACTGGTTTTCAACAATGGTTCTTAACCTGTGGTCTGCAGACCCCCAAGGGACCACAATATCCTCAGAGGGGGGCTTGAAAGACTTGAAGGTTGCTCAGACCACCTCCTCTGCACAGCAAAGTAGCCATGTGACAGGAACCAAGTCAAAGGCTGACTGGCTGGCTGGCTGGCTGGCTGGCTGGACTCGCACATTACCTGCCATATGGTTGTTCCACTGTAAGGAGGAGCCAGCCAGCCAGCTTTTGATTTTCTCTCCTTCCCTCTCTCCCTTTCCTCCTTTTTAGGGTAAAGACAGGACACTTAAAACACAGATCTGAAGTGATACAACTGGGGAGGTGTGGATGGCAATCTTTTATTCCAAACTCTTCAAACAGTGACACTGACAACCTTAGGCTGAACCACCTACACCCCCCTCCTGTCTCCCCCTCTTCCTCCTCAACTACCACCACACATCAACTGCTCCCACATCCCCAAACTCAAATTCCTAAATTTTGTAACTCCAAGCTGGATATGCAAAGTTGTTTTTTTGTTTTGTTTTGTTTTGTTTTTTAAGAGAGAGTTTGGAAGAAAAGATCCCACTCCCTGCCAACTCTTGTTGCATTACCTCAGATCCTTGTTTTAGGTGTCCTGTCTTTTCCCTAGAAAGGAGGGAAGGGGAGAGGGGGGGAGAGAGAGAGAGAAGAAAAGGCTGGCTGCCTGGCTGGACCTGTGTGTTGCTGTTTAATCTGCTCCGGGGCAAACTGGCAGGAAGAAGCAGGAGAAAAGTCTTCTCTCCCCATCTGGCATCTCCGAGGGAAGGTTTAACAGATGATGTAATTGTTAATGGTTCAGTGTTCAGATATTATTATTATCATTGTTGTTGTTGGGCTTTTAAATCTTGAGGTAAGTCTTGGGGTCTGCAGCAAAAAGATATTTAAAAGGGTGCATCCCCTGGTAAACAAAAGGCTAAGAACCACTGGTCTAGGCAGTTAAGGAAATTAGAATTTAAAATGAGATGTAAAGTACTTTGCCCAGACTGCCTACCTCTTGGTATAGATTTTAAAGGAGCATTTGATTGGTCTTTATATAGTGCTGGGTTTATAGTAGTTTCATTTTATATGTCAAAAATGTAAGAGCTGTGCTGTCAATAAATTTATGTAAACACTGACACTGCTCAGTGTGAGAATCTGGTAGGGTTTAACCAAACATGTACTTGGGGTTTAACCAAACATGTACTTAGGATCTGAAATCCAGACCACAAAAGTCTGTATTTTGTTGAAAGTAAGTTTGAGGCATTGGCTTGCAGGGCTGCATTACAGTTCAGATGGCTAAAACATTCCCATGCAGTGTGCTTCTTTTGTTTAAATCAGGGGTAGGCAACCTTTCCCCTTTAAGGGCTGAGGGACTTCAGCTCCCAGAAGCCTCAGCCATGTTGGCCAATAGTCCCATGTTGCCCAATAGCTCCTAGGATTCTGGGAGCTGAAGTCCCTCGGCCCTTAAAGGGGAAAGGTTGCCTACCCCTGGTTTAAATGGCTCTAACAATGGTATAATTACTGAAAAATCATGTGTCTCTTCAACTTTGCCTCTTCAGCAAAGATCCCCTGATCTTCAAGTTCCCTGATCTTCTGGCGGAAGCGAGACCCAAACTTTCAGTGTTAGCTCCAGACAAATCTTCAGTGATGACACAGACAGACCTGTTCTGGCATGTTGCTGGTCAAGGATTCCCTTTCTGAGTGCCAAAGTCTTGATTCAACAAAATGGGGCAAATTGTATTTGATTCATTTGTTCTTGACTTCCTCCCTTGCTTAAATTCTAAGTTCCCTTTGCTCATCATGTGTTTATACCCCTTTCTTGTCCTGAGAACTATTCTGTTTCCTCCCTCGAGTAGCCAGAATTAGTCCATGGTCTCATTTGTTCCTTTTTGATGCATCCTAATTTGGCTATATAGAATCACCACTATCTGCATAAACATCTCTGCAAGTCTCTGGAAGTCTCCCCTAAGAATGAAGCCAAAGGTTGTAGCCCTCCCCATTACCCTCAAATACAGCTCTGCACATTTCTCCCTCCTCCTCTTCCTAATTCATGGTGTTTCAATTAAGGCAACATTATATGGCCATGTTTTCCTTAAATCAACAACAATTCCAGCTTGTAGCATCTTACCAAGATTAAGAGTGTTAGCCTCTAATCGAGCTTAAATATAAATCACAACCAGCACTAGATCAACCATGTCCTTATTTTTAAAAAATCAAATGCAAGCACTCCAGACTCAAAACAATATCTATATATATGCCAAGACAAAGTTCATAACTAGCTCCTCAAGGCCTTCCTATAGACTGCTGAATCTGTGTGTAACTGCAAGAATCTATATCTTCCCCAGTGCTTAATTAATCAAACCTGCTATCAAACAGAGTAGTCTTGGATGTTTGCTGCCATTAATCCCTGTAATGGATTTTTTAAATACCTCCCTGTGTTGCAAGAACATGAGTAGACGTTGCATTTACCACTTGCCCTAAATCTAAAGCAGACTGCAGGCTATGAATTATGGATAGACAAGATAGCAATGAATTGTGTTCCTTTGCTATAAATAGAGTATAGCCCCTCAGACCAAAAGTTTGATGAACTAGAACTAGAAAAAACATAGTGGCTAAACTCAGTGTGTGCAGGTCATACATTTGGGGTAACAGCTGTCTAAAATATGCTTCATTGACCACCATATGCTGCCATTCTAAGACGTAAAGAAAAGTGTTGGCCACTCAAGAGATGTTCCCTCTACCATGCCTCTTAAAACAAGGGCTTGACAGCCTTTAACATACTTTCTCATAGCAGGCTGTTGATAAGGTGTGAAGGAGCCATGTGATCACAGGATTCAAATACTTAAAGACTCTCTTTAATCCATGTGGATTCACACTGTGAGGAAGTTTTCACATTGGAGTGTGTATGTGTGAAAGAGAGCGAGAAAGATTGAGTACCTATTCCACCTTTCAAGGTGATTTACAAAGAATAAAGCATAAAACAAGAGAAATGTACAATCCAATTACCTTAACCAACAGCATGGACTATTCATTTTAATAAAAAAAAAATCAAAAATAGTTAAAAGTACAGTTAATAAATGTAGACTGAAAATGTATCCACATTGCACAAAAAAACCAGTTTGACACCATTTTAACTGCTATGGCTCAATGCTATGGAATTATGGGAACTATGGTTTTTGTGAGACATTTAGCCTTTTCTGTCAGAGAATTCTGATGCTACAACAAACTGCAGTTCCCAGAATTCCATAGCATTGAGCCTAAGAAGTTAAAATGGTGTCAAACTGGATTATAAATCAACATTCAATTAAAAGCAAATTCAAACAACAAAAGCTTGACATTTTCTTACAATCTTCATCCTATTAAGATGGGATGTTTTAGTATTCCAGAGTCATACTTTATTGTAGAATTCACACAAACATAGGCCCAGAGGGTCAACATTTTATGAAACTGCCAAGTCAAGAATTTTAAACAATGTCCCTGAGGTTCAGCTACCTGCCCTGTACCTTTTTTTAAAAGAAAAGAAAAACTCAAACAGGTAAGGTAAAATTGTCCATGTCCAGCTTTTTTTGTTTGCCATTGTGGGACCTTTGTACCACAACAGTGTAATGTGTTGTGACAAAAGATAGCCCATGCCATTTTGTGATAATAATATGATGCAAAAAGCTGGTGAAAGTACTTGGATGAGAAATGACCCCTTCATTGCTCAAATATAGGAAGTCACTTGATCCTATCCATGAAATTGAACTACTGGTGTCATTAGAAGCACAAATGACTGGGCTTGATGAAGGACATTATTGCATTGTATTTAAAGCAATTTATCCCCAACGATACAGTTACATTTAATTTTAAAACCAGGGATTATTGCATGCAGCCGTGGCCGGGTGAGTTGAACCCATATGCAGCCCAGGACCCAGCTGTGTTTATCCTGTGGCTTTTCAAAAATGGCAGACTCCCAGTTTTGAAAAGCCACTGGATAAACACGACTGGGATCTAGGTTGCATATGGGTTGCACTCACCCAGCTGTGGCTGTGTGTGACAACACCCGCTTTTAAAATTAAATGTGACTGTATCCCGTTGGGAATAAGTCGCTTTAAATATAATGTGATAATCTCCATAAACAGAAGCAGTCAACTCTGAGACTGAGGGATCAGGGCCTCCAAGTCTTCCCCTCCCCCTTGTGCAACTTTCACACTTCCTGGGGGTCCCAGCCCACAGTTTGAGAACCACTGAATTAGAGGAACCCTTGCAAAATCAGTATGTGGAATCCCTTTGACATCTCTGAGCTGATCTCAGTGATCTCAATAGTAATTGGTTTCCTGTTTCTGGTAGTCATCCTGTGACATACAATCTTAGAGCATTCCCACTTTAGAGCAGCACTTGGTCCACATTGTTTTAATCCATGTGGCTGACGGTAAAATAATTGGAATTTAGCTTAAGCATTCCTGTACAGAAAGCCTGGTAGGTGTTTGTTTGTTTGTTTGTTTGTTTGTTTTAATCCACCAAAGACAAGAGAAAGCCACAAATGGTGAAGTAGAGTCTCAGCTTGAGTGATAGAATGAAATACCAGATTCCATTTGTCTTATGTCAAAACCTGTCAAGAGCATTACATTTTGTACTGATTTTAACAACACTACTTTGGTGTCAAAATTAGATACCAAGGTAATGCCCCTTATTGGCAAGCTATTGAAGAGAATGTATTTACAGCATTTTTGTGTCTAACATACTCTAGTAAAATTCATTTTCCATATTTTCTAAAGCAGAACTTGGTTATTCCTTTGGAGGTTGAATTCTTAGGGTGTTATGGCATAATGTCTACCCCTCATTGTAGTTGGTAGTTCTTTTAAAAATAGTTTTTACCCTGAAGAGCAAGCACAGTGCAATTGTGGAAACCAGATACTAGAATTCTGTGGGGAATGCAAATTCTAAAAATAATTAAACATACTAATAATCATTTTCTTTTTAGTTAGCAAAAGAAAATCTGTACAAATACTGACTCTCAAGCTGCTTTTCTTTTGTTAAACCAATTTAACAACAAAGATAAAGGAAGTGAAAAATAATGATACTCTTACTTTGGTTGTATAGTTACTACTGTTAAGTGAAGCTTGTGGAGCTCTGAAAAGTTAGTATGGTGTATTTTAATTTTTTGTTGGTTCAGTAAAGATATCACTACAGAATGGATTTTATATTTTGTTGTTTTTCAGTTCTATGGCCAAAACAGTTAGCCTTTCAGTATTTGCTAATTGTATGATCATTTCTTGATTTGGTACTGAGAGTGGCAAAGCCCTATAATCTGTCAGATAGATTCCATCTGCATGTAAAAACCAATTCCAAGCTTCTTTTTCATATCAGTTTCTCTTCTTAAGACCAAGGAACATGATGTCGTAAATCCTCTGCAGGGCAAAGGACAGGATATCCAGTCCCTATCTCAGAAAATAACACTGTAGCAGGAAATAAAAGACAGATTGCACAAACCAGGCTTAATAGTGAAGGAAAACAATAGAGGGAATGGAGCCAAGGAGAGCCAAGAAGTGAAGGAATGGGAGAAGATTTGGAGTCATTCCTTCATCACAAATAATACCAGCCTTGAAATTTCATAGGCCTTTATCTAGAACTTCACACAAAAAGTCTGTTCTTAAGCACTGGCATTCTCTATTGTGTATTCATGCACTTAGGACCTTATCACATGGGGTCTAGAGCAGAGCTAATCCAAAGGGTACCTGCAGCTAATACATATTATTTCCCCGTGTTTACACACGACGCTGCCCTAGAACACGGAGCTAATCTGTATTGTTTCCCCGCGTGTACACGACGCTGCCCCGAAACTCCACAGAACCCGAAGCTAATCCGTAGCGAGTAGGGAGATTTTGACATTCGGTTTGTTGGGGAAGTACAAGCGGAGCCTTCGTATTCATTGCGCAATGGTGGGCGGGGCGGGGAAGCAGGGAGAGCTCTCCCAAGCACAAAATCCCGGCGAGGGGAAGGGATTGGCGAAAGGCAAACCGGATTGAGAAAGAGGAGGAGAAGGAGAGGAGGAGGGAAGAGGGAGGCGATCTCTCTCTCTCCATCTCTCTCGCATTTTTCCCCACCAACACCCCTTCCCTCCTCCAGTCCTCCAGCCCTCCTCCTCCTCCTCGGTCCCCTTGGCTGCCTTTCCTCCCGACTCCTTCATCCCATCCTTGCCATCCACAGAAGCGCCTTCTGCGACGCTGGCTTTTTGGGTGGCGGGAAAGGAGAGAGAGAGAGAGAGAGAGAGAGAGAAGAAAATGTGTGTGTGTGTGTGTTTTCCTTCTTCCCACGTGAACCGCATCCCGCGGCGCCTGATCGCTAAATCCCCTTTGGAGCCTTCGTATTCATTGCGCTATGGCCGCCAGGGCGAAATTCAGTTCGTTTCGGTATAGAACTGAATTTATTCTCACTTCGGTTACTTTTCTGTTACTTTTCGCTTCGTGGCCAGCGTTTGATAAGGTCCTTAGGGTAGGCATGAGCAAAAAGAGCAGGCAAGCCCCAACTTGATGCATACTTCCAACTGTCCCAGTTTGGCAGGGACAGTCCTGATTAATCCTCTGTCATCCCACCTTTTTTTGTTGTTTTTAAAATGGTCTGGGTTTTCCTCTCCTCATCTGACACCCTTCTTTGTCCTCAGCTTCGATTGGTGCAAACTGCATCTAGGAAAACAGGGGCAGAAGTGAACTCGGGAAAGCAAACTGCTGCAGCTTCTCCTCCTTATCTGGTCTTCCGCATTAATAATTTCTGCCATCTTGATCACACTCTGGTGTTAGGCCATTTTCATCTTTAAAATGTTGGAGAATTTGCTTTTTGCAGAAGAAAGAGCCAGAATGGTGTAGTGGTTTGAGCACTCAACTGTAACTCTGGAAACCAGGGTTTGGATCACTGCTCAGCCATAAAAACTCACTGGGTAACCTTGAGCAAGTCAGACTCTCTCATAGTCTCCAAGGAAGGCAAAAGAAAGGCAAACCCACTCTGAAGAAATCCCCATGACATTAGGATCACCATAGGTTGGAAAAGACTTGAAGACACACAACAACATGTTTTGTAGAGAGAACAAAAATATGAGAATGAGAAGCTCTGCTGTTCATGCAAATTCTTGCCCTGATAAATCAGGATTTCCTACAGTGCAACTACGTGGCTGGGAGGCATTATCCTCTTCAGTCTCTGCCTGAGGAAAATGATGACAGTGGGGACAGAGCTAGTTTGCTCCCTCTGCTCACACATTCAGATAAGTTATCTTCTGAACAGGGCTTTAGCATTACGATATCAATAAACACCAAACAGCATTGGGATCTGCAGATAACAGTGTGAATTCCTAATGATTAGAGAAACAAAGCACAGAGTAAGCAATCATTCTAACTGAATCCCTAAGACACTCCTGTAGCACATGTAGGCTACTGCTGTGGATATGCTTGGTAGCTGATTGCCACCAGTAGTAAGAACTACTTTATTATTATTTTAATTTATTTATATAGCACCATGCATGTACATGGATCTTTACAAACAATTACAGAATAAAACATAACTATTTCAATAATATAAAATACTAAAATACAGTATTAAAATATAATGAACCCCTCCCCCACACATAATGCACAATAAAACAAAATAATACAGATAATCAAATATACTAAAGGCATAAAGTATTAATCCAAAATTTCAAAAGTTTTGGAAAAAAACACAAAAATAAAGGCAGGCTAAGTATTAGTACTAGTAACAGAGAAACCAAGCCTATGTAAACACGGTCCATATTTTCTAGAATGTTAAATTGTGAATAATTAAATAGTAGCCATTATTTAGCCAATAATATATAACCAATATAATATAGTAAATAATAATAATACAGCTGTAGTAGAAACATCTTCTTTTTGGAATGATTACCTCAGTAGCAACACTGACTAATCCCAGGCTTCTGTACTAATCATTACCATCACTGTTTCTAATCAGTGTGGAAAATACTCAGCAGCCTCTACATAAAGCTTAGCTATCTTTTGGTTTGATTTTACTTGATTTATTTTCTAGGAAAATAATATCCTGTCACTAGGGAGTCAAACAGCAATTGGAATTATACCAGATATAATGTATATTGATTGTCACATGAGGTCAATGCAAATAAACAAAGGTTTTGTTCAGATTTATTCAAAATTTCAAAGCATTGCTGCCCATATAAGTTAGTTCTGTGTTTCAGTATTTTCCTCAGTTATACATGACAGCATGCTTAACTTCAAGGCCTGAATTAATTCCTTAATTTATATTCAGTTTTTAGATAGGTACCAAATCATTTTTCCTTACTGAAGATTCTGCTTTAGTGAGATTATACATTAAAGTACAGTTAAATTATTCCAAGTGATGTTAACTAACAAATTTTGCTTTCCCATTACTTCATTTACATTACTACAGGATATATAATTGTGTAACATTACACAATTAAACTGATAATGCTATTTGATAACATTAGATTAAATCTGGTTGTATCTGTCTAACAGTGAAGAAGTGTAATCCCATTTGTTACACAACATCTTGCATTAAGTGGGTTTCTCTAAGTGGTCACCATTAAAACCAAGATTGGATCCATACTTTTCAATACTTTTAGTGATTCATTGCTGTATAACTTAAGGGGGTTGCAGACTACCAGAAATGGTGCAAATTGAGTCCACTTTTAGGGTTAGGGTTAGTGCTAGGGAATCATGGGAATTTTTTTTCTGAGACATTGAGCCTTCTCTGTCAGAGAGCTCTGGTGTCACAATAAACTACAGTTCCCATGATTCCCTAACCCTAACCCTAAAAGTGGACTCAATTCACACTATTTCTGGCAGTCTGCAACCCCCCTTAGAGTTCTAGTATTATTGGGCAGGGGCTTATTCTGTATTCTCTACAGTACTGAATAGAAAAAGAACACCCCAGAGACCATCTGGAGGCAGTAGGAAGAAAGAGATTTCTGTTTGTTGCTGCTCCTTCTTTGGACCTCTGCTTTACCATTCGGACTCTGCTCTTGGCAGGACCAAGGCCCTCACTCAGCAGGTACTGCTTGACGTCCAACACAGCTGCCTTGCCTGTCTGGGATGTAAAAGCAGGACTCTTGTGGATTGGGTCAGCTGCCAGCAGGGTCACCTGTTTGGGGGAACCACTTCAGGTTATGTGAGGGCAAGAGACAGAGGCAAGGGTTTGTAATCTGCTCTTACAATTTGCCTGTCTGTATATTATATTATATTATATTATATTATATTATATTATATTATAGAGAAAACATGCAGGGGTAGCTGTATTGCCCATTTAGCAAATTCAAACAAAAATTCATCAGTGATACCTTTCATACCATCTTAACTAAAGACTGAAACAACATGCAGGCATCTGACTAACATCTCCAGTTGTTTTTCTCCTGTTTGGGTTGTGACATTTTGCTTGATGAAGAAGCCCATGAAGCTTTGAAAGCTTGCAACAAGTATATTATGCATTTCGGTTGTCCAATAAAGGTATCACTGATGGATTTTCATATATTATATTGGTTATTTTAATAGCTATTGCTTTGTCTGTCCAATACAGGAAGGTTGTGTTTTCCTGAGGAGGGAGCATGTACACAGATTCAGGGAGCAGCTCTTGGAGTCATACATGGGAGAGAGAGGAGACAATTTCAATATCATGGAAGAGAGGCATGTAACAGTGTGCTCCAACTGCCTCCCAGATGAAATAGCATGGATAGCCTTGATGACAGGCCCTCTAGGTTGAAAATGGTGTAAGTGGAACTTGAACCTGGGGAATTTCTAAAAGTCCAAGTATCCAATGGGATCTTTTATCCTATGTTTATGGAGGTGGCTAGGGAGTAGACTGATAGAGATAAAGCTTTCTCACTGAGTTTTGTGATTTATTTGGGGTTTCAAACATATAGAGACACTCTAACATACACTCAAGCATACAAGAACTCAGGAATAAAGTAGTTAGCTTGGATAGGAAACAGAAGGCTTTCTAATGGTGATAATTACCTGACAGAGGTTGATCCAATGAAGATGGATAGACTCAGCCGTGTATGAAAGGAAAACGAAAATGGGAAGAGCTGGGACCCATGTCAGAGTTCACAGTGGCGCAGTGTCACCATGAAATCTAAACAGACCCAATGTGCCTGAGATTTGGGGGATCTTTTATACCTAGCCTGAGGTGAAGGTTTGTTATTGTATATCAAAGGATTCCGGATTGATGCTCTTTGAAGTAGACAATTTCCAAAGGGGTGTTGATGTTATCTCATCCTCACCTGGACACAGCCTGGCTGATACTCATAATTCTCCTAGGTGTGAATATCCTGTTTTTCAGCTCTTAACCCTGGCCTTTTGATCTGTTAATGAATTGTTGAGGCAGACGTGACCACTCAGGTGTCTACGTGATGTCCTTGCTTAGGATCCATGGCGGTTTGGGCCTTTCTGGTTTAGGGCCATGACAGGGGACCTACAAAGTGGTTTTTATATTAGAACAATGCTTATAACAATGGCTACTGATGAATGTCAGGTCAGGGGATGGAAAAACAAGTGCTATTCAGGATTTGATTCTGGATGAGTATGCCAACCTTGCATGTCTTACAGAGACCTGGTTTGCTAAGTCTGAAGAGTGTGTTAATCTCTCTCAGCTCTGCCTACCAGGTTGTTGGTTTTTTTTGGAGGGGGGGTAGTAGTCTGTCATGATTCTATGCCCATGACCAGCTGCTCTCTCCCACAGTCTGTAGCTCCTGAGTGTTATGCCTAAAGGTGGATAACCCATATAGTATAGGGATTCTGTTGCTGTATTGCCCACCAGTTTCCCTTCCTGAGCTAGCCAAGTGGTCTCAGGGTTCATATTATTGTCTCCGTGGCTCATAATGCTGGGAGATTTAAACTTCTATGTTGATACTGTCCTGTTGGTTGTGGCTCAGGATTTTATGGCCTCCATGACAACTATGGTTTTGTCACAAGTGGTATCTGGCCCTACTCACTTTGCTGGACACAGACTGGACCTTGTTTTCTGTCCCAGGTGGGGTGATTGTGATCTTGGCATGGAGAAACTGTCTGTTCTGTTGTCATGGACAGATCATTACCTGGTCAGGTTTAGACTTCCTGGGACTCAGAACCTCTGTGGGAGTGGGAAAGTGATGGATCTGGATGGATTCCTGATGGGCCTTGGGGATTTTCCTGTCATCTCAAGGCCAGGTAACCTCTGGAATGGGGAAATGGCCAGAGAAGTGGATATAACCATTCCTGGGTGTTCCGTCTTATGGAATGTGTTTGTTTCCCCGCCCCCTATTACTATTGCATAGTGAGGCCATCTGTGGGAACCAGCGTGGTGTAATGGTTTGAGTGTTGGACTACAACTCTGGAATCCAGTGTTCAAATACATGCTCAGCCATGGAAACCCACTGGGTGATCCTTGGTAAATCACACACACTCAACTTTTTAAAACCCCATGACAAATTCTCCTAAGAGTTGCTTTGGAAATAACTTGAAGTCACACAACAACAACAACAACACTGCATCTGCAAGGAGCTGTCCAGCAGAGCTGTTTCGAGTAGTCAATTATATATAGTCCTCAATTAATTATAGCCCTCAAGTAGAAAATGTAGACCATTCAATAGCCTGCTTTGCATGGAACTTTGCAGATAAAATCATTCAGATCTGCTCCAGCTTTGATGCCGTGGTTGATACACTTCCAATGAATGTAACCTTGGCTCCTATTTGTCCAGTGTTATTGAATACTTTTCAATTTGTGCAGCCTGAGGATGTGGGCAGGATCCTTGGAAAGGTGAGAACCACCACATGTGTGCTAGATCCTTCCCCTCTGGTTTATTAAAGAGGCCAAAGGGGGATTGACTCTACTGTTTCTTCCCCCCCCCCCCCAATCCAAAGAGGCTGTCCTAAACAAGTGTCTGTCCTCAGAAATGGACTGGATGAGAGCAAACAAATTGAATTAATCCAGACAAGACAGAGGTGCTCCTGGTCAGTTGAAAGGCAGATCAAGGAATATGAATTCAGCCTATGTTAGATGGTGTTATACTTCCCCTGAAGACACCACAGTTGGGATGTACTCCTGGACTTGGTTTTGAATCTAGAGGCCCATATTTCTGCATTGGCCAGAAGTGTTTTTGCACATTTACAGTTTGTGCACCAACTGTACTTGTTCCTTGAGATATCAAATCTGGCATTGGTGGTACATGACTTAGTTACATCCTTTTTGGACTAGTGTAATGCACTGTGCTTGGGGCTGTCTTTGAAGAAACTTAAGTTGGTCCAAAGAGCTGCAGCCAGATGGTTAACTGGCTTCAGTGGCTACCAGTTTGTTTCTGGGCACAATTCAGAATGCTGGTTATGACCAATAAAGCCCTATGTGGCTCAGGTCCAGGCTATCTGGCAGACTATCCCTGTGTAAGCTAGTCTGAGCTCTAAGATCATCAAGAGATGATCAGTCCCAGCACCACTGCAAATCTGGTTGGTGAGGATGTGAAAGAGGGCCTTTTCAATAGCTCCCCCTAAACCCTGAAACACCTTTCCCAGGGAGTCCAGAATGCACTTTCCATGTTGTGCCATCTGCAAGCTAAAATATTTTTATTTAGACAGACTTTTAAAACAAAGTGTTTAAAGAAATGAGCTGATGGGTGCTATATTGTTTTAACTGAACTGGGGGAAATCAGGATACAAATAAAGATAATAAGAATAAGAACATTTCCAGTTTTCACACTTCACACAATTTTATATGGCTCTAAACCTCTATTTGAGGATCAAATACTAGTTCAGTGCTGTACCTGCCATTTGGAGATGGAAAGGAGACAGAAAAGTGGAAATTACATTCTGAGCATTTGAGATATTTGAAGCAAGGCCTCTCTGACATTGTGATTTACCATAATGTAATTGCATGATACGACAGGCAGAGAAATTTACTTATCCTGTGTCTTACCTGAATTGTAATTTTGTTAGCACAAAACTCTATAACCTCTTATTTTGCTCTGTTGAATTTTATGGTGTGGCACATCACTCTGTTTTACAAACATCTACATTTTCCCTATATAATATTCTAGCAGTCTCTCATGCTTACTTTCATACTTTGTTCCATTTGCAAATTATAAATGTGTGTGTGTGTGAATGCACACTTTTGTTACCAGGCATAGTAATGAAAATCTGAAGCTTTAACATTCCTATTTTTATGGCTGTGCAACTCAACACTGAAAATGGCTGATTTAGGATGTGATGGTGAAATAAATGCTGCCGTTTGGCAGGGTGACAGTATCTGCAATTGTTGTGACACCATCTTTGCCATCCTTTGAAGAAAAAAAATACACACACTTTGAAATGTGCATTAAGCCAGGTGTTTACAGCCACTCTGACAAAAAAACAAAAACAAAATTCTAGTGGGTTTATTGCATCACCTTGCCAAATTGATCATGTCATCTCTACTCCAGAGAACTGTTCTATTTTGGGCTCATGTCACTTTTGAATGTGTCTGTTCTATCCAATTCTTGGAATTTACACTTGAATAATTTCTCTGAAAATACGGATCTTTAAATATATTTTGAAGACTATGATGAATTAATAATAACTAGTTCTAAGCTGGTACATCCACCTTGAGTCAGTAGTTTTAATTTGGATATATTTCAGAGCGGAGAGCTAATGTGGTGTAATGGTTTGAATCAATTAGGATTTAGGGGAACAGGGTTTGAATCCCTACTCGGCCATGGAAATCCACTGGATAGTCTTGCAAAAGTCACTCTCTCTTAGCTGAAGAGGAAGACAATGGCAAAAGTGATAGGCTCATCATAAGTAGGAGCCGACTTGTGTGAACTAATGTATTATTTATTTAGTTTATACACCACCTTTCTAGCAGGAGAAGTGGGATAGGAAAAATTGTTTAAGAGAGATGTGAAATAGAGTTCTCACAAGCCACCACCATTCTATTTTTTGTTCTATTTTAAGGTGAATTTTGAATGTATGTAACTCAGAATGGCTGATACCATGAAAATGGCCAATGCCTTTGCAACTGATGGGGGGGGGGGGCTGTCATAATAGCTGACAGCTATAGCTGAATGATATAGGTATATCATTCCTTCAACTGATCATTTCACCCAAAACATGCAGTGTTACATATGCCTCCAAAGAAAAAGTCATGTGAAGAAAGCTTTTTTACCTTTTTAAAAATTGCACTGTGCCATTTCATGGAACCCTATTTTATATGTGAAAAGCTTGTGTTACATTTGGATTTTTTATTTAGTAATAATATTTTCCACACAAAAAACCCAAACTGAAATATGGCAGGACCAAAGGCTTAAGACATCTTAAACTTTATCATGAGGAAGGGATTGGTGATCATTGTGCAATCATATGCATGTATAATCTGTATGCCCCATTGGAACTTATCTCAGTAAACCTACTGATGATTTAGTGAAACAAAGGGGGGTTGCAGACTGCCAGAAATAGTGCAAATTGAGTCCACTTTTAGGGTTAGGGTTAGAGTTAGGGAATCATGGGAACTGTATTTTATTGTGGCACCAGAGCTCTCTGACAGAAAAGGCTCAATGTCTCAGAAAAAAAAAAACAGTCCCCATGATTCTCTAGCACTAACCCTAACCCTAAAAGTGGACTCAATTTGTACTATTTCTGGCAGTCTGCAACCCCCCCAAAGTTGTGCAACAACATCGCAAAACCGTTAATCCTCACTTTACTGTGTCATATTTATGAATTTATCCTTGAATCATTATTTTCACTTCTGTTCCATCTTTGATTGTTGTTGATGATGTGGGAATGAGAATGAATGGAACATGAAGTAATGTGAATTCTAGGAGATAACTGTTTTCTACAGGGGGTAGGTGGGTGTTGATTAGATTAGTTTGTAGAGTTCAAAAGATTATTTTCGACAAGATCCTTGCCACAAGGAGCCAGCTATCACTGGTAGAGTAACAAATCATTGTATAATAGAGGTCCAGAACAGAACACAGCTTGCTGGAAGGGCCTGACCCTTTGAATTGTCATTTTGGCAATTAGACACTGAACAAGTCTTATCCAATATCTCTTTTCATTTCATGTTTTTAATTATGTAAAATGCCTTAAGCACATCATTTTTGGAACTGCAAAGATGGGTAAGTAAATAAGGACTTATTTTAAAGCAGTTTCAAGACATCTGTTGGAACTAGTTAGGAGTAGGTAGTTAAAAGGCTGTGAAAACAAAAGAAAGAAAAGAAAAAGAAGTGAGGACAGAAGTAGGGAGATACATTTCTAAGCCAAAGCTTTGCAAATTAGATTATCATTTATACAGACAGCATAATGTATGTTGGACATGAATGAATGTATTAACATTAGCCAGCAGAATTTGAAAAAAACAACTTATAGTTGGCAGGGTGAACAAATCAATTTAGTTGTCAATGAAGCATCAGTTTTAAATAGTAGCCTGTTGTTGTATCATACAAAATGGTGAGAATACTAGATAAGGTTTTTATGTTGACCTTTTTGGAGTGGTATGAAAAATGCTTTTTGTCTTTGTTTAACATCTGTTCACTGGCCTGTGTAAATCAAGGACACTACTATAAAGTAATGAGCAAAAGCCATTCAAGCAATTGGCTGCATCATATTATAGTCACACAAAGGGAGAATCATTACAAACTCAATTATTTCATAGATCACAGCTTTAGTTCTTTAGGAGATCACCAAAGTCAATGTTGCACATTTTGTTCTGGCCATGTTGATGTTTTGCAATATAAAGACTTCTCTTAAATGTTGCTGAGGGTTGTTGGTTGTCTGTATCATAGAATGATAGAGTTGGAAGAGACAACAAGGGCCATCCAGTCCAACCCTTTGCCATGCAGGAACTCAAAATCAAAGCATCCCTGACAGATGGCCATCCAGCCTCTGCTTAAAGACCTCCAAAGAAGGAGACTCCACCACACTCTGAGGGAGTTGTTCCACTCTCGAACAGCCCTTACTGTCAGGAAGTTCCTCCAAATATTGAGGTGGAATCTCTTTTCCTGCAGCTTGCATCCATTGTTCCGGGTCCTGTTCTCTGGGGCAGCAGAAAACAAGCCAGCGCCCTCCTCAATATGACTTCCCTTCAAATATTTAAACAGGGCTATCATATCCCCTCTTAACTGCCTCTTCTCTAGGCTAAACATACACAGTTCCCTAAGTCTTTCCTCATAACGCATGGTTTCCAGACCCTTCACCATTTTAGTCACCCTCCTCTGGACACACTCCAGTTTTTCAACATCCTTTTTGAATTGTGGTGCCCAGAACTGGACACAGTATTCCAGGTGGGGCCTGACCAAAGTAGAATACAGTGGCACTATTACTTCCCTTGATCTAGATACTATGCTTCTATTAATGCAGCCTAAAATTGCATTGATCTTTTTAGCTGCCACATCACACTGTTAACTTATGTTCAACTTGTGGTCTACTAGGACTCCTAGATCCCTTTCACACATAATTTCGTTAAGCCAGGTGTCCCCCATCTTATATCTATGCATTTCATTTTTTTGCCCTAAGTGGCAAATTCATTTTGTTAGCTTTGGCCCAGCTTTCTAATCTATTAAGACCATTTTGAATTTTCATCCTGTCCTCTGGGGTATTAGCTATTCCTCCTAATTTGTTGTCATCCGTAAATTTGAGAGGCATGCCCCCTATTCCTTCATCCAAATCATTGATAAAGATGTTGAAGAGCACTGGGCCCAGGACAGAACCCTGTGGCACCCCACTGGTCACTTCTCTCCAGGATGAAGAGGAGCCAATCTCTGAATTCATAAAATGCAAATTATATGGGCTGTAATATCTGTAAAATGACTATATCGATATACGATGTATCTGGTTGATGGAAGGACAGAAGGGAGGCAGCACAGTACAGAAAGGAGTACTGTACAGAAATCAGCACCTCTCCCCTTTTAATAACTCCCATTTTACTATTCATTACCTATTAGAGCAACATACATACATTCACACAAATACTAAGTACCAACAAATTGTAACATAATGGTACTACGTATACAAAATTTAAAGAGGATGAAAGCCGTCATTAGTATTATGAAGACCAATTAAAATAGACTTGTCCAGAATTGGGTGGTTCTGAAGAAAACAGTCCCTTCCTTGCATAGATAGGAAATGAGGATGAGGTTTCTGTAAATATGTCTTGTTTTTCCAACAGTCTTATAAATCTCTAGATTAATTTCTCTGCTAGGACTATTGAACATACTCTGTCCATCCAGCATCATGCTGATAGTGAGTAGTGAAAGTGGAGACTTATTCACTGCCTAGTTATTTCTGACCCAGCAGTTGAAAGCTGCATGGCGATAAAAGTTCTCCATTTCAAAATTTTATTACCCTAGACACCCTACCCTATGGATAGTCTTGCCTGTCATTTTAGACATGATTTGAATTACTTTGTTCCAGATTGTTGCTCTTATGGGACAAGAGAGCACCATATAAGGTACCTTTTCTTCAGTATCCTCAGTAACTAAGAAGCCACTGGCTTTGTTTGTTTAATGCAATTGATAAAAAGTGGTGTATAATGCCATCTACATTATCCTTAGCACTCTTCTGCAGTATGCATTGTAAAGGAGTTGACTTTCTTCCTATCAGCTTTCTTCACTGTTCAACTCTCAGACATTTGTACATGGTGATGAGGAATGCTATGGCTTGGACCAGGGGTAGGCAACCTAAGTCCCGGGGGCTGGATGTGGCCCCCTGAGGCCTTTGGACTGGCCCCAGGCTGGTCCTGTTGCTGCCGCCCCCCGCCGCCGCCGCCGCCCCCCGCCATGATGATATTGATTATTGTTGTTATTACTTGTTCTTGGGGTTTTCTTGGCAAAATCTCCACAGGGTTTTTGCCGTGGGTTTTCTGGGGCTGAGAGAGTGTGCATGCATATTTTTTAATTTTTTTAAAAAATATTTATTTATTTATTTATTTATTTTGCTTCGGGCCCCCAATTGTCTGAGGGACAGCAACCCCCGGCTCAAAAAGGTTGCCTACCCCTGGCTTGGACAATCTTAACTTAACTGGGATACATTCTTGGTAACTTGGAGCCATGGTTTGAACATTAATTTGATAGTGATAAATATTAGAAATGGAAAATTAATACATTACCATAGAAACTAATAACTAAAATTGTTTAATAGGAAAAGTTATCATTCATTAACTTATTGTTTAAGACATTGGTGATGGGCCAGCTCATGGGATTTACAGGAAAAGTCAAGGAGGTCACTGTTGACCTTAGGGTCGTGCATTTTAGTTTTGCCTTCTTCAGAAGGCCCTTTTGTAACTTTTAAAGTTGCATTCCTTCAACCTATCATTTCCCCTACATAGGACATCAAGGCCATAGTAGGAAGATTATTATCTGGGAATGGCAGAAGTCCCAATATATCTGGGGATTGCCAGGTTGAGAAAGGCTGTTCTAAAATATGAGATGTCATCTTACAGTCTCTTGGATTCAGTTTGTCACTGATCTGTATCTCTGTTTCCCCTCCCCACACACACACACACACACACACTCACCATGTACAATTCATCCCCTCTTCAAATGCCTTCGTTGTTAAAGGTTAATAAGGAGTGATTTATTTCATTTACAAGGTACTGATCCATTGCAAGTATATAAATAACTGGATAGTTACAAAGTTTGGTCAAGAAATCGAGAATGGAAGATTCGTATTCATAATTTTTAAGAGTCTCAGAGCAAATGCAGAACATCTGCCTCCTATTCCTAATCAAGAAGTGATGTCTTCAAAGATCACTGATAAAGCCCAGGTTTTGCATGCAAAGGACAGCAATCCCAAATTGAGTCTGAGGCATCTTCAGTTTTAATGATCAAGTATCTAGCAAATCCACTGTTCTCTATACCCATTTTACCCATACTTAAGAAGCAGTGGATTAGAAGATGAAAAAGAAGGATAAAAAGCAGAATGGAAATTGTGGGAGAGAGATGGAGACAGAAGAAAAGAGAGAGAGACATTGGTTATGGGCCAAATTATCCAAATGCAAGACACCATGTGAGCAAGATTTTAAAAAGGGTTGATAGCAGTTCATAACAAATAATGATATATGAGTTTGTATATTATATCATGGTTTACATTCCTCCTCCTCCTCCTCCTTTCCTTCCTGTACTCCACAATTCTTCTGCTCTGACTTTGTCTCTATAAAATTCTCTGGACGTTATCACACGCGGGTCTCTAGCAACTAGCATCATTCTGGAATGAACGAAAGCAGCATCATTCCGGTATGCTTCTGGTTGCGCAAATGTAATTCCCAATGAAACCGGCATGCAAAAGAACGGGGATGATGCCGCAATGGGATGGGGATGGGAGGGGGTTCTCTGTGACGTCGTGTGAACACAGGGGCAAAGGATCCGCAATGGGACGGGGATGCGACGGGGTTGTGTCTGCTTTAGACCCCGTGTGATAACGTCCTCTCTCTCTTTTTCTCTCATTCCTGCTAGCTCCCCCCTGCCTCCAATCACACAGATTAGCCTGCCTAGTGATTGAGCTATGTGATGCATTTCTTCCTGTTCTCATTTTTTTTCTTCTGAAGCAGCACACTTCTTCTGTGTTTCTGAATGTGAGAGATGGACAAATGCTAGTGGTTTGAGCATTTGGCTTGTTGATTATTTGGCTGTGGTGTGATTGAATTGCAGCAGAGCTCAGGAAACCAGCTTCCTTCATCAGCTTTCCCATGCTGAAAGCATGCAGACAAATCATGTAGATCTAAAGTAGAGCTTTATTGTTCCATAAAATAAAAATAAGAAAAGAAAACATACAGTCCACCATAGGTTCACATCTTGCTGATGTGGTAGAAAAGAAAAGTTACAGATCCATGTTTCCAGATCTAGGAGTTACATTGTAAAAGCAGTATAAGCATACTAAAAGCCAAAAACTAACTCCATAATTAAAAACCACCACCAAACACACACGCGCACACAGTGCTTGAATATAAACAATCTTAAACAAAGGAATCGCTAGGCCCTTCCCCTATTCCACTTTCTGGGTGTTAACCTTATGCTAATTGGATGTTGCCTGTATGATGTGTTTTAATCCAGCCCCTTGCAGTCCATCTCCACCCAAATGACTACTTTCCCATGAGCTAGATTTGTTTTTTATTTGTTATCTCTTTCCCAACTAAAACTGTCCTGTTATGACTTCTTGGCCATCTGGGCTGAGTTCTCTTTGTTTCTCTAGATGCTGTTCTCATGAGGAAAATTGCACACACACATCTCTTTCATCTTTGACTGTATAACCCATCCATATTCCAACATGTCTATGACTCTGAAGACCTGGGATCGAGCATGAAAATTCACTGGATGATCTTGGACCAGTTTTAGTCTCTTAGCCTCAGAGGAAGGCAAACTCCCTTTGAACAAATCTTGCCAACAAAACCCCACTACAGCCTTAAGGTCACCATATGTCGGAAGCAACTTGAAGGTACACACCTTGACTGCCAATTTATACCAGGTGCTGTAGGCTACATTTCAGAGGAAGGAACTAACAAAACCACTTTGAAGCATGCTTGGCCTAAGAAAACCTAGTGAAATTCACCAGGTTGCCATAAATCAACAGGCAGCATGAAGACACACAAACACACACACGCACACACTTGATCTTAGGACAAGCTGATATAAATTGCTTTAGAGAGGTTCAGTTGCTATTACAAAGAGAAGTAGATACAGGAGGCAACCCTGCCTTCTTCCTCTGTTTTAATTGGTGGTGAATCAGTCCTGTTTATGCGTAATATTGCTTCTGATTCACTGTAAAGTTTTTTGATAGTAGGAAGTTGCTGCTGTATCCTAGTTTTATAAGCTGAATGATAAGGAAAGTCCATTCTAATCTGTCAAAGTCCTTGAGAATATCTGTAGATAGTAAAACAATTGTATTTACCGAATAAAACTGTTGGACTCTAGGTGATGTATAACATTAAGACCAAAGAAGCATTTTGGCCATTCTCCAAGCCCATATACCACACTCTTCCAAAGAACTTCCAACTCTCCAAAACAGATGGGGGTATATGGAAGACTTTGCAAAGAGACTAAAATGCTAACTTAACTCCTAGTTCCACAGGCAAATTCCTCTCGTGGATCAAATAATTTTTTGTCAGCAGAGGATCATCCATCAACAGGATATCATCCAATGACAGTAAATTCTAATGGCTGTCTGTGACACTGTATTTTCCTATTTTCCTTCACTCTTTTATTTTCTCTCTCTGATATCCTCTTCTATCTACCCATAATAACTTCAACCAGTGAATTCCTTCTGAGAACTTTAAAAGGGGAGATCTTTAGAATTTTAAGCCTTTTCCCCACAATTATAGGCCCACCAGAAAGACGTTTTTAATGCTTTCCTTTTAGGCGTTTTCTGAAGAATACAAGCTTCCAATTTTTTGATTTCTAAGATCTCTAAATGGTTATTTAAATAAAACACCCAGTCACTTGCGACAGCAAAGTAATTGAGATTTATATGTCTTCATTAAATACATTACTAGTTTTTTTTTGTTAGCATTTCTTCCATATGTTTATCCAGCTATGTAGATGTTAAGCATTCTATAGTAAATCCACATTTCTTTTCAACAATTTAAACAATCTTATACACACCTTTTGATATCACACAGTGTCAACTCGTGTCAAAACTACATAATTGCCATGAAAGAAGGGCTTCTTATTTAATGTGTATATATTCTCCCCAACAAATTAAACATGGAAAATGTGGTGTTTCTGTCTTCAAAGGATTTATAAATAAGAATGCAGAGTCCAACCCATGCCTCTTTGAAAGGTAGCACTCATTAAAAAGTATGAAGTGAACATAGATTATCAAGAGTGTATTTAATGTGAGCAATTCTGGCATACACACACACACACACACACACACACACACACACACAAGTACTGTAGTTACTGAAGCCAAGTCATACCCAGCAATTTCTAGGCCTTAATCACTCTCCAGTCATCTGAGTTGTTTGTGCTGTTCTCATAAATATATTGGGAAAAGAAGCATGTTGTGCTTAAAGAATGATATTTTAGATATGTATCATAATGGGTGGAAGAGGAGCACCCCTCTAAACCTGTGAATGGTGCTTTCTGTCCTTGAGCTAGGGCTGGACCTCAGGGCCTAAATCCATCCCCTTCAACCCAAAAGATGCTCAAGTGACCACTTAGTGCAGGGGTAGGCAACCTTTCCCCTTTAAGGGCTGAGGGACTTCAGCTCCCAGAAGCCTCAGCCATGTGGGCCAATAGTCCCATGTTGGCCAATAGTTCCTGGGATTCTGGGAGCTGAAGTCCCTCGACCCTTAAAGGGGAAAGGTTGCCTACCCCTGACTTAGTGAGAAGAAATGATGGGAGCATTAGAAAACTTGTAATGGTATGGGCGTTCCCAGGTTGACACACATCACCCCTTGCTTCCTTCCTTTTTTTTTTTTAAACCATAGCTGGGCAGCCAACCAGGTATACATTGTTACATACTCTCATTATGTCATTTCTTATATTTTAAAATATATTCTCCTTTTCTACAACAAAATGGCGCATATGCTTCTGTAAACATGTCAGCAGGAAGCAAACCCTACTTTGATCCTGCAGTCATATTAGTGCTAGGAGTTAAGTGAGTTTAAAATAGAAGACTGCATGTATTCAGGCTATTTTGTCAAGAATATGGCTGGCAAACAGCATTTGGGTGGGGTTTTGTTTGTTTTTTGTTTTGCTCTATCAAGAATATGGGAACAGTTTCAAAGTATGAGATGAGAAGGGGTAGAAATGTCAGCTGTGTGTTTTATAATTTAAGTAATAAGCACAGCCATCTTTCAGACATTCAATCTGGGGTTGCAACATGGGTATGTAACTGGGACCCCTTGTATCTTTTAGGAATCAATCCTTCACCATTAACTATGCTGACTGGAGCTGGTAGTGTGATAGGCCAAGAAACATCTGGAGGGCCACAGTTTTCCACCCTAGTCTAAAATCACTGCACCACCATTTACTAACCAAACTGATACCCTGGAAATTGTTGTATACACTTGTCCCTCCACATTTGTGGCTTTGACTTTTGCAGATTTGATTATTCACAGATTTTATTAATATGTTTTCTCTAGGAATATCTAGGTCCTCCAGCACAACTTTATGGTCAACTTTAATCAAAAGTTGCACGAAAGAACCTAGAGATTCCTAGAGAGAACACTCCATTAGGCATTTGTAGTTCCTCTAGCGCAATTCTATGAATGTCTGTTGACCACAGAGTTGCACGGGGGACCTAGGGATTCCTAGAGAAGTGTTTTCTCAGGTAAAAGCATAGTGTTTTTCTAATTTGAGGTTTTTCCACATTCACAGGCATCCTGTGCCCCTAACCCCAGTGAATGTGGAGGGACGAATGTACTGCCAAAATGTGTGGTCTGTTTGCAGTGGCTCTTCATTGTTCAGACAAGATTCTTTCCCATCCCTACACCGAGGTTCTAGAGTATGATTTTGGTATTCTTTCACTGAGCCACAGCCCTTTCCAAACAGACCAGCTGAATGTGTGTGGATAGTGAACACAGCTACTGTGCTGTAAAATACCTGAAAGGAAGAGTGGCTGACAAACTGATAGAATCTGTTCTGAGATTTCATGGGTAATACAAGGGTATATTTTTAATTAAAACATGCATGCAGATAGATAGTTGTATCCAGTCTGATGCTTAACCAAAGGAAATGTTCCTTTCTGAAAATGTGTTCCTAAACATCTAGAGGAAGAGAAGGAACTCTCCAGTACATAAGATTATTAGAATAAAATGTCTAATTAACAATTGATAAGCTGCTCTGACATCATCATCATCATCATCATCATCATCATCATCATCGAGTAATTGTTGTTGAACTAAGTACACAAGCCTGATCATTCTTAAGTATTGGGGAGCAGTTTTTTCAATTAGTTACCATTCTTTAATCCCATAGTGCAGCAATAAAAACAAAGGGCCTCTGCAGATGGCGCAAAGTGCCGTCTTAGATGCAGGGGAGGGGCAGCCGCATGGTGGCTACCTCAACCCCTTCCCAAGGATGTCATCAGGGCGTGCGCCGTTACACACGGCACACATCCTGAATACATCCTCCCGGTGCAGCGTCTTTACACGCTGTGCCAGAAGAGACGCAGAAGAGCTGAACATCGGCTCTTCCGGCACCCTTTTTGCCACTTCTCGGCCCCAATCCTCCGTTTCCCGGGGTGGCCCAAGACCACCCATCTGCAAAGCCCCAAACTTAACACTGAGTGAGTTGTAGAGTCTTTTCTGACTCCAGTGACACCTCCAGTCTATTGAGAGTTAACATCAGGGTTAGCATTGTGGTTAGGATTTTTATGTACATTTCTTATGTTTCCTGACTAAGGGCCTTTGCAGACTGCCAGAAATAGTGCACATTAAATTGAGGCACTGCCCTGGCTCAGTGCTAGGGAGTCATGGGAATTGTATTTTTTTCTGGGACATTGAGCCTTCTCTGTCAGAGAGCTCTGGTGCCACAATAAATTACAGTTCCCATGATTCCCTAGCACTGAGCCAGGGCAGTGCCTCAATTTAATGTGAACTATTTCTGGCAGTCTGCAAAGGCCCTAAATGAGAATTCCACTGCCATCCCCCATCTCCTGAATGATGCTATCCTCTGAAAAGTGTCAAAAACATGACATATAGCCATGGTGGCTATATGTATAGCTCGGGAGGGGGCAGTATTCACATCATGTGGGGTGTTCACATGAACTTGCTCATCCCCTGTCATTCTCCTGGAAACTATCACTTCAGGAGTCCTGATTATATGAATTGGCTCTTTCTGGATTTATCTTTAGAGCAACAAAAAAAGCATTTATGTTTTTAAAATAAATAAGCAAGAAAAATGTTTATTTTCTGATGCTATTCTTTTAGGTAGAACAGATTTTCTCTGTTTGATAAAACTACTATGCATGCAAAACACAGCCAGTAAAATATATGGGAAGTGACAGTGTGCAATTTCCAACTGCTTCCCTAATGTACTTCAGCCATGACCCTGAATTAACTCTTTTAAATAAAGGTGATCTGTTTGTTTTCATGTAATCAGCTTCTCTAAGATGAACAGATGCTTTAGACTAGACCAGACCTGCACAACTTAGCAGTAGGTAGGGGCCAAAATTATAATAGGCTGACTTCTTTGGGCTGCAGATAGGTTGTGGGGGGGGGGTGTTCTTGCCCTCAGAGCCCCACATTGTAGCTGCCTCACGGGGTGTGTGTGAGTGTGAGATGATGCCCTCTCAGTCCCTGGGACTCAGAGGGCATGGGGGGCAGTGGTCTGGCTGAGGGAGGGGGAGGGAAAGGCAGTTCACCTGCCCCCCAAACCTGTTGACCCCAACTGTTCTGATACCACTGCTCCACAGCCCAGCTTTGTCCCAAGAAGATGGCTGGGTTGGGGAGGAGGAGGGCAATAACAAGCAATAGCAAGTACATTTCTATACTACTTATTAGTGCACTTAAGCAGTCTCTAAGTGGTTTACAAAGTGTAAGCTAATTGGGTCCAACAAGCTGGGTACTCATTTTAGTGACCTTGGAAGGATGCAAGCCTGAGTCGAGCCTGAGCCCCTGGCTGGTATTGAACTCACAACCTTGTGGTCTATGAGTGAGTGGCTGCAGTACAGGCATTTAACCACTGCACCATCAGAGCAGAGAAACAGACACCCATGGACTAGACATTTTGTATCCATATGTACTACAGTGGGCCTGCCACGTCAGTGGGGTGGCAATCTGTGGATTAGACCAACCATGGATAATCACACTCCATATTATTCAGTGGCACTGCATGCATGCAGATGCACTGAAAATGACTTGTGTACATCGGCAGCCCACTAAATAATATGGGGTGTAGCCATCCACATTTTTTCCCATCTGCAGGGCCTCCAGAGCCAAACTCCTGAAGATGGGAATAGTCCAATGTACTTGTATGCAACTCTGTTGCATTATTTAAGAGATGGAAAGGTACAATTTAGTTTCTGTAGACCATAAAGTACTAATTAGCAATCCACAAGCATGGGTTACAAGAAATCCAATATTTTGTGCATATGGTCCTTTGAGTGTTCTAGGATATGTCTCAGGGTATGCAAAGTCAACAAAAGTGTTTTGGTATTCTTCCCTTACCCCCACCCATCCAAAGCACTGACTTCAAGAGGAGGGACAGAGGGAGTCTGTTCACATTAAGTCTGCCATACAGGGCATTAATACTGTGCTTTTTAAAAAAGACACAAGAAACTGAATTAAATAACATTAATAATTATATTAATATAGGTAAATGTAAAGGTATTTCCCATTGACAAGGTTGTCAAGTCGTGTCTGACCAGAGGGGGCAGTGCTCATCTCTGTTACTAAGCCAAAGAATCAGCGTTGTCAGAGACCACCTGTTTATCTACTTGCACTTTTTACATGCTTTTGAACTGCTAGGTTGGCAGAAGCTGGGACTAGTGATGGGAGCTCACCCCATCATGCAGCACCCAGGCCTCGAACTGCCAATCAGCAGAGTCAGTGTGTTAACCACTTGAGCCACTACAAACCCATTATATCAATATGCAGCATTTCAATAACCATGTATCTACTTCTACTTAAAGGTTGGCATTTGAAGCCAGCCTAAAGATGATGGTTTTTGCATTTGTGATAGGAAGAGAGATAGTTGCTGGTGAACTCCTGAGATCACACTTCTAGCTGCCCTTATTGTTTGGATTTATTTTATAGAGACTGCTAGGTATTTATTGCTCTTAAAAGCCACAGTGGAATGGCTGGTGGTTGGCTTCAAAGTGGGACGGAAGGTGGGAGTCAGGGGTAGGCAACCTAAGGCCCGGGGGCCGGATGCGGCCCCCTGAGGCCTTTGGACCGGCCCCAGGCTGGTCCTGCCGCCGCCGCCGCCTCCCCCTGCCACCCACCATGATGATATTGATTGTTGTTGTTATTACTTGTTCTTGAGGTTTTCTTGGCAAAATATCCACAGGGGGGTTGCCATGGCTTTTCTGGGGCTGAGAGAGTGTGCATGCATATTTTTTATTTTTATTATTTATTTATTTATTTATTTATTTATTTATGGTACTTCGGCCCCCCCAATTGTCTGAGGGACAGCAACCCGGCCCCCAGCTCAAAAAGGTTGCCTACCCCTGGTGGGAGTAATAGATTTCTTAGCTGAAGGGCCTTTTGTTTCTTCCCAGTGTTCCAAAAATCTCAGTGTCTGAAGATTTTCTGCCTCAGTCAGTTCAGCATACAACAGCTTTCCATATCTTTCATACACTTGTACTTCAAGAGTTCACTGATACATTAATAAAACATCATAGGGTGGGTCTACACTTGCCAGTAATCACTTCAAAAAGAATGAAAAACCCATAGCAAAAGGTGTTACTTAAATGCAGATTGGGAGGAGGAAACCTTGAATCAAGTATGGGTATTGTGAAGACAGTCCAAACCCAATTTGAGGTTTGGGGCCTGTGTCTTGAATGCAGGACTCAGTAAGCCTGAGGGGAATTCCAGATAAATCACCAAAGTAGACAAGCCCTTAGTCACATGTAGTCACCCTGTTTTCCTTAGCTGTATCTTCTTGGGGGAAAGCTTCATGAGTCTCTGTTGCAGTGGTCTTTTACTATTCTCCTCTGATACTACTTGTCAGTGATGCAGCTTTGTCCATAAATCCATTAAATATTGTCTTCTCAGTTCACTCACAGAGCTTCTGTTACATGATGATGCAATATGATAATACATAAGCTTGCATAATACAAAGAATTTGCTGAAAGATACTTGTGTTTCACCAAAGATATTTTCCAACTGAATTTCATATTACACTTACATATTCTCTGTCTCTCTCTGTCTAGTGTTTAGGAAAGATATCCAGTGTGATGTAGTGGTTTGAGTGTTGGACTATGACTCTGGAGACCAGGGATCAAACCTCTGCTCAACCATGGACACCCACTGGGTGACCTTGGGCAAGTCGCACTCTCTCAGCCTCAGTTGAAGGCAAAAGCAAACCTGCTCTAAATAAATCTTGCCAAGTAAACCTCATGATAAGGTTACCTTAGAGTTGCCATAAGTTGGGAATAACTCAAAGGCACATAACAACAATGCTTAGGAACAGTAATCATTGTAAAGATAGGATAATATTTCACAATAATGTTTGCAGAGTGTTAAACAGCCAGTTCCTCAATTCACGATTAATATAAAGCCCTCTATATGACCTTAGCAGAGACACCTGTTATTTCTGTTGTGCCTGTATAGGCATAATTAATGACACTCTTAGTGACATGGGATGAATGTTAATTTGTCATTGAATGCTTGATGGAAAGCTTGGTCCCCTTGTATTTTAAACAAAATGTTATAATAGAGCTATATTTTTGCTCAAAAGGTATAATTATCCATGCATATTAAACATATGTTAACATTAAACCAAAACAACTGTATCTGAATTCATCACATAATGGCTGAAAATTGTAGGATCTAACACAGAATGAAAAGCACTAGAATAATATTACTAAAGTGTTTCATGTGTATAGGTTGTATTTAAATCCACCTACATAAAATCATGGTTGCTTCTAAGAACAATTTATAACAACCCCTTCAACAGATAAAAAGCAGTACAAAACTACAGAAGATACATAGCACTCTGTAGTCTTAAAAATGCTAAGGATATGTATTGTCTTTTGTAATCCACAGAACAACTCTTTATGGTTGATCAATATTATTATTCCTTATAACAAAGTCTTGTAAAGCTGCCTAGTGCATTCATATTAGAAGTTATTAAAGGATTTCATTATTTGTTTTCAGTAATGTATCAATTGTATTATACCAACTCTCAGAATCTAACAATATACCTAATAAATTTTACAAACAATAGTTTCTAAGGCTAGATTGTCCAGTTGCAGTACATGCTATGATTTAAAACTGAGTGATTTTACAAAAAGTTCTGCAGTTTTTTCAAGATGTCCAGGGTTTCGTGTGTGTGTATTTATTAATACATTAATTACATTAATAAATTAATATTTATTATTTGTGTGTAATGTTAACATTTGCCTTGTATTGCTATTTCTATATAGGCCAAATATACTATGATTGATGCTTTTTGCCAGCCCTCTCAGCACAGTTGTTAGAACAATCTTTATTTCCAGTTACATGAAACCGTGTTGTTTTTACTGTTTCTGCCATATTTTCTATAGTAAATATTCTGGAGACCACTCAAAATTATTGTCATCTATCAGCATATCCACAGTGTACAAATTATAGCAGTTTGATACCACTTTAATGATCATGACTCCATCCTATCAAATCTAGGATCCATAGCAAGGTGCTTAGAATTCTGTGCTAGAGAGTTCTTCTGTACTTTCCTAAACTACAGAACTGTGTTGTGTAGATAAACTCTGTATGTAGGATTGAAAAACTACTTGCTGATGAATCCTGGGCATGATCTGTCCAAAGACATTTTGCTGCATGACACTAAGGATAGTATCTCACCCCACCCTTTTGGTTCTGCAGAAACTGGCTGGACTGGCAGATCATTCTTGCTTCCAGAAAACTTGGAAATACAGTCATCTCTCTGTGTCTGCAGACTTGCCATTTGCGGCTTTGATTACTCGTGAATGGCAAGCCCGCAGCTCCCTCCCTCCTTACCTTACCTTACGGTCAGTGTGGCCTTGCTCTGGCTGAGGCAAAGCTGCACTGGCTGTAAGAAAGCTGCGCTGGCCAGAAGAAGGCTGTGCTGGCCAGGAGAAGGCAGCACCGGCTGAGGCAAGGCCTTCTTCCGGCTGACCATTTTCCCAGCCAGCACAGCCATTTTCCTGGCTGCTCAGCCTTTTCTCAGCTGGTGCAGTCCTGCAGCAGCTAGCGCTACCATTTTACCAGCTGCGCAGCCTCCCAGGGGGAAGAAGTCCAGGGGAAGAAGGAGGGAGGGAGGGGATGGAAATTTTCAAGTCCTATTGTCCCCAATGGCATCACCATTGGAGACAATGGAACTTGAATATTTGCAAAATTTCGTATTCACAGTGTGTGTGTGTTCTGGAACAGACCCCCCATGAATCCAAAGGGATGACTGTAGTCAATTAAAAATCAATTTGTTATCCTATTGTGTTATTTATTTTTTAGCAACAGATTTTTAAATTCAGTATTTTAATTACTAAAATGTCAAATGATTTTATATCAAGAGTTTCTCGTAATGTTCAGTCATAATGGTCATTTCCAGCAAGTCTAGGTGATAAAATTAAAGTTTAATTTAGCAGTTGAATAAAAGAATCAACTAATGAATGAATTTTCTTCTCAGTTTAAGACCAACAAAGTAGATTGCCCTTACAATTCAACATTGTTGCATTAGCACTAGCACTAGTGTTTCCAAGCTAGGCTTGATGATGGGATAGGATCCTCCATTGCCTAGGCAGCAAGGTCCTTCAGGGAGATCTATACAGGCAGTGTGACATATGCAACCTGTACTGCTATGGAGGGGAATGGCTGACAGACCCAGGAAGAGCTCCACTGCCCTTTGGCATCTGTTTTTGAAAGCAATTTTATCTCTTTAATGGTCTAGCTGACCTGGATTCTATCATCTTATTCTTCATTTCTCTAGATCTAATAAAACAGTTGAGTTAGAAATAATAGACTAAAATAATGCATGTACTATTATCACAAATAGTAGAACAGCAGCCTGACTACCATATATACTTGACTATAAGTCAAACTCATGTATAAGTCAAAGGCAGGTCTTGAGAACAAAATTATGGATTTTACCATGCCCCGTGGATAAGCCAAGTGTAAAACTTGGAGGTTTCTTCAGTGTGTGTATGTATGCGCACAGCAAGAAAGACTAATTAACAGCAATTAATCACTGAGCACTCTTTCTGCTTGTCTCAAGAGAAAAAGAAACTCTTTTCTCACCACATGGGGAAATCTGAAAGAGCTGCTATCACAGTACTGCAGTGACCTGTAAATAAGTTGACCTGGGATTTGGGGGTCAATTTTTGGGAATAAATTTTTAGACGTATAGTCGAGCATATATGGTAGTCTTACTTTCCAAAAGGTTGGGTTGAGAATACAATCAAGATGTTGAGTATATGAGCTGTAGGCTTTGGGGATAGAGATTTGTATGGCAATGCCTCATATTGTGTAACAACTACTTTGACAGTTTAAATGCAGGCTGTTAGTACAATAGGAACTATCAGAATTAACTTGATTCCCCCATGCTAAGCCTTATTAAGCACTTCATCTCAATAGAGCAAACTCAATTAGTTGGAATTATACTTACATCATCTTCACTGATGGATGTAACTGATGTGAGCTGAAATGAGTCTGATAAGCTTGACCTTGACTCTGTCTCTACTCAATGAGTATTCTGGACCACTTAATTGAGAAACCAAAATAATTTATAGAGAATATGATATACATACACATCCACACTTAGAATAACTGAAATCTTTTTCTTATAAGATGGTTGACTTCTTCATTAGGTTACAACTTGTTTGTAGGGTGGGAGATTCAATTGAATTAATCTATGAAAGGTAAAGGATATGGAACATTTTCTAAAGATCATAACCCAATGTGATCTTTATTTTATTTTAATAATGATCTTGGCCTGGTAGTATGTATATGAGAAATAAGATACATATTAAATAAAGTATCACAGACCTGGGGGTGGAACAGACCACCCAAAGGGGCATCTTGAAGCCACCCCTTTGAGCGTCATGTTGGCTTCAGCCCGGCTTTTTGCCAACACAAAAAGAATTGGCAAATTGCCACTCCTTGTTGAGCCGGCAAAAAGCCAGTTTTTCTGGTGCTACTGTGGCTTTGTGGTGCTGCTGTGGCATGCAGCATGTAAACACCGTGCCACCAGAGTGCCACAAAGCTGCCCCCCTCCATGTGTTGGGCAGGTGGCATGATGCTGGCTTCAGAGAAGCATCAGAGCATGCACCGTCTAAACATTGTGCTCTGAAGCCACCCCGAAGCCGGCACAAAGGGGCAGTCTGTTTCTCCCCTTATTCAGAGCTTTAAACTTGTTTGAATTTAAATCAGCAATAAAAAACAGTCTCTGGTTTAAATTATGTCTTTAAAGTATTTATTGATTAATTTTAACATGTATTGTTTTATATCCTTTTATATATGTTTTATATTTAGAAAACCATATGTATGGTTCTATATGTGTTGTTTCCCACCTTGATCCACAGGGAGAGCAGGTAGGAAATAATAATAATAACAACAATAAAACCACTACCACCACCATACATTTTGTGATATGCAGGGGGGGGGGGAAACATTGACTGAAAGCATTTTAGAAAGGTTTCAAAAATAAAAGTGATAGCAAATAACTGGTCACATGTGAATTTTGGGCATGCTTACTCGAAAGAGAATATGAGAAAAGACAGCTAAAAATATCAGCTGGCTTCTGGCCTAGATCCAGGTGCAAGAAAACTTTGAGGGAACCTCCTGTAGTGTGTGGCTTTTAGCAACATCAAGGTACCAAGAGGACCCTTCACACAAACATATTCTATCTGTTTGTGTGAGAGAGAAAATATATTTTGATAGACTAGAATACCATATATAGAATACTAGATATTATGTCTAATAACATTAGCAGAAAAAAATGAAAGAGCTGTAATGACTATTGATGAAAGTCATGAAAGAAAGTGAGAAAGCAGGGTTACAGCTGAACATCAGGAAAACAAAAATAATGACAACAGATTATTTACATAACCTCAAAATGAGTGATTAAGACATCTACACGAATAAAGATTTTCCATACCTTGGCATAAGTAAAACAGAGACTGTAGTTGAGACATCAGAACACTAGGATTTGGATGGGCAACCAAGAAGGAAATAGATAAGATCCTCTCATCTAAAACATATCATTAAGTACCAAAGTCAGAATTGTCAGTGTCATAATATTTCTGATTTCTATATGAGATTGTAAAAGCTGGACAATGAAGAAGCTGATAATAAAGAATCAATTGATTTGAAATGTGATGCTAGAGCAGTTCTGCCAATATCATGGACATCATATACTGATAAAATGACCAATGAATGGATCTTAGAGCAAATCAAGCTTTAGCTGTCACTAGAAACCAGAGTGACTAAACGACTGTGATTATACCAGTGGTGGCAAACCTATGGCACACAGAGTACAATAAGAATTCAATAGGAGTACAATAGGAGCATGCACCTGTTCCTCTTCTTTGCCCACCCTCCTGTCCCCTTAACTGTCTCCCTAGAGACAGTTGAAGGGAAGGTAGGGTGGAGGAAGAAGTGGACCAGGTGTGAGCCTGTTCCTCCTCTTCCCCTGCCCTCCCATCCCTTCAACTGCTAACCTGAGGCTGAGAGAGTGTGCCTTGGGATTCCTCCCCACAGAAGTCCTACCTCATGGACGTTCTGCCCCCAGAAGGCAGAAGTCCCACTCCCAGAAATTCTGCCCCAGAAGGTGGAAGCCCCACCTCCCAGAAGTCCCCCCCCCAGCACCAGGTGACCAGGTGTGGGAATGCCACTGAGTTTGGGCACCATCACTGCTTTAGACATATCATGGCATAGCATGACTCATTAGAAGAATGATAATCCTTGACACTGTAGGTGGATAGACTTGGCATCTTTAACAAGTAAGTGAACATGATAGAGGAGTTCTGATTTTCTCAGGCCCAAAACAGATGGGTCATATGATGTGGTTTCCTGCTGTATTCGTGCTGGCCCAGCTCAAAACTGCAGCAGCAGCCTGGATCAGGGCCAGGCACGTGTGGTCGCAACAGCCCTGGCACGAACGATGCCAGTGCAGCCCTGCCATGGTTTTTTTTAGCCTGCTGTTTTGGGCCTCAGTTGCAAATGGAATTACAATTGCACCCAGGGCTCCTAGTGATTTGTGCAACAAATGGAATTAGAAGAGGAGACATAGTGCATTTTCCTAAGTAGAATTTTCCTAAGTACAAATCATCACAGTGAATTCTCACAAATTGCAGTATCCCCATAACAAAAATCATGCCTGAGCAATATCGGATGGAAAAATCAGATGGAAAGCAAAATGTTCAGTAACTTTCCCCAAAATAAATCTCAGTTTCATTCTTAATTCTGTCTTAATTCCAATACTGCTACAATTGGCCCTCCGTATCGACAGATTCTGCATCAACAGATTCTGCATCAACAGATTCAACCATCCATGGCTTGAAAATATTGTTAACAAGCCATTTAACAATGGATTTAAAAAATCTAGTCTGGAGCAGTAGAAAACAAGCTTGCTCCATCCTCAATATGACATCCCTTCAAATATTTAAACAGGGCTATCATATCACCTCCTAACCTTCTCTTCTCCAGGCTAAACATACCCAGTTCCCTAAGTCTCCCCTCATAAGGCATGGTTTCCAGACCCTTCACCATTTTGGTCGCCCTCCTCTGGATATGCTCCAGTTTGTCAACATCCTGTTTGAATTGTGGTACCCAGAACTGAACACAGTATTCCAGGTGAGGCCTGACCAAAGCAGAATAGAGTTGCATGATTACTTTCCTTGATCTAGACACTATACTTCTACTGATGCAGTCTAGAATAACTTTTTTTTTTTTTTAGCTGCCACATCACACTGTTGTCTCATGTTCAACTTGTGGCCTATTAGGACTCCTAGATCCCTTTCACATCTAGTCTTGTTAAGCTCTTTTCCTTCTTTTTGAAGACAACATTTAATAATAATAATATTTATTTATACTCTGCCCCTCTGTCAACTAATCAATTAAAATTCCATACAATATAAATACAACCTAAAATACAATCTAAAAACCCCAGAACCCACCCGCCCCCAAAAAGTATTAAATCATATATCAATTAAAACAATCATATATCAATTAAAACATGAAAACATAATATAAATATAAGACAAACAAAATTACAAAACAGGCAGGGCAGTAATGAGAGCCAAAGCAAAATGACTAAACAACTCCTAAGGCCGGGAAAATCTAGTCAGGAAAGGCCTGCCAGAAGAGATCTGTCTTCACAGCTTTTTTTAAAAGCTGCTTAAGGTTGTTATCTGACGGATCTCATCCGGCAGGCCATTCCAATGTCTGGGGGCAGCTACCGAAAATGTCCTCTGGTAGGTTACAGACAGCCTTGGTTTTTTCGGCTGCAGCAAATTCCTCCCAGAGGACCGGAGTGCGCGGGGTGGATTGTATGGGAGGCGGTGGTCCTGAATATAGTTTGGACCCAAGCCATTTAGGGCTTTAAAGGTCAGAACCAACACCTTATACTGGGCCTGGAAACTGATGGGCAGCCAGTGAAGAGACTTCAGTACTGGTGTTATGTGGTCTCTTCTAGATGTCCCCGAGACCACTCTGGCTGCCATGTTCTGCACTAATTAAAGTTTCTGGACCAAGCACGAAATTAGCACCATGTAAAGCGCATTACAGAAATCCAGATGGGAGGTTACCAGTGTGTGCACAACAGTCTCAAGGTCCTTTACTTCCAAGAAAGGGCACAGCTGGTGTATCAGCTGAAGCTGATAACAGGCGTTCCTGACTGTCGTATTTACCTGATTAGTCATCAGGAGCGAAGAGTCCAGGAGCACCCCCTAGACTGTGAACACAGTCCTTCACGGTTGCAGCCCAATTCCCGGTTTCGGGGCTGCTGCTGTGAGCACCTCCGTTTTGTCTGGATTCAGTTTCATTTGCCCTCCTCCAGTCTGTTGGGACTTCTCCTCCAGGAGTTCCAGGATTATTGTCAGTGGCTCTCAGATTACTTCTGCCAGGATAGTTAAAGTCATCTGCCGAATTATGGCAATCACATTAATTTCATTGGGTTTTCTCAGGCAAGGAATACTCAGAGTGGTTTTGTCTGTTCCTTTCTCTGAAATATAGCCTACAGTACCTGGCATTTGTTGGTGGTATTAAGCTTCCCAAATCAGAAATATTTCGGCCAGCCAAAAAGGCAGGGGGAAAAATCTTTGTGCAAGCTTTTAAAATAAAAGATTCTAAATCAGGGTGTTTTTTTAAAGATGTTTGAGGAAGGAATGAAAATCTTAAAAGGTCATGTGTGAATGTCTACTTGAGAGGGCTTGGGAGGATTATATTGAGCCTTATTGTCATACAATAAAATTAGGCCCTATAAAGCCAGTATCTAAGTGTGCTCATACACAAAGAAAGCAAATTAAACCCCCTTCCCATGGAGAGCAATAGTCTGAATAAGAGGGTTTCCTTTATATGTGGATAACACTCCATGTGGTCAGGAACAACAAGAGGCTCTCCAGTCATATGGGGAATATCCATATGTAAGGTATACCCTTCAGCATTTCACAGATGAAAATTAGGGGTGCATCTATAGAAATAATGCTGTTTGACACCACTTTAAGTGTTGTAGTCTGATCCTATGGAATCCTGGGATTTGTAGTTTTACAAGGTCTTTAGCTGTCTCTGCCAAAGACTGCTGGTGCCTCACAAAACTACAAATCCCAGGATTCTGTGAGATGGAGCTATGGTTAAAGTGGTGTCAAACTACATTATTTCTACAATGTGTATGCATCCTTGGACATGTGGGCAAGCAAAATTAGAGTGTGGTCAAGATGTCAAAAGTTGTTATGGAGGAAGACTAGACAAATTAGGAGATGTTGCTGCAATTTACTTTTGTCTGAGCCTCCTGGGAAGGGCACAATTCTGCTCCCTTTTCTCCTTACTTGCCTACTGAGTTAATGGAAGATAAACTACTTGTACTTTGAATTCATTTTGGAGCAGCTGAAGATGAAAGGTGAAAATGGAAGGAAGGAAGAGAAACTGGGACAGATTAAAACATTGGGAAAATTATTAATAGGGACTATTCTGCCAGATTGGGACAGTTGGAGAGTATGGTAACTTGAGGCCTAAGCAGACTGCCAGAAATAGTGCACATTAAATTGAGGCACTGCCCTGGCTCAGTGCTAAGGAATCATGAGAATTGTATTTTTTTCTGAGATATTGAGCCTTCTCTGTCAGAGAGCTCTGGTGCCACAATAAATTACAGTTCCCATGATTCCCTAGCACTGAGCCAGGGCAGTGCCTCAATTTAATGTGCATTATTTCTGGCAGTCTGCTTAGGCCCTTAGTTTCCTTTTACTTTAGGTTTACCAGGTTATACCCTAATGGTCTCTGTGCTTACTGAGTACAGGAAAAGTTAATAAAACAAATAACATTTGGTTCTCCATTTTGAAAACACTCAAAACAACCCTTGAAAGCTCAAACCTGTTTTTTCTAGTGCCAAATTCATAGGGGTTAAATGGGAGTAATTCATAAAGTAAGATTTTTCCATCTTTCATATCCCTTTTTGTTGCTTTCTTCTTTGTGTGATATTTGTGTTTGCTTTCTCACCTCACCAGGGCTTGTTTTACATTTCTTATACATTAACAGAGTGGCAAATCTGTACTTTAATCACAAATTGGTCTTATCCATGGTCCCTTCTGGTCACTTTGCCAACCTGCTTGAATTGCTGAGTTGGGCAAAATCCCTGGAAGTTAATGTTTACTGCCTCATGCATTTTATCTTCTTTCAAAATCTATCTGTGAGCATATGTTGGTTTATCAGACAGTCAGGTGAACACAGAGAACATTGGAGATTATCCTGAAGGACTCTTTAAAACTTCAAGCATGATTTATAATAAGAAAAATACTTTAAGTTGACATTTTGTAAAGTGTTTTATAATTTCTTATTTTCATCTTGGTATTTTCATTAAGCTTAAATATACTCCCCAAAGGTTATGCAATCCTTAGTTTCTTTCATAGAACTACATTTCAGCTATATTTTTCATTTCCTAAAATGAAAGTAGAAACAATAGATGTGATTTTACAAATTTAAAGACTTCTAAATAGTGAACTGATAACTTTGTGTAGAAAAATGGGAAAGAAAATAGCCTATATTATCCACATTAGGACCAAACCAAACATTCTGTAAATAATTAGCATGCATGTACATATCCAGTTTAGCTTACGTCAATTGAAGTTGTATAGAAAATTATATTTTTCATAAACCGTGTGTGGGAGACTTGCCTCTGTGTTTTAAATGGAAGTAATTTGGTATGCCAGCTTTTGTGACATAGTGTCTGACTCTGTTCTGTTCTATCTCAGGGAAATGAAGGTGGCCTAGAATCTTATAGATTTCTTGACATACCAGCATGCCCCCATTTTTAGCCCCACCATCTGAAAAGGACCACCATGGACAGGGAAAAATTCAAGAATATGACATCTAAAAACTCCTCAGCAACCCTTCCATATTGGTCCCTCAGTCTACATAAATCTTTATGGAGTTAATTAGATTATTATTTTTTCTGAACAAGTTTTCTCTGAACATAGAGTGTACCATGATGGTGAGTAGTGGCTCCCATGTCAGGAGGGAGGTCAAACCCTTCTGTTTAGTCTTAATTTTAAGGGTTCAGGACATGGTTTAGATCTTTTAAAATGTGACTCATGGATCCACTGATATAGGAGCCACCACCCTCCACTAGTTTACTTCCTTTTAATTCACTCATTTTTCCCAGTAGGCAATGCCATAAAATACATAGGGTAATAAAATGCAACCTTTCTTGATTGTGTAGCGTGTTGCCCTGGTGGACATATAGCAGCCCTACTCTTGGTTTAAATTTTCCTTACCTTTTTGTATTCTTACTTCATAATGTCCCTGACTAGTGCACAGTTCTTCTGGCTCCCAGCTTAGTGTAAATAATTTCTGCATTATCTTTGAATTCTACATGGATGTTCTTCAGATTATGTTTGGCATATTTGTTTAGTGTTCTTTAGCTTTACTCTATTTTTATGTTATTAGCAGTTCATGGTCAGTGCCACAACTGCTCCTGGCCTTGTTTTTGCAGAGGATGCAGCTTCTCCATGCTAAAATAAAAATCTGTTAGTCTTAAAGGGACTGCTACATTCCTCCCTCCCCGACACACACAATTTTTCCTTTTGCTACAGTACAGACTATCTGGATTACTTCTTTGAGGACAGATGGTTTCATTTTCAAAAGGAAGTGGTACCTTTACACTGAAGCTAATTGACTGGGAGCCAAAAAAACTTTGGACTAGTAAGGGACATTATGACATAAGAACACCTCACCTCACTCCATACCCCTTCTTTTCTGCCTTACTCAAGGAAACTCCAAGGAAAAGGGAAGGGAGTTGAAAAGATCGGCTTGCCTTCAGGCAGGTTGCAGGTGCCTGCTGCTGAATTCACCATTCCTTGTAACCAAGCTTTTCTTTCCTTTTTTGGTGGCTCAGTGAGGGAGAGGGAGGGAGGAGCCACCATTATACCGCCTTATGTCTTGCACCTTGGGCAGGGCACACACCACCTCTGTTGATCCTCAGGCCCTGGGGCTGAATCTGCCCCTCCTGAGGTCCCAGTCCTTCCCTCTGGGATGCTTCAGGAGGCCAAACCTCATCCTCATGGTGCAAGAAACAACCTTTGTATGTGTTCTGCTCCAGTCCTGAAAGACTGAAATGCCTTTAGTTGCTGGCAGTAAGAGCTGCAAGCTAAAATATGCAGGTGTTGTTGGTCTCATTTTCCTGATGGAATGGGGATTGCAAGAACTTACCTGAAATTTGATTTGGCCCTTGAAGTGTGAGGAGTTTTTATTTTTGCTTGGAGAAATGCACATCTTTCGTACTCCTTTCACTTGTTTCAAAAATGAAATGTTTAGAAAAAGAATAGATAAGTATACAATAGATAGGTGTAGAAATAGAAAAGAATGCATTTTCTACTTTGAGATTTGGAGTGTGAGTCTTTAGAAACTACTGCACTTTATTTATTTATTTTATTCTGATCAGAACATATTTTTTACAGTGAGCTACAGCATGTTAGAGAGAGGCATCTTAGTCACAAAGAATAATTGTCTGGGCTGGCAATATATAAAACTTTTGCTCAGGAAGGGCAATCTCTAAATCTGGAGAATCTGTATCAGTAGTTGGGAGTATGTATACACCTGTGTGATATATTTCTTTCTGCTGTTAACTCACAAATATTCCTAGACACTCAAATAGAGTAGGCTATATTGTATGATGTTCAGCTGGAATACCAGGAATCAATCAGCTGAAATGCAAAGACTAATATTGGGAAACATCATAATTTATTTTATCCTCTTCAGAGGTATTGAAGAACTCTTTTATTTTAAGTATCATATGAAATATAAGCTTAGGGTGCAGTCCTACAACTTGCAGAAGCTCCATTGATTTTAGTAGCATTTACAGTCATTTAACTCTTACTGTGAGTCATAAAAATACCCCTCTGTCATTTCTTAACATTCTCAGCTGCATCATATGATGAAAGATGAACCATTGTTGCAGTAGCAGTAGTCTTTGTTTTGAATATCAGAATAGTTATCCTATATGCATAAGCAGCACCTGAACAGGATGGGAGTGCCTCCCCACCCAGCTGTATGACAAAGCAAAACAGCTTCATCTACAGTAGATACCGCTTCATACCGCACCATGGGGTGTCTAAGCAGTTTACAACTGTAAGCTCATTGCCCCCCCCCCCCAACACCTGGGCACTCATTTTAGCAACCTTGGAAGGATGCAGGCCTGAGTCTAGCCTGAGCCCTGGCTAGTATTGAACTTGCAACCTTGTGGTCTATGAGTGAGTGGCTGCAGTACAGGTATGTAACCACTGCGCCAGCAGGGCTTTCTGTTACACTGACATGCTGTTACACTTCCAACATCTTTTTCTTTCAGAAATGCAGCATATTTTAGAAAGCACTTCCACACACAAAAAATGAACTTGCCCTATTAGTACATCCCTATATATTCCTGGTATACTTTTTTTGCTTTTATGAATATATGACAAGATATTGTAAGGCTACTTTATAGTGAGTCAGGCCTCTGACCTGTTTAGTCCAGCTTGCCAGCCTTGCCACCTGAAATTCCTTTTTAATTGAAGATGCTAAGGCTTGTACACAAGCTCCTTTAATGCATTTTTAAAAGAAATCTCTATCTTATCAACCTTTAGTATTTCTATTTCAAGGATGACTCACAGACAATATCCAGTAGCAGCAAAAATAAGTCAATAAAATCACATTTGAAATCATTCACTTATTGATCCTAAAATATTGGAATATAAAACACCAGAAATATTTGGGGAGTTGATGATAGATAAGCTTTAATGGGATGCATATTCCAGAGATAAGGGAACCTGCTTAAGGTCATATTATATGGACAGGCTCACATTGGGAAAAAGTAGTCCTTGAGGATGACAATCCTATGCCATCTGGGACTTCAGGAATTAAAACTAGCTTGATTGGTGGTTTAAAGAATTGATGAGGTATGTTCCCTTTCTTCAGTCCCATTCAATAATCTATTTTGATTGTGGCTAGGATTATTTCTCTCCAAAATAGTGATTGCAGCAGCCAAACCACCAGTGGATGTAAGCTGCTTCATGCTACCAGTGCCTCTTGGGTGTTCATTGGGGTTGCGCTTCACCTTCTCCCAACATAGGCTATCCATCTAAAATTCGTTTCACTCCTGAGTGATGTCTGCAGATAAATTGAAAATGCCCAGACAATCACTCTTCAAGAGTGTTTGGAGTTGTATGGCAGCTTTCCATTCTTAATAGCTTCCTCAGAAAAAGGTTAAATGATTTTTGTCATTGTCATTGAGGTCCAGGGAAGGCTTCTGTAACCATGACAAAAGAGGAGTTCGCAGACAGCCACAACCTCAATGGCCTGGAGTGAACATGTCGGTCTCACTAGGAACAACAAAGGCAGTAAAAAAAGAGCAATAACATTCAGTTCTGCTTTGGAGCATGCAAAGAGAACTGAGAAGTCAACTTGCTATTGCTATTTCTTGGTTCACACAGGAATTTTCACTGATCTTTTGGGGCTGGACAAAAATAACCTCCAAAGACTGGAGTAATCCTCAGGAGTTGCCTGTAGGGTTGTTTGTTTGTTTGTTTGTTAATGGGGGAGAAGCCATCTTTCCCACAATACTGCCTCTGGGAATGGAACAGCATCATGAACATCTATTGACCAAAAAAGATGAAATGCTGCTAGGTAGCCTGAGCAGTCTTACAGCCACTGGGAGTGGTAGCTAGGTTTGCTGGGCAAGGGTAGTGGGTCAGAAGAAAAGAAACCCTTACTCTCTATTGCTTCAACGTATAAGAGAGTTACTCTCGATACTTTTTCAGGATCTTCTCTATCCCACAGAAATAACCATGTTCTTCCCTATTGCTGTTGTTAATGCAGAATCTCAAAATAGTCTCTTTCTGAAGCACAGTTTTGTGACATTGAGAATGTCTCCCCTAGAACCAATTAAAATACTTCAGAGCTATTTTGTGCTCACTACAATTCTGCCCTGTGCACTAACTACCCAAGATAATGTTTCACCAACTGTTGGCTAGTTTGTATTATTAATAATAGTTTGTTTCAGATATTTCTTTTTTTCTTATAACAATTATACATTTCCAATTTTCTCCTTAGCCCACCCACTGTCCACTTCCCTTTCATCACCAAGTGGCAAAATAACTATACAATAGATTTTCACATTTCATTTTATTTGTATCTTACCCTTTCGCCTATGAACCCAGGGTGGTTAACAACCTTCATAAAACACACACTTGAAAACATAATACTAAAATTTCATTTAATACAATATAAAAACAATAACCCAACCAAAACTGAGTGCAGTAACATCTTACAATTTGTTTTATATCAAAAGAGGTCCCCATTTGGAATGCTGAATAGACATTGACAGAAAGTATATTGAACTTTACCATGGACCAATGGTAAAAAGGAGCTTCTTACATAATGTGTAAGTCATAAAAGTACCTTACCCATTATATAAAAATGATATAAGACAACTTGTGATGGATGCAGAAGTGGCAGACAGTTCATGTATTCTCACTAAATGAACCACTTTACTTATACCAGGAAAGTATAATTTCAGAGAGGTTGACTTTATTAATTATATACTTGTTAGGTTTAAATGGGATATAGAGTCAATGTTAAAATGTTGAAATGTAAAAGATGTGTGTCTGTATATTTTTCATGCTGTGAAAAGTTGTTTTTTTGAGAGCTAGATTTACAGTTTATCAGTCCCAGGTGTGATTTAGCCAAAACAGGAGGCTAACAGGACTCCATTTTATGGGAAAGAATGTTTGTTTATATTATGGTTCATGTAAACACATTTTTGTTATGGGAAATGTAGTCACATGATTTGTTATTGTAATTAAGGGTTGGACTAGTACACGTCACGTAATATCACCCAATCAGCTTGTAAAGATTACACCCAGAAAGGTGGAGTCTTGTGGGACTGAGGGCTGAGAATCAGAAAGTTACTCACTTGCTTTTTGGCTTTTAAACTGTAATGAACTAATAAAACCATTCTTTTGGTGATGCTACTAACACATCTTGAATCATGTAGCAAATAGATTTTATTCCTGCTTAGCCAGCTTTGGCTAAAGTGGAAATATTATTATTATTATTTGTTTTTGTGTGTGTGTGTGTGGGTTTTTTTTTTTTTTTTTTTTTTTTTTTTTTTTTTTTTTTGCTTTTGTTCTTTTACAATAAAGAAGCTTTGCTGAAAGTTCCAGGTTTGGATGTTTGGTTTTAAAGGACTGTTTTTCAACACTCCTACAACATTATTTTAACAAGTGGTAGCAGAGGATGGTTCTGATCCACGGCACCTCTGCTGCAGAACCTGGAGTTAAAAAGCAACTTTTTTCCTGTCCTGGCCAGCGAGGGCTCCGCGGAAGGCAGCACACGGCTTGATTTATGGAAGTAGCTGTAAAGATGCCAGCGGGGATCCGCAAAAGTCTGATTTATGGTACAAGAGGACTGTAAGTACAAGAAACCCCCCTTATCTAAAAGGGCCATTTGTAAATGGACTGTTTCAAAGCTGTCTCAAAGCTGTAAAGCAAGCAAGGAAAGCAGCAATTAGCCAGAGGCTGTAAAGCTGCAGTTTAAAGAAACAGAGTTCTGGCAGAACGCAGCCGGGGGGAGACTATCAATTTTAAGACTTGTGCTGGACTCTTTTAAAAATAAGTAAAGATGGAACAAACTAGGTTCCCGAAGCTCACCTCTGAAAATTTTGCATCTTGGAAAATCTATGCGAAATCCCTTTTGGTACGGGAGAATTTGTGGCAGATTGTACAGACTGGTTTGGGAGCTGCTCCTTCTGCAGCAGTCCAAGACAGAAATGAACAGGCTAAAGCCACCATCTTACTTTTATTATCTGAGGGACAATTGAATCTTATCCAAGATCTTACTTCAGCAAAAGAAATATGGGACACTTTGGCTGGAATTCATCAGTCCACTTCTGATCTAGCAAAGATGATTTGGGCAAAGAGATTATTTTCGTGTAAAATGAGAGAGAAAGATTCTGCAGAAGCTCATGTAAGCAAAATGAGAGATTTGTTTGCCCAAGTTCAAGCAAGAGGCATTGTCCTAGATGAAAATCTCAGAATTTACATTCTATTGGGTTCCCTCAACGAATCATATGATAATATCCTGTTAGGATTGCAAGCATTGCCTGGGGCTCAATTGACTATGGAATTGGTCTGTGGGAGAATTTTGCAGGAAGCTGAAAGGAGGAGGTTTGAGGCAGAGCAACGAAAGCAGGGGTCTGCAACTACAAAGCCTCACAATGTCCCAGAGGGAACTCCGAAAGAGATGCAAACTGAAAAAGCTGCAATTTCAAAGGGAAAAATGTGTTATTATTATAAAAATTTGGACATTTAAGAAAAGACTACAGAAAGTTGATTGCAGATACCAGGAGGGGGCAGCAACAACAACAGCAGCAGTCACAGCAGCAGCAGAAGCCACGTCCCCCTGGTGGACAAAAGAAGCACAGTGCTAACCAAGGATTTGTTGCTACAATAAAAAGCCGAGATGGTGTGCCTCAAGTTCAGCCATCTAGTGTCTGGCTTTTAGACTCTGGAGCCAGCACCCATATGACAAACAAAATTGAACTGTTCCAGAGTAGAAAACCAGCTAATGTTTCTTCTGTTGCTTTGGCAGACGGGGAAGGGCCAAGAATTAAAGAAATGGGAACTGTTTGCATTCCAAGTTTTGGTACCAATTTTGATGATGTATTGTATGTACCTACATTGCAAAATTGTTTAGTTAGTGTGTCAGCTTTGACCTCAGATGGGTACAAAGTAAATTTTGAGGGGGATGAATGTTTAATCTTTAAAGATGGTGAATTTTGTGCTAAAGCCATTAAGAAAGACAAGCTGTACCACATGATAGATAGAGAGTGTTGTGCAGTCGCACAAAATAAGCCTTTGCATGAAAATTGCATTCATTATTTTCACAGAGTGATGGGTCATGCTGGTTTTCCAAATCTTTTGAAATTGAAGCAGGTTTGTCCTGAACTTAAAATGTCACCATGCTCAAACCACTTGGAGTGTTCAGTTTGCAGCAGGATTAAGCTGAAGGCTTATCCTGTGGCAAAAAGAACAAAACTTAGAGCCCAGAGACCTTTTGATTTTCTGCACTGCGATCTTGCTGGGCCAATTAACCCCCCCTCTCAGGGAGGGTGTAAATACTTCATGGTGATTTTGGATCACTTCACAAGGTTTTCTTATGTGATTCTTTTGAAAGAAAAGGGTGAAGCTGGGGAGAAGTTCAAAGAATGGGTGAACATGATAGAGAGACAGTTTAACTACAAAGTGGGAACTTTGGTCACAGATAGAGGAGGAGAATTCTTGGCTACTCATTTGACCAATTGGCTAAGAAAAATGGGAATTAGACATTTTACTACTAACCCATCTTGCGCGGCTGAAGATGGTCTGGCTGAAAGGAAAATAGCCATTCTGAAACAAATAAAAGATTGTTTGATGCTTGATGCCAATGCTCCAGAGCATCTTTGGGGGGAGGCTATTCTCACAGCTAATTACCTGACAAACCGCACTTGGAATTCAGCTGTGCAGAATACTCCTTACGACATGCTTTTCAAGAGACCACCCAATTTGAAATATCTTAGAGTGTTTGGGCAGTATGCAAATGTGTACATACCTGCAGCTTTCAAAAAGAAAGGTCAGCCCAAATGGAGACGTTTGATGTTTGTGGGTTACACAGAAAACAGCTACAGGTTTTACCTGGGTGGAAATCAGATTCTTTTTTCCAGGAGCACAAACTTTGAGAAACATTCTGGGTGGGAAAACATTCATTCAAACAAAGAGGTGTTTTTCAGACTAGGTCAGTTAGAAACACAGACACCACCACCTGCCAGAAATGGAGGGGCAGTGAAGCAAGAGTCAGATTCTTCAGAAGGTGAGGCTAGCACATCAGACAAGTTGTCACACACACGTCCACCTGCACCTAGAATGACAGAAACAAAGAGACACACAGACAGGGAAGCTTCAAGTACAGACACTGAGGATGATGAAGGAAGAACAAGGACCATAGTTTTGAGGAAGACTACTAGAGTTAGGAAACCTCTAGATCGTTTTAAAGTACAGGAAGCTAAGGCTTGTATAGTCATGATAGAAGAGCCTGAAAGTTACAAAGAAGTACAGGAGTGTTGTGATAAAGAAAAGCAGAAATGGGAGTCTCCAATGGAGCAGGAATTCAAGTCTTTGGTAGACAAAAAGGTGTTTGAAATTGTTGACAGGCCTACAAATCACAAGGTGATAGGTTGCAAATGGGTTTACAAAAGAAAGCTGATGCCGGATGGTAGTCAGAGATACAAGGCCAGATTGATAGCTAAAGGATTTACACAACAGAGGTTTGAGAATTATTTCTCCAACTGCAAAGCCTGAGAGTTTGAGGCTGGTGTTGGCTTTAGCTGCAAGGAGGGGCCAGATAGTGCATCATTTTGATTTTGAGACTGCATACTTGAATGCAAGTCTTGATGAAACTGTTTTCATGGAACAACCTTTGGGTTTTCAGCAAAATAGTGACAGTAAGGTGTACAAGTTGAAGAAAGCATTGTATGGTTTGAAGCAGAGTGCCAGAAGCTGGAACCTTTGCATTCATGAAGAGTTGGTAAAGCTAGGCTACAGACGCAGTGTAGCTGATGCATGTGTTTACACAAAAGGAGATGTGATCTTGGTGATTTATGTAGATGACTTGTGTGTAGCAGCAAATTCAAAGCAAGAAATTCAGACAGTTAGAAAGGAATTGTCACAGAAATTTAGTGTCAAAGATCTTGGAGTTTTGAGGTCTTATCTAGGAATAGATGTTGAATGGTGTGAAGATGGGAGTTGTTTGTTGAGTCAACAGAGTAAAATTCAGAGTTTGATTGAAAAGTGTGGATTGCAGGATGCAAAAACAGTGAGAAGTCCAATGTCTGTTGGTTATGTTTGAAAGGAGTTTGAAAATTCAGAGATGTATAGGAGCTTTGTGGGGAGTTTGATGTTTATTGCTAATAACACGAGGCCTGACATTTGTTTTGCCGTGGGCATGCTTGGAAGAAAGGCAAATTGTCCTACAGTGGAAGATTGGACCGCAGTGAAGCATTTGTTGAGATATTTGAAGGGTAGCATAGACAGGAAATTGAAGTTGCAAAACAGTCGAGCTGGTCTTGAATGTTTTGTTGACAGTTCGTTTGCTTCTGAGCTACAGGATAGAAAGTCAGTGACAGGATTGTTGATTAAGTTTGGAGAAAGTACAATTGTTTGGAGAAGTAGAAAACAGAGATACATAGCGCACAGTACAGGAGAAGCAGAATTCGGGGCCTTATCTAAATTAGTTAATGAGATTGAATAGATTAGACAGTTGTTGAAAGATCTGAATGAAAAATGTGCTGATCCAGTGATGATAAATGAGGATTCTCAGACATGCATTGCTATGGCTGAAGCTGAGAACATGAAGTGCAGAACAAAGTACATTGGTGTGAGGTATCAGAATGTCAGAGAAATGATACAGAAGGGAATTGTGAGTCTGCAATACATTGAGTCAATTCATAATCAAGCAGACATCTTGACAAAGGCATTGACCATTGATAGACACGAACAGATGTCATGTCTACTTGACATGTCTTAAGTTTAGGCCTAGCCATTGAGCTAAGTTAGTTTTACAACAGGGTTAGTTTAGTGTACAACATACACACATCTTACATTTCAGGAGGGGATAGTTAGGTTTAAATGGGATATAGAGTCAATGTTAAAATGTTGAAATGTAAAAGATGTGTGTCTGTATTTTTCCATGCTGTGAAAAGTTGTTTTTCTGAGAGCTAGATTCACAGTTTATCAGTCCCAGGTGTGATTTAGCCAAAACAGGAGGCTAACAGGACTCCATTCTATGGGAAAGAAGGTTTGTTTATATTATGGTTCATGTAAACACATTTTTGTTATGGGAAATGTAGTTACATGATTTGTTATTGTAATTAAGGGTTGGACTAGTACACGTCATGTAATATCACCCAATCAGCTTGTAAAGGTTACACCCAGAAAGGTGGAGTCTTGTGGGACTGAGGGCTGAGAATCAGAAAGTTACTCACTTGCTTTTTGGCTTTTAAACTGTAATGAACTAATAAAACCATTCTTTTGGTGATGCTACTAACACATCTTGAATCATGTAGCAAATAGATTTTATTCCTGCTTAGCCAGCTTTGGCTAAAGTGAAAATGTTATTATTATTATTTGGTTTTTTTGCTTTTGTTCTTTTACAATAAAGAAGCTTTGCTTAAAGTTCCAGGTTTGGATGTTTGGTTTTAAAGGACTGTTTTTCAACACTCCTACAACATTATTTTAACAATACTTAATTCATTTGAACAAATATAAAATGTCTTTTAAAATCATTTTTTATTCATGAGGCAATCTTGCTGTGACCATCTTAACATATTCAGTCCCTATCCTGTCAAGTTCTGTAAGTACATCTTTCATTATAAAATTGTGCTTGACTGCATGTCACAAAGAGGCACTCTTTCTATGCATTATCAATCAAAGCCATTCTTTTAAAGCTCCACTACCCCAGTTGCTGATATTGGAATTCAAGGCACAAAGTGAAGCAGGATCTCTTATTGTTCAGTTCTGTTGATAAATCACTCTCTTTGTACATATATCTTTCTGTCCATCCATCCTTTCTTTTTGACTGCTTGTAACTACAGGTAATTATTACCCTTTCCTATACTTACTTAAATTACAGATAATGTTCTGTTTATTTGTTTGTGTAACTTACGAACTGTCCTTCATCTACAAGGATCCCAGTATTCTTCCTGTTACTTTAAAAAGTGGCAACAATTAACTTATAAAATGAGAAGCATTAAAACTATTCAGCTAGCAAACAAATCAATCAATCAATTTAAGAAAAAATATTTTTATTGGTGTTTGTATTGCTAGGTGTTCTGTTATTCTTTTTAATGCTGCATTACTCTGTTCTTTCAGATTCCACAGAATCAGTGCTTCGTTTCCAATATAGCCATCAAGAGTGCCTTCAGGCAAAGGGGTTGAGATGCAAAAGGGGATATGGCTGCTGCAGTTAGAACAGTTATGTATAAAAGAGATTTTCAGAAAACATACTTTCCACAAAATCATCTCATTTGTACACAGTTTTTCAAGATGCAGAAGCTCTGTTATCTTTCGACTTTCATATTTGGCCCCTTACTTGTTGTGCTAACATTGAAGTCTCTTTTTCAGCTCTTTAAAGATAAACTGTAGTTGATGGGTAGTGTTGGCCATAATCCATCTGGGTGTGTCTCCTGATGGAGGAAGCCCTGTTGGTAGATATGCAGGAATAAGCAATGTTCCTCTTCCCTCTTCACAGCCCGTGGGCCCACAACAGGATATTCTCTTTTTCACAGGCAGTGAGCGGTTTCTCTGGGTTTACCTATACTGTAGAAATAATGCAGTTTGACACCACTTAACTTGCTGTATTGCCATCCTATGGAATCCTGAGATTTGTACTTTTTCAAGGTCTTTAGCCTTCTCTGCCAAAGAATGCTGGTGCCTCACAAAACTACAAATCCCAGGATTCTGTAGGATGGAGCTATGTCTGTTAAAGTGGTGCCAATTGCATTATGCACCCTCTGTGCTTCGGCACTGAATCTACTCTGGATTTTACTCTGAGCTTGGATAGCTCTTTTAAAGTGTGGAACAAGACTCAGAACAGATTTCAGGTCTGTATGCTATCTGAAACTTTACTGTGGTTTTCTAAGTCCTCTGGAGCAAACGTTGATAATGCAGGGGTGTGCAGGGATTTGATGTGTAGACAATGGATGTTCTCAAATGGATTTTGGCCTATACTGTCTTGTGTACTTAAGACATATGAGCTTAAGCTCATGAAAATGGATGGAAGCTATTTTTAAAGTCAGTGGACCTGTAGATGTTTCTTCATTACAGCTTCCATCATGCCTGACCATTGGTTACTAGTGGGAGTTCAGGTCCAACAATATTTCCTACCCCTGGATGAGGGCCAGTTATTACCCACCTCCTATTGGAAGAATAATTGGTAATAACTTGAAAGGTGAGCTTGTGCCCATCTGCCAAACAACAAGAAGAGCATGGGGGGGGGGGGCAGCATTGACTAAGTTATCAGTAACATCTCTCGGAAGGAGATACTCACTAACCTAGACAACCCACTCTGAGAATTTGCTGCCACCTCCAAGCCTTACATTCTGCAGGGACAGGTCCCATCCTAAGCACAGTCCACCTCTCCCCCCCCCCCCCGGCAAATGCTCTTCTTTCCTGCCTCCCTGGCACAGTTCTGCATTGCTTGTGACTGAGGGAACCAGACTATTCCAGATGCAAGAAGAGACTTGGTTGGGATATCTTAGCCTTTTCCACTTTGGATCCCCATTTGGTTGAGTCCTTGGATCCTGAACCTGCAGATACGACAGGACCCTCTTACCCAAGGAGAAGTCAACTCAGTATTTTGACTAAAACGTTTCTTCTTTCACACAAATCTATATGATATGTACCACATGGCATCTCGGGAACTCTTAACATGGAGTTTTTTGATACCTGAGCTAATATATATTTCTGAATTAAAATTTCATAGTATATTTCTAAAAATACTGTTTTCTTCAGTCAGCACAACAATGACTTGCTTTTTGTCCTCTGACAAGTCAGTTTGTAGACTACGGGGTTCCTGGGATTCCCCGAATCTGTAACTCCTACATGAAGGATCCCAGTGCTGTTTTTATTATCTTAATTGGAATCTTTCAAGTGTCCTTGTGTATATGACAGAGAAACAATGTTTTGTAGGATTTAACTTTTCTAAAAAATATGCAAAAATGGCTTGATTTTTCAAGACCAGCTCATATCAAAACAACGGATATGGTAATCACTACACTAGAGAGATTTGTTAGATCTTGTAGTTAGATTTTAGAGTATATTAGGGATGTAGCTCCTCAAGTATTTTTGTTCATTATTGTAGTTTTCTCCTGGTTACAAAATAAAATGAATATTCCTCTACAGCAGGGGTAGGCAACTTTTCCCCTTTAAGGGCCGAGGGACTTCAGCTCCCAGAATCCCAGGAGCTATTGGCCAACATGGGACTATTGGTCAACATGGCTGAGGCTTCTGGGAGCTGAAGTCCCTCAGCCCTTAAAGGGGAAAGGTTGCCTACCCCTGTTCTACAGTATTCTCCCTATGTTCAAATGTCCCAAAGGAACACAGGAATCATTCTGCAAAGAAAAAAATAGGTGTGTGTGTGTGGGGTTGCACAAAAATCCTGTTTTCTGCTTGGAAAAAAACTGTTTCATGCACAGGAGACTGTTTTTTGTGCAAAAAGTATTTTTGTGTGTGCAGGAAACTTGTTTTCTATGCTGAAAACAAGATTTTTGTGCAAAATACCTTTGTGTTTTTTACACAAAGTAATTCCTGTGCAACACTTCAAGATATTGAAATACTGGGAGAATATTATGCAAGATTCTCACCCATCTTCCTGGTGTTTTTTCTGGCCTGTTGGGAAATGCATTTTGGACCTAGGAACTAACAATAAGGAATATTCTTTCCATCCCTATTGTATATTCTTGTGGTGCAGCTAAACATTATTTTCTTTGTTAAACTGTTTGTTCCCATATTTTTTTTCCCATTAAAAGAATTTTTCTCCTTTTGCAGAACTTTTCTTCCCTTCATTTCAAACCATGTATCTGAATGTTTTGTTTTATTTTAGGAGTCTTTTCAGTCTTCTTGTGGCAGCAGAGGGGTGGAGGCTGCCGTATTTTCTTTTCTATCCTTTCACTAAATTTAAGTAAAAGAAGGTTAGCAATTCAACTATCAGTCTCTTTGTGTTGTAAGTTTACAGAGAGTTCTATACATTTAACATCTCAAGGCTGATATCAAACCAACAGAAGAATAATGGTGAAATCCTTTAAATAGAGATACAAGTGCTATGCCTCCAGCGGCAAGTGCCTGCAAGGTCACATAAGAGATCTTGCATACCTATACCTAACAAGAGTTCTTTTAATGTTTCAGTTTGACACATGCCTTTACCCACCATTTACCATAAAGATATTTTTTAGCTTATTTCAGGAAGGGCTCACAAAGAAGTCCTATTCTGTTTAAACATTGCTCTATGCTTTGCGGCATGTAGAGTGGCTTTACTTTTCCTTAGTGTCAAGCTGTTGAGAATTCAGGCTAACAACTGCGGTCATCTGCTATTGGTGATAGTAGTGCTGCTTTCTCCTCTCCTCTTCCTCCTAGTCTTCTCATGAATAGTGCTACCACGATTATTCTGAGTCAAAGGCAAAAAGTTTCCTTTTCTTCTTGATAGTATAGGTGTTTGGATGCAGATGAGGTATTTTTAAAACATTTCTTTCCAAGTCATACATATTTTCAATGGAGAATTACTTGAGTTTTTCTATTAAAAACCAAGCATCACATAGAGGTGTGAGATGTTGCTTTTCAGAGTATGCATGTTCTATAATTTAGAGTACTGTTGGTGTACAGATATATGATCAGATTAATATTTTCCCTTATGAATTGCTGACTGGTTTTTAAAAGAATTAATCCATTAAAAAAAATATCCAGTAGGTCAGCTGTTTTGAGGTAATCTAATATCTTCTGTAGAATGGACTTAACCATAATGCACTTAAACAGTTGTCCTTAGATTGAAGTGAAAAGGGTCAATGAGAGCCTAGATCTAATAATTTGGCTATACTGCATTGCTGATCTGGAAATATTATTTTAAGATTTAATCCATTTTATAAAAATAAAAATATAACCACTAAATTTTTCTTCAAAAGGCAATTAAAATTCATTTTAAATTTATATTTTAATTTATGTTTAATAGATTCATTTGATAGATCAATAAAAGAGTTGACTTCGTAACTACAGATTACAAAAATATCTTTTTTTTCCCCTTTTAATCTAGCAAGTAGATTATAGCACATGTTCATTTTACCTTTGCCTGTCCCCTTAAGGGATCAGTAAAATATATCTTTACTTCATTCTTACATGTGAGAGTGAAAAAGCTCAAAGTTTTTATTTCCACTGGGTGAGTTGGAGTTTTGGTTCATTTTTCATTGATTTGTGGACTTTTTTGGAAAACATTTCACTAGGGTTTTTGACACAAAACATTGTTTTTTGTGCAAATAATTTTGTACAAAACATGTTTTTGCATTAAAATAATGGCTTGAATTTAGTAACACACTTACAGATGAGTAATCTGGAGATATGCTGAGTAACCTGTATCCATGATCCTTATGTAGTCACAATTTTGACATTATGGCCACAGTCATAACTGCCCCCCCCCCCCCAACCATACTCAGCACCAACCACACTGAAAGAAGGAGGTCCTTTCTATTTGTGATCAGGTGGATGACACTTCAGTCTCCTCTCACCAGAAAACAAGGACAAGGCCCATGAATATGTGCTCTCTTCATCTAGACTCTTTCCTGGAGCAATCCCACACCTTTCTTTTTTTATTAGATCACTAAGCATAATTTTGCATTAAGCATGAAACAATGCAAATAGTTTTGAGATTTAGAGTTACTGTGGAAATAGTATTATGGCTCAAGGCAGTGGCTGTATTGTACATGCTTACAGACATCTTATGTCTATTCATAAAAGAAAATTATCATTTACCATAACAGAAAACTTTCTGTACATGCTAAAGTGAAATCTGCCTTTAGATTCAGGAAAACAAAGGCGGCAATCTGCCATGTTTCTGGCATATGATTATTTGTAAGCTAAGCCATTGTTTGCTATTACTTGTGGAGTACATAAATGTTTGCCAAGAAGCAAATGTAACAGCCCTTGGGGAAAACTATAATCTTATTTTTATTTTGCACATTGTTAAAATCGCTTGCCTTTAGCACAGCCAACTGCATTAAATGATTTTAATCCATAGTATGTTTTACAGATTCTGGAAAACACTTTCCCCTAGAGTCAGTCAGGAGAAACAATGGGTACTATTTCCATAATAATTCCACAAACATTTAAAGCTACATTAGTTGGTTGCTTTTTCTTCAACACTTAATTTATATGAATAGATGTCAACTTGAAAAGTTGCAGCCTTGAATTTTAAAAAATGCCTAGTTTTAGACATTTTGTTTTTACAGAAAATTGACCTGTACATTTCAGGGATAACTATTAAAACTTGGCTTTATTTACAAAAACTGACCTTTTCTGTTGCTGTCGTTGTGTGCCTTCAAGTTGTTTGTAACTTATGGTGACTCTATCATGAGTTTTCTTGGCAAGATTTGTTGAGAGGAAGTTTGCTGTTGCCTCCTTTCTTTCCCTATGTTCTAGGATAGAAGATGATGACTAATTTAGATTTTTTTTGTCCTCAGATTGTGATGTAATTTTTTCCCATTAATGAACACAGAGAATAACCTTTCCCACTGTGTCTAAGTACTGTAACTATTTATTTACTATCTCATCTTGTAGAGAGATCTTGTAGCACCTTTGAGACTAACTGAAAGAAAAAAGTTGGCAGCATGAGCTTTTGTAGACTTCAGTCTACTCCAAGGCTTGCAAGGATATTTGGTAGGATCCAAGCAGTCATCTCCTACTATACATTTTTTACATCTGGTACACTTGTTACCAATTTCTCTCATTAAAGGTGCTCATTAGCAATGGTGGTAGCGAACCAGAATGTGGTAATAACAAATTAAATAGCTGGCTTCTTGTAATTAATTCATTTGCAAAAACAAAGTTACAACTACATTTTAAAAAATACATGGTGTATATACAGATTATAGCTTAACAAGAGATATACATGGTGTATATACAAATTATAATGTAACAAGAGGTATGCATGGTGTATATACAAATTATAACTTAACAAGAGATAACCACTCCTCTGTCAGTGTAACTATAGCTTTTAGTTGCTTTTGAAGTTACAGAGATGTGGCCTTCCAAAATAGTAGAGAAAGATTCAATGGGGTGCCTAGCATATTTGACACCCAACGTGGATCATTTTTTAACCCCATCTCAAGAAGATTATTTTCAGTAATAATCATGAAACGAAACATATAATGATACTTCTGCCACCACTAGCATTGCTGCTACTGTCTGTCTCTTTGGGGTGCTGGCAACCCCTGAAGAGGCGTGTAGTTGCAGCAGCAGTGAGGTCAACTCCATGTTTCGCAGCTGCCTCCCCTTCCTCTGGCTACCTTTCCTGCCCACCTGGCAGTGTCTTCCAGGTGTGGAAGGGCTGCTGGCCAAGCAGGACAGGGAGGTGGAGGAAGGGGAAAAGTCCATGGCCACTGAGGCTCACTGACAGAGAAAGAACTGGTGGCCACACTTGCTGATGGTGACTGCAAGAGAGATTAGTGTCTCCTCTCTCCACCCACTGAGCCTCACTCACTCCTCAATGCCTTTGAGGCTCAGTAGGCAGAGATGTTCACCTTGTTGCTGATGGTGACTGCCAGCCATTGCCTCCTTTCTCCAACCTCTAAGTTGCATCTTTTTACTTTTGAGGAGCCCCAATTAGATGTCACCCAGTGCAGCCTGAACCACCGACCCACCCCTAGTGGTACTCCTGGGAAGACTTATCACATGTCTTTCCAGGGGCAAATGGAGGAGGGCAAATGTGGTCTCATTTTCAAAAAGGGGGAAAAAGAGGACCTCAAACAATTACCACCCAGTCAGCATGACATCAGTACCAAGAAAGATTCTAGAGCAGATCATTAAACAGATGATCTGTAAGCATTTAGAAAAGAATACCGTAATCACTAAAAACCCACATGGGTTTTTTAAAAGCAGCCCATGAAGGCTAATATGATATCTTTTTGTGATAAATTACCAGCTGGATAGATGAAAGGAATGCTGTGGATGAAGCATATCTTGATTTCAGTTAGGCCTTTGACAAGGTCTCCCATGATATTCTGGCAAACAAGCTATTAAAATGTGGGGCTAGACAATGCTATTGTTAGATGGATTTGTTATTGATTGACAGACTGAACCTAAAGGGTGCTTACCAATGGTTCCTCTTCATTCTGGAGAGATGTGACCAGTGGGGTACCATAGGGTTCTGTCCTGAGCCCAGTGCTATCCACACCTTTATCAGTGATTGGGTGATGGAATAGAGGGCATGCTTATGAAATGTGCAGATGACACCAAATTACAAGGAGTATCTAATACCCCAGAGAAGAGGATCAAAAGTTGAAATGGCCTTGATAGATTAGAAAGCTGGATCAAATCAACAAAATGAATTTCAGCAGGGAGAAATGCAAACTACTACACTTGGGCAGAAAAAGTGAAATGCACAGATATAGGATGGGGGACACCTGGCCTGACTACAGAACATGTGAAAGGGATCTAAGAGTCATAGTAGACCCACAAATTGAACATGAGTCAAGAGAATGGTGCAACATCTTAAAAAGTCAATGCAATTCTGTGTGTGTTGTGTGCTTTCAAGTCGTTTCTGACTTATGGCAACCCCAAGGCAAACCTATCATGGGGTTTTCTTGGCAAGGTTTGCCCAGTGGAGATTTGCCATTGCCTTCCCTTGAGGCTGAGAGCATGTGACTTGCCTAAGATCACCCAGTGGGTTTCATGGCTGAGATGGAAATCAGACCCTGGTCTCTAGAGTCATAATCCAACACTGAAACTGCTAAGACACATTGGCTACATCAATTAGAGTACAATGTCTAGATTGAGGAAAGTAATAGTGCCACTTTATTGTGCTTTTGTCAGACCACATCTGGAATACTATGACCAGTTCTGAGCATCACAATTCAAAAAAGATGTTGAGAAGCTGGAGTGTGTCCAAAGGAGGGCAACTAAAAGGGTGAAGGGTCTGGACACCATGCCCTATGAGGAAAGACTTAGGGAGCTGGGTATGTTTAGCCTGGAGAAGAAAAAGTTAAGAGGTGATATGATAGCCCTGTTTAAATATTTAAATGGATGTCATATTGAAGATGGTGCAAGCTTGTTTTCTGCTGCTCTAGAGAATAGGACCTGGAGCAATGGGTTCAAGCTACAGGAAAAGAGATTCCACCTCAACATTAGGAAGAACTTCCTGACAGTAAGAGCTCTTTGACAATGGAACACACTCCCTCAGAGAGTGGTGGAGTCTCCTTCTTTGGGGATTTTTAAACAGAAGTTGGGTGGCCATCTGTCTGGAGTGCTTTGATTGTGTCTTCCTAAATGGCAGGGGGTTGGATTGGATGGCCCTTGAGGTCTCTTTTTAACTTTATGATTCTTCAATTCTATGATTCTGTGATTTAACTGCTGGCTCACACTGCTGCCTTGTGCTTTGGTGTGGCTGGAGATATTGGTGTTAATGCTGCCATGGGTCATATGGAAGGAAAGTTTTGATATCACAGATTTCTAGCACTTCTTATAGTTTGTTGTTTTTATTGAAAATCTTAATGGGAAAATCCTTGCCTGAAATTGTCTCTGGGACATACCTAAATATACTCTTTGTACTGAACAGTCTATGTTCCTTTTACTATCAATCTTGTTTTCTGCTCTACCTTTAAATCAGGCATATTTGGACCTACTCTGCACTGCACTAGCTTTTAAAATTCTGCCCCAGGCAAATCCCCCTCAGCTTTATCTTTACCTTTATCTTTATCTTGAAAGGTATTTTAGACATATTTTTATTCAGAAGGCTTTTAAAAAAATATTAGTTTTGCTGTTTTATTGTGATTATTGTTTTCATCATTGTCAGATTGTTTCAGTTGTTCTAGATGTTTGTAAGCCATCTGGTCAATTAGAATAGTTGGAGCATATGAAATCCCCAGCCTGAAACTCATATTCATTCTGGATTGTGAATCTGGCTCTCTAAAGAAATCCTTAGATGTAATATTTAGAGTCTGATCAGTTGATTTAATTTACTATTTTAATCCAATATTTAATAAAGAGTTCATTTTTAAAAATGTAAAATACAGCAAATGCAACATTTGTGATGTACAAAAGCATTGTTTTTTATGTTAAAATGAATTACTGCAAATGTGCTCAGTACTGCTGTGGAAATAATTAGGTACACCAACTACATCATTCAGAATAACAATGTCAGAAGAAACCAAAGTGGCATAACAATTCACTTGTTGTGGCTCAGGAGGTTTTCATTCTTCCCAGAAATAAAGAAATAAAGCTCAAGAACTTGATAACATCCTTTATACTTTATTAACTCCGCTAGTTCCCCAGCAGTGACAGTGAATAATAAAGTAAATCATTTTATGAAGCTGTTCTCCATTCAACAGAAATGCCTTTGTTTTAAACACTGCATGTTTCTTGGGAAGATATCTGCAGATATAGCCACAAATGAATAAATGTGAGGGTTTTTTAAAGTGCACCCCAATTTTTTATCACTGTTCCAGAATTAATAAGGACATGCTGTTTATTATTTTGACTGTGAATTTGAAGCCAAAGGAAGTAATTTTTGATGCTAGTCCGGAAGGCCTGGAAATTTCCTGTCCTATGTTGATTTGGGCACATTTCCAGGTCAGATTATTACATGGTGGAAAGACTCTTCTCTGACAACACTAAGAGGTCACTAGTAAAACTTTTTGACCTTTTTAAAAATTAATTTTAACTTGAACAATCTAATTTATGGTACAATCAAAGTAATATACATTAGGAAAGAAAGAAAAAAGACAACTAATACACAATAAGACTCTGATCTTCAAATCATGACTGCTGTGAGGGGTGGGGAAGGTAAAAAGTGAAAAATAGGTTTTTAAAAAAGTTAAAAAGTTAATGATGAACTACTTCAACCATTAAAAATGGTGTGTGGTGAGTTATTAGAAAAATGGCAGATGTCAGACTGTGGGAGAATTACCTATATTACAGTGGTTCATAAAGAACACAGAGATGAGACATTAACAAAGAATTATAGACCTATCTCATGACTAAATACTGGCTATAAGATATTTACTACCATCTCGGCAACCAAATTGAGAAAAAATATTTCTCAGAATATCCATACGCATCAGAGAGGAGGGGAGGGGTTGCCAAAAAGACAATTAAGGAATAATGTCATAACTGTTCTTAATTCTTGGAACATCATAATGGCAAAAACTCTGTTTTGATTATTTGAGATGCTGAGAAAGCATTTGATAATACTTTCTGGAATTACTTATTTCAAGTATTGGAGAGAATGGACTTTGGTGCAAATATTATTCTGGTAATAAAGACAATTTACTCAGCTGAAAAGGCCCAGATTTTATTAAACAGCAATACAACAAGAGGGATTGAAATACAAAAAGGGATTAGATAGGGTTGTCCCTTCTCACCTTTACTGTTTATTTTGGTGTCTGAGCAATATCAGACAAGACAACAGAATTTATGTGTTGAGAGTAAAAAAAAAAAGAATAGTATAAGCTGAGAATTTATGTAGATGATCTTGAGATAATGACACAAAACCCACTGGACTCAATGAAGGCTCATTAGTAAGGGGTTTGCACCAGATTTAAAGTGAATTGTGATAATACAAAATTGGTGGCTAAAAATATGTCCAGAACAGGATAATGAACTAACTGCTCTTTCAGATTTTCAAGTGGGAAAAAAGGATTAAATATGTGGGAGTTACAATTATGGAGAATAACAGTTTATTATTATATAACAACTATGAAAATGTCTGGAAAGAAATTAAAAGCAACTTAGAAAATAGGGAAAGTTAAATTTATCCCTTTTGGGTAGAATTGCAGAAATAAAAGTGTATGTTTTGCCAAGGCTTTTATTTCTTTTTCAGTGATCCCTATTGTAAAACTGATTCCCCCCCCCTAAAACTCTAGATCTGAGAACTTGTTCATACAGCTGGCAAGGAAATGTGGTACTTGTGAATATTTTAATCCTAGCACTACTGTCCAGTTTAAACTTCCTCCAAAGGGAAGAATAAATAAATATATATTTGCCCTACCCATTGTTTCATTTGGTTGTTTAGCCATAGTTTCATTTAGTTGTTTCTGGTTACCAAGAAATATAGTTTTAAGCATTGTTGCTAGAGTGATAGAAATTTCTTCTGGTTTACTAGCTAACAGAGAAATAGAAAATTTTGAATGCAAGTCTCTTCCTGACTAAACCTAAGATCTTTGTGTTCATTGTGCTCATTGCCATTTTAAAAAATATTTAGACATGAGGGATACATTTTGTGTGAGGGAGAAATTGCTCTCTCCAGTTACAGGCTAGATAGCACAGTGAGGCCAATTCCTCTATATTTTAACTGTCTGTGGTTAGTTTCTCCTTTATAATATAAAACGTTTTTGAAGTGAAGGTCTCCTCCTTCTTTTTCTTGACTGTATATATCTTCCTGCAAGTTGAAAGGAGCAATGGGTTAAGGGACCCCACTACTCTGGTTTTCTTTAAAAGTCATCACATTAATGTAATACCTTATTACAAAATGAAGAAGTAGAATAGGGCAAAACCCAAACTCTTCCTTTTTTCTGAACTAATGACTCCCTGGTTGTAGTAATGGCACCAACCTGTTTCTTACTGTACTTGACCTGGTTATTGGAATGCCACCAGCTATCCTTGTCTGTCTATCTTTGTCTCTCTCATCAGTGTTGCCTCAGGGAAACTCATCATGCTGGTAGTACTTTCTCTGTTGTCATACTTCACTCTCCCTCATTCTGTGATTCATAATGGGTTGCCTGCTTTCTTTTTTTTATACATGCAGGAGAATTACAGCTGCACTTAGTGAGAGTAAGTGAAAGGAAAACACAAGGGACAAAATTATATAATACAAAGCAAAAATGGTCAGGGGCTATGACATAGTCTACTATTATCACTTTGGTCATAAATCCTACTTGGAAATATTAAAATTGATGTCCTTTAATATTAAACTAATCTTTAAAATGTAGCTACCTCAGTTTACATTTTACCACAGTGGCCATCCAGTCCAATTCCCTGCTATGCAGGAATACACAATCAGAGCACTATTGATAGATAGCTATCAAGCCTCTATTTAAACCCTTCAAAGAAGGAGATCCACCAGTGTATTCACTGTCAAACAGCTCTTACTGTCAGGAAATTCTTCCTAATGTTTTGATGGAATCCCAGTCTCTGGAGTAGCAGAAAATAAGCTTGCTCCTTCTTCCATATGACAAGACAGCCTTTCAAATGTTTAAATATGGCTATCATGTCACCTCTTAACCTTCTCTTCCCCAGGTGAAACATACTCAGCTCCCTAAGATGCTTCTTGCATGGCATAGTCTCCAGACTTTTCACCATTTTGGTCACCCTCTTCTGTACAGTTCCAGCTTGTCCACATCCCTCTCAAATTGTGGTGCCCAGACTGGACATAGTATTCAAGGTGAGGTCTGACCAAAGCAGAATAAGGTGGCACTATTACTTCTCTTGATTTAGATACTATATTCCCATTGATGCAGCATAGAATTGCATTGGATTTTTGAGCTGTCACATCACAACACTGACTCATGTTCAACTTGTGGTCCACTTAGACTCCTAGATCCCTTTTGCATGCACTGCTGTCAAGCCAGGTATCACCCATCCTATATCTGTGCATTTCATTTTTACTGTACCCCGTATTTCTCGCTGTAAACAGTAGCATTGTTTATCCTACATTTTACTAGCTTGTTTGCCAGAATATTATGGGGGACCTTGTTGAAGACTTTAATGAAATCAAGCTAAACTACATCCACAGCCTTCCCTTCATACACCAGGCTTACAAAGGTAAAGGTAAAGGTATTTCCCGTTGACAAGATTGTCAAGTCATGTCCAACCATAGGGGGTGGTGTTCATCTCCATTACTAAGCCGAAGAGCCAGCATTGTCAAAGACTACTCTGTGATCATGTGGCCAGCATGATTATACAGAATGCCATTTACCTTCCCACTGAAGTGGTACCTATCTTATCAAATCTGCAGATGACGCCAAATTATGACAGGTAGCTAATATCCCAGAGAACATGATCTAAAGTCAAAATGAGCTTAATGGTTTAGAAAACTGGGTCAAAACTAACAAAATGAATTTCAGCACAGAGAAATGTAAGGTACTACACTTGGGCAGAAAAAATGAAATGCACAGATATAGGATGGGGGACACCTGGCCTGACAGTAGTGCATGTTAAAGGGATCTAGGATTACTAGTAGACCACAAGTTAAACACGAGTCAACAGTGTGATGTGGTAGCTAAGAAAGCCAATGTGAATCTAGGCTACATCAATAGAAATAATGTCTAGCTCAGTGGTCCCCAAACCTTTTTGGGCTACCGCTCCCATTCTTCTTAGGTGACAACCCTAGAGTTCCCCCCACCAACATGTATTTCTTGATATTAGGACTACTGTTCTACTTCATATTCAAAACAACTAATCTTGGTTGCTTCTTGTTTTGCCACCTGGTCACCCTGAGTACAGCAACCAAGTAGCTGGCTGCACAGTGACAGAGAAGCCTCGTGGCTGCGCTGGCCTTGTGGCAGAGGCATCACTAGGTAGCATGCGGGGTGTAGTGTGGGCCGCACTGGGTGACACCATAAGTGGAGTGACACAATGATCACCACTTTTAGCAATGCCACACTTGCTCCATAAATGTCTGCTTTTTAGAAGAAATGGGGTGTAGCATTAACGGACATGAGGAACTCAGCAGAAGACAACGTGTGGCAAGATAGTGTGGCAAATGAGACCTCTCCTTTCTCTGCCCACACAACTTCAAATACTCTCTGGGATAAGGAGGAGACAGGGCGAGATTTTCTGGTTTCCTCCATCCTCCTGGTATGGCTTGGACTCATCCATTAGAGGGAGGAGAATCAGGAAGTGAGTGAGTGTGAAGAGGGCTGCTGTCTGCCATTGACACAAGAGCTTTGAGAGTGGAGTGCAAGAGGAATCCATTGATTCTTTCTCCTGTTAACTCCCAAAGCAGAAGGCTGTTGTGTTAATTCTGTTTGCTTCTTCAGGAACTGCTGGCTACTGTCTCTCATTGACACACCAGCCTCCCTGGATTCCTCCTGCACCCCACTCCTGAAGTTGGTAGCTGCTGTCTCCCATTCTAACAACAGCCTTCTGCTTCAGGATTAAAGAAGAGGAAAAATCCCTGGATTCCTCTTGCACCCCACTACTGAAACTGGAGACTACTGTCTCCCATTCTAACAACAGCCTTCTGTTTTGGGAGTTCAGAGGATGAAAATTCTCTGGATTTCTCCTGCATCCTACTCATGAAGCTGGAAGCCTCCATCTTAAGGAGTTAGAATGACAAAGAAGTTGTTTAGGAATCACGCCACAACTATTGCCATTCCATTCAGTGATACACATAATTATAAAGGTGTAACAAAAAATTACAAATGATTATGTATGGTTTGGCGGGGGGGAGAAGGTCATTGGGGTGTGACACCATGAGTTATCACACCAGCTGACACCAATCCTAGTGATGCCACCACTTTGCAGCAAAGGACAGTGTGGACACGAGGCCTCTCGGTCACTACTCAGCTAGCTGCTCAGTTGCTGCTCCCAAGGTGACCAGGTGCAAAAGGCAAAGCTTCTCAGTGGGGGTTGGGGTGTTGTTTAGGGAGTTTACAAAGACCACGGGCTCTGGACTGGAGCTTGAATGAATAGGGAAATGGAGAGATTTTAACTACTGGAAGCACCCCAAGGCAAAGGTCTCCTTCCAAGAATTGACTCCAAATATTCCTCCCCCTCCTTCCCCAGAGACGTGCCTTTCCAACACAGCTTCAAGTGTCCTCCTCTCAAACATTATTTCTTCTACTAATCTTCTCTCAACATGTCCAATGAAAGAGAGCAGAAAAGCAGTACAGCTCCAATCTGCGAGCCAAGTCCTGGCAAAACTCGCAAACCTTAAGCATGGCCTCAAATTTGAAAGCCCTTTTTTACCACCACTTTCCCCTGCTACCACTGCTACTAATTTCCCACCTGCCTCTACTAGCAAAAGCCATGGATAGGGGAGTGAGCATGTGTGGGGAGGTAAAGAGTGAAAGACACCACCACTTGATGCAATCTGTGAGGTTGTGTGGTGTTTTTAAAGGACCCTGAAAATGAATTTCATGCAATCCTTATCCTCATCATGGCCCTAAAGGCTGCTGGTTCTCTTCTCTTTCTTGACACCAACACTTTGACTGAAAGCTCCTCTGATTCCCCCTTTTTCTCTCACCCCCCGATGCCCCCTTTCCCCCTCACTGCCTCCCTAGATCTTTCCACCACCCCCAGGAGGAGAGGTACCACCAACTTTGGGAATCACTGGTCTAGATCAAGGGAAGTAATAGTACCACTGTATTCTGCTTTGGTCAGGCCCCACCTGGAATACTGTCTCCAGTTCTGGGCACCACAATTCAAAAAGGATGTTAAGAAGCTGAAGTGTGTCCAGAGTAGGGGGACCAAGATCCCACTCGAGACTTCTGGGTGACTTCAACATCCACCCACTCGAGACCAGTTTGTCAAATCTAACTGGCATGGCTCGGGAGTTCATGGAAACCATGACAAGCATGTGCCTATCCCAATTGGTTGTCAGGCCTACACATTGTGCGGGTCACACTCTCGATGCAGTCTTCAGTACGGAACAGGAATATCCGTGGGCGGATTGCAACCTCCGCGCTGTCATGGACGGATCATTTTCTGGTCAAGATGGAACTAAGTGCCACTGTCTGCCCCTCTGGGGGTAGTGGACCCATTAGAATGGTCCGCCCTCGAAGGCTAATGGAACCAATAGGTTTCCGGAAAGCTTTAGAGGGTTTAATGGTTGGTAACGCCGGTGATTCTGCCGAAGCCTTGGTTAATACCTGGAACATCGATCTCACCAAGGCTATTGACACAATTGCTCCCAAGCGTCCTTTCCAGCCCGCTCCTAACTGTAGGCCCTGGTATACTGAGGAGCTTAGGAGGATGAAGCGAGCTGGACAATGACCAGAACGCGAATGGCGGAAGACTCGACTCTTATCCGACAGAACTCGCCATAGAAACACCTTGAGGCATTGCGTGCAGCGAGAAATCTTTCTCTTCTGCATCCATTGCGTCTGCAGAGTCTCGTCCAGCAGAGCTGTTTAGGGTGGTGGGGGAACTGACACAGGTACCTCCTGTGTAGAACCCTCTACTTAACCCTACAGTGGCCTGCTGAGACGCTTTTAACATCTACTTTGCAGATAAAATCTCTTGAATAAGAGACGACCTGGACACCAATGTTTTGACAGAATCTATGGATGAGGTGTCTAGCAACTCCATTGATTGTATTTTACTGGATCAGCTTCAATCTGTGAGTACCGATGACATGGACATGCTCCTTGGTAGAGTGAGGAAGACGACCTGCCCTCTTGATCCTTGTCCATCTTGGCTGGTTGTCCAAGGGGCGACGCTTTGAGGGTATTCCTTTGGGATACCATCAACACATTATTCAGGGAGGGCTTTGTTCCATCTTGTCTAAAGGAGGCAGCAGTTAAACCCCTCCTGAAAAAGCCCTCCCTGGACCCCCTGGACAGGAATAACTATAGATCGGTCTCCTTGCTGCCATTCTTAAGCAAGGTGATCAAGAGGACAGTTGCTTCCCAGCTCCAAGTTGTCTTGGATGAAACCGATTATCTCGATCCATTTCAAACTGGCTTTAGGACAGGATATGGAGTTGAGACTGCCATGGCTGCTCTGGCTGATGACCTCTGCTTGGGTATCGACAGGGGTAGTGTGACCCTGCTGGTGCTCTTGGACCTCTCTGCGGCCTTTGATACAATAGACCACTCCATCCTCTTGGATCGCCTGAGAGAGTTAGGAATTGGAGGCACTGCTTTGTAGTGGTTCCGTTCCTTCCTCTCAGGCAGAGGGTGAGGCTCGGGGACAGTTGCTCTTCTAGAATAGAGCTTAATTGTGGCGTCCCTCAGGGCACCATCCTGTCCCCGATGATATTTAACATTTATATGAAGCCGCTGGGAGAGATCATTTAGAGGCATGGAGCATGGTGTCTTCAGTACACTGATGACACCCAGATATATCTCTCCATGACCAGATCGTCTGCCCAGGCCTCAGATGGCGTCTCTCCTCTCAATGATTGTCTTAAGGCCTTAATGGATTGGATGAGGAAAAACAAATTGAGACTGAATTCAGACAAAACGGAGGTACTAACAGTGACTAACAGTATCACACCAGTGTTGAAATCTCTCCACTGGCTGCCAATTAGTTTCCGGGCACAGTACAAGGTGTTGGTTTTGACCTTTAAAGTCCTACATGGCTTGGGTCCATCTTATCTTGGGGACTGCCTCTTCCCATACGATCCCCCCCCCCCGCGCACTCCAGTCCCCTGGGAGGAATCTGCTGCAGCCCATGAAGACCAGGCTCTCGCAGACCTCCCAGAGGGCCTTCTCTGCAACCGCTCCCAAACTGTGGAATGGCCTGCTGGACGAGATCCGTCTTATAACTACTCTTGCTGCCTTTAAAAAGGCAGTAAAGACGGATCTCTTCTGACAGGCCTTCCCGGAGTAATTCTCCCGGCTCTTTTCCCAGATGGTCTGGTTTGTTAATCCAGTCTCTTACCCCTAGCTGCTATTGTTTGTTGTTTTGTTTATGATTTTATTGTCTGATGCTGTTTTTAATATCATTTTAGTTTAATCTATTTTTAAGGGGTGGGAGGGTTAGGGGGGTATTTGGTGATGTGTTTTATCTTTATATTGTTTTAATCTGTTGTATGCCGCCCCAGTTGCTTTGCAGAGGGGTGGGTTAGAAATAAAACTTACTATTATTATTATTATTATTATTATTATTATTAAGATGGTGAAGGGTCTGGAAACCATGACCTGTGGCTGAGGAAAGCTGGGCATGTTGAGCCTTGAGAAGAGAAAGTTAGGAGGTGATATGATAGCCCTGTTTAAATATTTGAAGGGATGTCCTACTGAAGATGGAGCAAGTTTGTTTTCTGCAACTCTAGAGAATAGGACCCAGAACAGTGGATTCAAACTACAGGAAAAGAGATTCCACCTCAGCATTAGGAATAACAGTAAGAGCTGTTCAACAGTGGAACACTCTCCCTCAGAGTGTGGTGGAGTCTCCTTTGGAAGTTTTTCTTCTGGACAAGGGGTTGGACTGGATAGCCCTTGACGTCACTTCCAATTCTGTGATTCTAAAATTCTGTTTACTTTCAAAAATCAGACTATTGTTTGCTGAGGTATTCCTGTGGTCTGAAAGGCAATTTTGTCCTCTCTGATGTGTTTTTAAAAAAAATCTTACTGTGTTATAATATAATAGTGTCATTTCAATCATTCAATGATGCATTATAACTCTGGTGGGGAAAGGAGAGAGAAAGGAAAAGATTTTGTTATCTTTCTGATATGCCTCAAAATTAGAAAGAAACCCACTTGAGAGTGGGAATAAAATGTTGCTGGCACAGGGAATTGCCAGAAAACAATCAGGAACAACAAATGTGTCTAATGGATATTTATTTTTTAAAAAATGTAAACTACAAGAGCAAATACCACAGCCTCCTGACACATTTTTCTCTTCTGGAGAAGACATCAGATTTGTTCCCAGTTGTGGCTGATTAAGGTGCTATTCAAGACAATATGCATAATCTTTCTCAAATCAAATCATGCTTCCAATTTACTAAGGCATTTAATTCCATTATAATCAACTTATCTTGATATTATGTCCATATTTTAAGTCTGGATTGGTCTTAACTAATTGGCATAATTGCAACTACAGCCAATTAGTGAAGAATAATTTTGTACCTTGTGAAAGTCTTAATTTTTTTGAATATTTTTGTTACAGTGTTTTCCACAGAAATGTTTTGTGGCTACAGTCCTGAACCCCTCATAAAAGAAACAACCATGCAGTTTGTTACAGGCTTAACTTGGAAGTAAGTTGAGTGGAGCTTATTTCCAAGTAAATGAGCACAAGACTGTAGCCTATGTCTGACTGAATTCAGAGTAACCTATTCCTGCTGCTATGTTATCTTACTTTCTCCTTTCACTTTCTCTGTCAAACCAAGGTATTACATTAGTAACAAATAATCAAATGCACATAACTTAAACAAGCAACACTGTCCCTCATCAGTATCTGGAAAAGCGCAAGAAACTCTTATCAGAAGAAAAAGAAAACATGTCTGACATTTGCCCCAAGGCCAACTCATCTGATTTCTAATTACTACAATATATGCTGTCATTCCATCTGTGTTGGATCTTAAAACCAATAAAGAAATCCATTTTAAATGACTGATTGCCTTAAAACACTTAACCTAGCCTACTCCTTATTCCATCAGTGTTACTGACTCACACCCTCAACAACACTGACTCATACCCTCAATACATTTATTTTAAATTTCTCTGAAGCAAACACTTTTGTGTTCTCTGTAAATTTCAGATACACTCATTCAGTAATGCAAGCGCACAAGTTCTTTTGATGATCTAGGTAGCAGTAATCTTTTTATTATTATTATTTTTAAAAAGCTGTTTTCAAAATAATCCTTCCATCTTAACTAGAACTCCTTCTGAGTAATGTAAAAATTTTCTTCACCACAGACTCCCTTTAAATATCTTTTGTTGCCATGGACCACCAAGACTTAAGATTTAAAATCCTAAGGTGCATCAAATAGTTATTTAAAGTTGGTCATCAAGGGACTTGAAATTTGGAGAGAAAGGAGAAACAAGTAAATGTACGCACTCCTATTACAATATTGTATTGGAATAATTCCATAAAAGTAAGGTATAGGTTTCCCCTTTGACAAGATTGTCAAGTTGTGTCCAACTATAGGAAGTGGTGCTCATCTCCATTAGTAAGCCAAAGAGCCAGCATTGTCAGAGACAACTCTGTGGTTATGTGGACAGCATGACTGCACAGAACACTGTTACCTTCCCACTGAAATAGTACCTATTTATCTACTTGCACTTTTACATTCTTTTGAACTGCTAGGTTGGCAGAAGCTGGGACTAGTGACGGGAGCTCACTCTATCACATGGCACTTGGACATCGAACTGCCAACCTGCTGATCTTGCAATCATTAGAGTCAGCATCTCTGAGCCACCACTCATAATTCCATACAAATTTAAAATAATAGTAATAATAACAGTACTAACTGAACACTGAACTATAGCCTAATATTACTTATTAATTTTAATTAATTAAGTAATAAGAAGGCTTGTGTTGCATTTCACTTACAAGTGTTTTTATATCAAGCTTAATAGTTGAAACTTGTATTCTGATTTCTGACTATGTTTTTCAAACAATTTCTATACTTATGTTTAAGATAAACAAGACAGGTATGTCATTAAAAAAAGCCTCAATACTTTCATAGCCCTCTTCGATTCATCTGGAAAATCTGCTTGTAAGTTAGCCCAGAAATTTGGAAGGAAATGTTCCTTAAACTGCAATTTCAGAGCATCATCATCTATGGATATTTCTATGAGCTTGCCTTCCTCTGCTGCTTGAAGCCCCTGTAGTTCATATACATAAACTGAAAATGAATTTCTAATCCAATTTTTACTTGCATCAGGAACAGGAAGATGTGTACAGAAACCATGTTGCAAATCTTTCAAATGTTGTGAGATAAGTGATGAGACCTCCTCAGACAACTCTTGGTTGGTGAGACCAATGAAATTTGTGATGTTTGTAGAAGTCTAGTTGCTTCAGTTTGATTGGCGATGTTGCACACTTCCAACTTTTTCATCATTGCTTTGATTTTTTCTTCAGCTTGGAAAACTGTAACTTTTTCTTCTTGAAGATTTAATTTGAACATATTTTAAATGGGTGAAGATATCTGACAGATATGCTAATTTTACTATCCAAGAAAAATCTGTCAAACAATTGCTAAAGTGAAATTGCTTCCATGAGGAATAATATTATCTCACCTATCACTTCCCAAAAATTAGACAAAACTTTACCTCAAGATAGGTGTAGCCAAAATCTCTTAGGGGAATTTTAATTAGCTCAGTTATTTTGGCTGTGCTACATAAACAGCTGTAGGATACATCCCAACATTTACAGAGATGATGGGAATACCAGGAAAGACAGAGGCAGAATTCTCTCAATGAATGTTTATTAAGGGAACCACACGTCAACACAGGCACTCATTCACACACTCATACAAGAGGCTCAGGAATAAAGGAATTAATGTCTGAATAGACCCACAGGCTGAACTAACGGTGATACTTACTAAAACTTGGTATGACTCCAGAGGGTATGATTGGATGGTGGGCACTAGACTATGCTGCTCAGGAGCACTGAATTGGATGGCAGTCAGTCGGACACTAGTCAGAATTCAGGGTGATGTGGAGTCACCATGAATTTTATCTAGCTCAATGAACAAAGGATTTTAGGGACCTTATGTAAGCAAAAACTAGCCACAGGCAAAGATACATCAAAGAGGACAAAATCTGAATAGAAGAGATATCACTTGAAATAGCGATATTAAGGTGGGAATGGGTTATAAAGTGGCATACTGAATTCGGTGCAAAATCATCCTGGTTGTAAATTACCTTAGCCTTCCTGTCTTCTGGAAGTGTGAATTTGCTTCCTTAATGCAGCTCCCAAACCTCCCTTTTGATCTCTATCTGCTTGTCCTGCATATGTGGTCTCAGGCTTTTGGGCTCATGGCGGCTCAGAGCTTCTGGGTCCACTTAGGGCCATGGCAAAAAAAGCATATGCAAACACCAAAATTTGGAAGACGTCCAGTATGGCTAACATAAGCAATGTATTTCACAGTGTAGCAAAAGTTGATGGCATTCACTGTTTTTATCTTTGTAAAGCTGATCAAAAAGGCTTCAGTTAATAATTTTTACTGAGTCACTTAAGGTCAGTTTTAGCTTTTCTGGTATCTTTTTACCAACTAAAGCTTCCTTGTGTATGCAAGTCACTGATGGTATGATTTGCTTAACCCATGCTACAAGTCCAGTAAGCTTTCCAGACATTGCTTGTGCCCTGTCTGTGCTAATTCCATTGCATTTCAACCAGTCCATACCATGAGATGTTATAAACTCATTTAAGCTGTTAACTACTTCTTCAGCTACAATGTGTACCAATGAGGAGATGAACTGTGAACCGCCCCGATTGTCCTCAAAGGGGCGGTATAGAAATAAACTTTATTATTATTTATTAACAATAAGCCTTTGAAAATATTTCTCTCAGGCTCATATCTAATATAGCACAATAAGGTTACTTTGTTCATTATGTCTGTGTTTTTGTCCAGCTGCAGAGCAAAACATAGAAACATGCAAATTCTTTCTAATAACTTCTTTGACATTGGTTGACAAATTGTTGATTTGCTTCTTAATTGTATCATTTGACACAGGTATTAAGGAAAGGTCCTTGGCAGCTTTTTTATTGATTGATGTAGAAACCATTATTTTTTTCATCAGTGATACAGATTCTTCTGCTATGAAGAGCCCTGGTGGCGCAGTGGTTAAATGCCTGTACTGCAGCCACTCACTCATACACCACAAGGTTGTGAGTTCAATACTAGCCAGGGCTCAGGCTAGACTCAGGCCTGCATCCTTCCGAGGTCACTAAAATGAGTACCCAACTGTTGGGGGGCAATGAGCTTACAGTTGTAAACCGCTAAGACACCCCATAGCGCAGTATGAAGCGGTATATAAATGAAGCTGCTTTTGCTATTGTGTGTGGTTTTCCAGGTTTTGCTATTACTGTAGTTGAGAAACTTCAAATGAGGTCCATGTTACATATTCATGCTACAACCAGTTGTAGTCTTTTTTTAATCATAGTTTTACTTTCCCAACGTGTTTTCTCCTAATTTTGAAAAAAAGTTGATGTTCTCTGTGGCATGTTCTTTATGTTTAGTATTGAGATGTGATTACAATTTTGATGGTTCCACAGCCTTGGTGGACAAATGCATCATAACATAAAACACACTGTAGTAGTTGTTTGTTTTCTGGGCCCATACATATGAAGCCAATTTTTAAGATGCCTGGAAGAATCTTCATTTTGCTTTGAACAGGATGCACCTTCATTTATATTATCAATACTTTTACATTTCAGATTCAACCAGTGATCCATCCTGAGGCTCATCCAAAATATATTGTTATCAACTTTACTGTGATAACATTGAAAAGTCATTTTACCCAACAATAACCAAATGGTTTTATTCAGAGAAATCAATGAAGAAACATTATGATTTTCAGTAATCCACTGTTATCATTCAAAAGTCCTTCCAAACACTCATTCATACTAACTCCAACTCTCTCTTCTCATGAACATTGTCTTCCTTTTATACAGTGGACCCTTGGTATCTGCTGGGGTTTGGTTCCAGGACCACCCATGGAAAATCCGTGGAATTTCAAGTCCCATTAAATAAATTTGCATAGTAAAATGGTGCCCCTTAAAAATCAAGGTTTGCTTTTTGGAATATACACTTGTCCCTCCACATTTGCTGGGGTTAGGGGCACAGGACCCCAGTGAATGTGGAAAAACTGCAAATAACAACCTCTCTAGGAATCTTTGGGTCTTCCAGTGCAACTCTGTGGTCAACATATGCCAGACATTGACCATAGAATTGCACTGGAGGAGCTACAAATGCCTAATGTAGTGTTCTCTCTAGCAATCTCTTAAGTCCTTCAGTGCAACTTTTTGTTAAAGTTTACCATATAGTTGTGCTGGAGGACCTAGATATTCCTAGAGAGAACATATTAATAAAATCTGTGAATAATCAAAGCCACAAAAGTCAAAGCCCCAAATATGGAGGGACAAGTCTGTTTGTGTGTATCTTTCCATGGATTGTGTGTATCTTTCCGTTGAATCCATGGATAATGAATCTGGATATGGAGGGATTTCATCAAGAAGATTCTTAAAACAGCTACAGAATTCTGGGGAACAATGTTCTGAGAATGTGGTGGCACAGTGTGGACAACACTAGAGTTCAGTACAGCTACAAAAGTAACTTCTGGCTGTAAGCTTGGTAGCAAGAAATATCACATGCTTTCTTTCAGCCACTCAGTGTCACTCACTTGCATGTTCTTACTGTGTGCAACAGGTTGGGTTTCCTCCTAGAAGATGGGATGGGCAAGTGCTCAGGACATTTTTTTTTTTTTGCTATCAAAGATTAATTTTCATAACCAATATTTACTTTTGTTTGTTGTTAATGGAGGCCGTAGGTTGATACAATGAGTACAATTGATGAATCAAGCTAAAATTTGGCACAAAAATAACTTGAGTAAATATCCTTCCTTCTTTCCTTAACTGTAAAAGATCATAAAATTTCTTCAAGACTTTGCGGACCCCCTGTGAGGACATTGTGGGGCCCCAGGTTAAGAAACACTGCTGTTGAATAAACTGTCTCATGGCTGATTACATTAGCCCCATAATTTATGTGGTCCTCCACACCATTCAGCTTTGGTGGGGAAAATTGGCACATAAAAGGAAAATGTATAAACTCTTCACATAATATTAATGGCACAGCCTGTTGTAGTCCTAAAAGGCTTAACTTACTACATCAGTTTGAATCTGAATTATTCACCCTGGCATGGCATCCCAAGAGTTAAGGTGCTGCACAAACACTGTTTGGAACTAGTAATGGAAGAGAGACTTGGCTGTACCTGTTCTGCTTTTGCTTCTAGAAACTTAGGAAACAAGGAGAAGATCTTATCTTTGTCTAGCTATTAAAAGTCCTGCTTTGTAGCAACAGTTTCGGTTCCTCATAGAACATAGAGTGGACACAGTTAACATGGAATGATCATAGGGAGCATGTGTGGTCTCAAGGGAGATGCCCCATCATGATGTAGAAGACCACAGTGTAGATAAGACAGGAGACAATCTTTTCTCTGCTGCAAAACATACTCTGCATCCATTATTCATCAATAGAATTTTATTTTTATATAGGTGGCTCATGCTAAATTTTGACCATATGAGAATCTTTGGTGAAGCTTGGAGTGGATTCAAACCACTACAGACTATCTGCATTTTTTCAGTAGTGTTGGCTTGAACTGTTTTTCCATCATCTGCACATTTGATATTTTGCAAAGTCCTTCTTTTCCTTCCCCTGGTCTGCCCCACAAATCTTCTCCACCGAGTAGGATGGAGAATAGCTTGTGCGATTCATCTCCCCCACAAATATCTCACCTAGAAATGTGACCACCTCACATACCAAAGAAGGCTGACTACAATATTGGCCGTGAGTCCTAGATCCAAAACACATTGCCAAAATGAGACTGCTTTAACTGCCCTGGCTCAGTGCTAGGGAATCCTTATTGTGGCACCAGAGCTCTCTGACAAGAGGCTTCATTCACACTAGGAAATAACCTGGTGTGGTAACCGGGTTATTTCTGTATATTTGTCATGATCGAATCTCTCCATGGCATTTTTCCCTATTGCCGTTCACACATGGGAAACAGCAATAGGGATAAAATGACAGGGAGAGATGATCGTGGCAGGAAGGGGGAGGAAGAGGAGGAAGGATGTAATTTCAGGGGGGAGGGGAAGAGGAAGGGGAAGGGGAAGGGGAGAAAGGCAAAGTCAAACCCTTTCTGGACAAACCTTGTCAAGAAAACCCCATGACAGGTGTGCCCTAGTCAGAAATTACTTGAAGGCACACAACAGCAGAGGAGGGGTGCTACTCTTTCTTAAAAGACCCCTATATTCTACCCATCAGCTTGTCCTCTCCTCCTCCTCACCCCTTCCTCACCCTCCCTTAGCTCCAAAGAAAGAAAGAAAGAAAGAAAGAAAGAAAGTCACACTCTCTCATCTTCAGAGGAAGGCAAGGGCAAACCCTCTGTGGACAAACCTTGCCAAGAAAACCCCATAACAGGTGCACTGTAAATAGGAAATGACTCAAAGGCACACAACAGCAACAACAACAACAACAACAAAAACAATAGAGGAGAGGTGGTGGTGCAGCGGGAAGGCTTGGATCCTGGTGCTTGGTCCCCTGTGGCTCCTCCTCTTCATGTTGGGCTGCCCTCTGGTGCTCGCCTCACTGCAGCTCACCGGAACCCTCCAGGGGACCCTCTCCATCCATGGCGGTGGCGCTGTGTCTCCCTCTCTTCCTCCTTGCCCTGTTGGCTCTCTCACAAACTGACTTGGGGCCTCCTTTCCTCAGCCCCACTTCAGCCCCAGCTCAGAGCTGCTTGGTGGTGTTGCAGCCTGGCGATGGAGATTATGTTGGAAAAGAAGGAGGAGGAGTACTGTATTTTGGGGTCCTCCATGATCTGAATTGATCTAAGAGCTTCACTATTGGAGACTTGGATCATTGTGGTTCTTTAAAAAAGAACCGCCAAGGGATCCAGTGCCAAATGCCCCATTTTATGTGGGCTTTTTGGTTGTTCCCCTTCCACCAACTGAACCTATTGCAGTCAGGGCAAGTGAGAACTTCATGGAAATAAACCAATTCCACACCAATTTATTTCCGCAGTATGAATGAGCCCAGAGAAAACTAAATGTTTCACAAAACTACAGTCCCTGGAATTCCCTAGCATTGAGTCAGGGCATTTAAAGCGTTCTCAAACTAGATTATTTCTGCAGTGTGTTTTGGACCCTACATAATTAATTCCTTTTTAAAGCAGAAATGATGGGGGGACTTAAGGTTGCGGAGACAGTAATGTGAAAGGATTTCAAGCAGAAACCTGGAATGAGGGTGTCATGGGCTGATACAGCCTTAGCTATTGAAAAAATAATTGACACATCCAGATTATCTTGACTGAATAAATAAGGGGCTGACACTATAAATATAAGGAATTATAAGCTGGGCAGAAGCCTGTGGGAATTGATTGTAACTAATCCAAATCTCCTAGGTGATGAAAGATGTACATAGGAAAAATTGACTAGAAAGTCTAGGCCTTGATAAGAACAAAACAGCAAATTCTTTTTGACAGCTTTAAAAATAGGTGCTGAAGAGAAGTCCCTAGATACTACTATGTTGTTTGCCACTCTGCTTTTTGTATGAGTTGAAGGTATTTGGATCACTGGCATCTCATCTCAGTCTCATTTATATTGATATTTAAAAATATGGAATAGGGGAAAGGGCTGTAGTCAATCAGGGAAAACAAATGTGAGGCCTGTGGCTTTCTTTGAGCTTGTAAACATCAGTTAGAGAACAGGCTTAATTTGCATGCTGTATTAATTATTCCTCAACATTTCCATCCCACTCAAACTGGTAAAGCTTTCTACGAGCATATCTTGGGAGGAAGGACAGAGGAGTTTTGTCAGACAGTCACATTTTTCATAGAAATCTTTTGTGTTGAAAAAACATAGGAATCATGCCTCTGGTTGAATATCGACCCTTAGGACAGATATTTAGCACATGTTAGTTCAGCTGTGTTGGATTAAAGCACAAACAAATAATTAGTCAATACTGAATGCTAATCAGATTGATGATCCTAATAATGCAGGGCTATATAATAGGGAACAGTACTGTTAATTGTCCTTCCAAACAGATGATAATACATGCCTAGAGTGAAAGAAAATATTTAGGGCACATATTTGCAGCCACTTCCCCTGCTTCTTATCAGATGACCCATGCACATCCGGATGTCACATCTTGGATGGGTCCCCTGGTTATCTCACAGGCCAGATCTTCTCAATAGAGGGAAAGGAACTGGATCTTTGAACGGTTGGACCAATAAGACACGACAAAAACATAGAATCATAGAATTGGAAGAGATGACAAGGGCCATCCAGTCCAATCCCCTGCCATGCAGGAATTCAAAATCAAACCATCCACGACAGATGGCCATCCAGCCTCTGTTTAAAGACCTCCAAAGAAGGAGACTCCACCACACTCCGAGGGAGTCTGTTCCACTGCTGAACAGCTGTCACTGTCAGGAAGTGCTTCCTAATGTTGAGGTGGAATCTCTTTTCCTGTAGCTTGCATCCATGTTCCGGGTCCTATTCTCTGGAGCAGCAGAAAACAAGCTAGCACCCTCTTCAATATGACTTCCCTTCAAATATTTGAAGAGGGCTATCATATCCCCTCTTAACCATCTCTTCTCCAGGCTAAACATACCCTGTTCCCTAAGTCCTTCCTCATAAGGCATGGTTTCCAGACCCTTCACCATTTTAGTTACCCTCCTCTGGACACGCTCCAGTTTTTCAACATCCTTTTTGAATTGTGGTGCCCAGAACTGGACATAGTATTCCAGGTGGGGCCTGACTGGAACGATGTCATTGGAGCGCCCGCCATGTGCAACCCAGCGCCGGCTCCCCTCCCCTTCCTGGGCTTAAAGACAGTGCTTTACGCTGTCTGCATCCCCCCTTTGTTAGCTTTGGCCCAGATTTCTAATCTGTTAAGATCATTTTGAATTTTCATCCTGTCTTCTGGGGTATTAGCTAATCCTCCTAATTTGGTGCCATCTGCAAATTTGAGAAGTATGCCCCCTATTCCTTCATCCAAATCATTGATAAAGATGTTGAATAGCACTGGGCCCAGGACAGAACCCTGTGGCACCCCACTGGTCATTTCTCTCCAGGATGAAGAGGAGCCATTGCGGAGCACCCTTTGGGTTCAGTCAGTCAACCAGTTACTTATCCACCTAACATAGGTTGGAGAGGAAATTAGAGGTCATTTGGAGAAAGGCAATACAAGCAGGTATAGCAGGGGCAATGAAAGAAGCACAAATGAACAAGAGAAAAGACTATAGGACCAAAGAGGAAATCTTTTTTAAAAAATAAAGTTTGTGAGCTTCATTCAGCACGTGCTTTGTTGTCCTAATTTTGCCAAGAGTGATGGAGGATAATTATGTAATGAAAGAGCAGTAGGGAAGGATGGAAGACAGCAAAGCACTCCCAACCAAAAGGGGACTGAGGAACAAGGTTGCAGCTTGGCTCCTAGTCAATCTGCTGCTCAAATCTGCCATGGGTTATGGGAATTTAGTGCTAGGGAATAATCATGGCAAAAAACAACAATACAAAACCAGTGTCTCTGCCCAGTGCGTACCTCTGGAGACAGCCACACTGAAAACTAGAATCCAGAAGTGTAGAACTATAAAGCACTTGCACCTGTATATCAACAGAATTTGGAAGCATTATGTATGGGAAGGGCTAAGTGAAAATCCCAGAACATTCCAGCCTGCAAACTTTCTAACTCAGCAACCTTAGCATTATATGTTGTACTTTGGGGCCAGCCTGACTTCAGGCACAGGTTCACTGGCATCAGTGGGGGGTGCAGGGGGAGGTGGACCGCACTGGGTGACACACCAGAACTGGGGGGACACCTGACTGAGCGCACCCTCTCCCTCCTGTGTGCCGTTTTACTCCTCAGTAAACCGGCGTGCAGAAGGGAGGGTGCTCTGGGCACCTTCCCTCTGTGCACCATTTTACACCCGAATAAACCAGTGCACAGAAGGGAGAAAGGATGCTCTGGGCACCCCCCCCATGTGCTGGTTTATTCGGAAATAAAATGGTGCATGGGAGGGAGGGAAGCAGGCATGCCCTTTTACCTCTGCCCCCTGCAAGCCCCCCCCCCACACACACACACACCGGGTGACACATGGTACAGGAACACCACTGCACAGGTTACATGCAAGTTGTAACCATCTCTGCCAGATCTTATCACACTGCCCTGTGCCAGGGCAGTGGTCAATCTGGGTTGCATACAGGCTGCTTATTGCCCAGGGACAGGGCAGTGTGATAAGATCTAGAAAGACAGTTACTACCTGCATGTAACCTGTGGCTGATTTCCCATGCAATAATCTCCATAGAGGTAATCTCCTAGTCCTCCACACAGCTAAACCTATCACTTCATATTGAAACTCATCCTGAGTACATTCAAAATCATTGCACTTTTTGTGCTTGGATCAGCCACGGTGCACCTTCCTGATCGTGGGACTTGTCATCGACAGAGCACTGTGTGTAGCAATGGGGGGCATTGCCCCTACAAATAAGAATTTTGCCCCCACCTTATTGAAAGTTACCTTCAGTTCTGAATTTGTTAGCATTGCAGTAACTTAAAACCAGATGAGCATTTAGAGATATAGTTTCAGTATCCAAAGAAAAGGAGGCAGGCAACGTTACCAAGAGAATGAAGTCATAGCAAATATAAGCATTCTAAATATGAAAACTGTATTTTCTGGCATATAAGACTACTTTTTAACACAGGAAAATCTTCTCCAAAGTTGGGTCGTCTTATACGCCGGGTGGAGGAGGAGGAGGAGGAAGAAGGGGTGGCACAGTGCAAGGCAGGAGGAAGAGGAGGAGGAGGAGGAGGAGATGGGAGGAGGAAGGGGTGGCGTGGTGTGGCGTGAGGCAGGAAGAGGAAGCAGCAGCGGACAAGAGGTGAAGGAGGCAGCAGCGGATAAGAGGTGAACCCCTATCCTGGGGTTTTCTTGGCAAGACTGGTTCAGAGGAGGTTTGCCATTGCCTTCCCCCAAGGCTGAGAGTGTGTGACTTGTCCATGTTCATCCAGTGGGTTTCATGGCAGAGTGGAGAATCAAACCCAGGTCTCCAGAGTGATAGTCCAACACTCAAACCACGACACCATGCTGGCTCCTATTCCCATGTACTACCTATGAAACAATTGCAGACTTTTTTGTTGTTCTTGTGTGTTTTCAAGTTCTTTCTGACTTACGTCGACCCTAAGGCAACCTTATCATAGAGTTTTCTTGGCATGTTTCTTCAAATGGGGGTTGCCATTACCATCTTCTGAGGCTGAGAGTGTGTGACATGCCCAGGGTCACTTACTTGGCCGCAAATGGTACATACCCCAGAATGCATCACCTAGTATATTGGCAGTCCTTCCCCCCAACACTTTCTCATTTTCCCCCATTGGAAGAGGGGTCGTTTTATACGGCGAGTATATTCCAAACTCTGTATTTTAACTGGAAAAGTTGTGGGGGTGGTCATCTTATATGCCCAGTCATCTTATACGCCAGAAAATATGGTAATTTTCAGTGTTTCGCTCTCTACAATGTTAGAGATTTGGAGTCTGAAGAAGAATTTCATTGGAAATTCTTATGGGGTGAGGAATGGTCTCCCATAGTGGCACCACTGACAGACACATGTTATCAGCAGTAATTGTTCAAACATTGACCAAATATTTACCTTTTTTTAAAAAAAAAATGGATTTAAAAAAACATTTTAGTACTTTTCCATTTATCGTTTACATAATTTGATATAAGCTTTTTTAATCACTGTGAAACTAAAAGTGATAATTAAAGCCAACAGTATTCATTGGAAGCCTTGAACTTTTTTGAACATTTGGGAGAAAGACTGGAGTCTTTTGTAGGATAATAGGTAGAAGTTATCTGCATTTGAAACTCAGCCCTAACAAAATCTTTAGTTTTACAATTTCACTATAACCTGTGGTAAATGCTTAAAATACTGTTTCAAGCATGCATTTCTCACATATCTAGTAGTCCCAGTTAGATTGGTTTTTCTTTTTCCCTTTGTTCCTTCAAATAACATACTTAATCAGTATTAAGGTTCTTTTCACTACTGCTTATTTAAGATTTAAATACAAGAAAGTACTTTCTGACCAGGCTATAATTAATTTTTTAGATTAATAAGTATAGCATATACTGACTGGATCATGTTTTACAGCTCAGTTTTAATTCCAGTTCCTTAAATATATGATTATACATATAATTTATAATATTATTACTGAAATGCCCACCACATGATCAGGATGTACATAGAAGTCTTGGCTTATGTTCTTTCTATATTTCCCTTGCTTCATTTCCCCCCACTTTTTTATCCTTCAGACTGCTCTCTCATTTGTATTCTTATTTCAGGCCTCTTCCTTCTATTCTTCAACCCTGTTCAGCTGGAGCATTAGAACAAAATGTGCCTGATTGACAGCTCTTGTAAACAAATATAAAGTGAGGAGTTTGTTTCATTACACTAATCCTTAATGTCTAACTTTTGCACAAGTCCAAGGTACATCTGATTGTACCTCTAAAGAATTCATCTGGTTGTATTTTTCCAGATGGGGACTGCATGTCCGCTCCTGTTACTGTTGTTTTTATTGTTGTGTGTCTTTTGACTTATGGCAACCCTAAGGCTTATTGTGGTCTTTTCTTGGCAAGATTTGTTCAGAGGTGGTTTGCCATTGCCATTCTCTCAGGCTGAGGTTTCCATGACTAAATGGGGATTCAAACTCTGGTCTCCCAGTGTCCTAATCCAGCACTCAGACCACTACCTCCTTGTGGCCCTTGCTCTCTGTTTTCCAAATTTCTAAAATTATCATATTTTGAAAGAGACAGTATGCATTTCTGAAGTGAGTAAGACAACATAATAATTCTACTTCATATATCATCTTCCCTGAGTCTTGGGCAGATCCACGAGTAACTGATCATTGAATGTAACTAGAGCTCAATATACATTTGGTGCTGCAATACACGTTCATATATAACAAGAATAGGCAGCTGTGACCGTCCAGCAGCTATTGGACTGCAGGTCCATAATTCCTTTCCTCAACATTTGGTATGATGGTGGTTTTAGTTCAATAGTGACTGGTTAGCTACAATTGTCTACCACCACTATGCAGGATTCAGCAAATTTACTGGAAAAGTTCCAATATAAGTAAAAGATTATGTTGATACAGTTACACCAAGAAGACTATAGGCAGAGTGTATTTATAGAAACGGTACTAGTAGTAGTAGCAATAATGACAAAAATTAGTACTTTCCTAGCACCGATATTTAAGAGTAATAACATGTAGAATATATTTGAGCAGCCGCCTATTAAATTTTCTTACTAATCACTGCAATCTTCAGTCAACCTATAATCAGTTTAATTAATGATAACTGCCACTTAGGAGACAGCTTGCTCTTTTTATAATACTTATTTTAAAATAGTATCTAACTTCATATTCACTTTGTCTGCAGTTTTAAAAGATAGTGTTTTGATCCTTTTCATTGATGATGGTGTGGGGGGGGAGGATGTTTCTATGCCTAAAATTTCAATGAAAAGAACAAAAAACAACAGCAGCCAGTTGATAATACACCAAAGCAAGATGTTTGCTTTTTTTAAAAAATGACACCTACATAATGAAGTCTGGGTTGTTCTCTTAACAAAACTAATATGGGTGGTGGAAGAGCCCAGTGGAAACATCCCATAACCTCCAGGAAATAAGCAGGAACATGGAAAGACTCAGCATTCCTCTTGAGCACTGCCATAAATATGTATAAGAATATCTTGAATGGGTTACAGTCAGTACTGTTGATCTGCTAAGCAAACCTAGTAAAACCAATTTCCCTGCTTCTGTAGCCCCCCCCCCCCATGTTCATCCAAAATCTATTCTATAGTGTTGGAGGACCCACCACATCAGATTTGTGTGAAGAGATCACATTCGCCTGCATGAAAGAAGGGAAGGGAAAGCCCCACTGTATAAAAAGAATTCTTCTTACATAAAGTTGCAGGTAGCCCTGCTATCCTAATGAAAAAAAAGGAAATTAATTTGTATTTGAATTGTATGGCTAAACTTTTTTAGTATTCTATCACATTTGGATCATTTAACTTGTTAATACTTCAATTTCAATTTAATTTAATGATTTTTCTTGTTGAATCAAGAGCTGTTCAGCAGAATCTGCTCTACAGTGATAGAAAAAGTGTGATTCTGTGTGCATTTGTGCATCAGTCCACTCACCTATCTATCCATTCATCCATCCCTTTACTACTAAGGAATTTATGTGGAAATAATTATAAATCTGTACTCTTAGAGCTTAATTTTACTGCCCACTCCACTTCACTGTAGATAATTAAAAGTTCTCTTAGAAACTCAGTTGTTCATTATGGAATAATTTGCTTATCTGAAACACAAAGCTTGAACTAGGATAATTGGTTCATTCAGTCAAGTCTTATAAATCTTTCATTTGATTATCTGCACAATTGAAAATGTTCTTTGACAGTAGAAATAGCAAATAATTCCCATTCCAATATTCTTTTTGTACGTATCTAAGAGCTTAAATTGGTCAGAACCAAATAAATATTCTTGACTTGTTCCATTCAGTCAATTGCTCTTAAAATAATTCAGCCTTTAAAACCTCTTTCATTTCTTTGCATTTTAAACCATTCATCTGATTTATCAATATACATTTCCTGGAATTAAATAATGGTTCACATTATTCTAGAAGCCATTTGAATTGCATTAAAAGTAAATATAGCACAAGTGGATAAGGTGTTTTTTTAAAAATACCCACTTGATAGTACCTGACAGGATGCCTCTGATATCTGTACAGATGCTTACTTGAATAATGTTTTCACATATTTAGATTCACTGCCAGTTTCTTGTGACAACTCCCTCCATTGAACTCCTGAACTGGATTTGAGATTTTCCATACATTTTTTAATTGAACTTCTGAATGAGATAGTTGTATATGCTCTCTTCAAAGTACACATAGAATACACAGAAAAACAGATGATAATGTGCTTTTTGCATCTTCTATGATCTTGGAAATCTATAACAATAATTAAAGGACATCTTCCACATATCCATAACAAAAAGGTTTTTCCCCTACTACTTTTGGAATTTTTAAGGCATGTATCAAGATTGATAGAAACCTAATTAATTAGATACATTTTCTAGCAATAGGTTTTGCTTGGTGCTCACTGGCTTTTTTGAACTACAGCTCTCATTAACCATCATCAGCATGGTCAATGCTTGGAGATTAATGGAATTGTGGTCACCCTGTATGCTGCCCTAAGTCCCATATTGGAAAGAAGGTGGGATATAAATGGAAATAATTGTCAAAATGCTTCATTAGAGACTCCAATAAATAACTTTATGTTGATGGAGCTACATTGCTGCACAATATGCAACTATGTTAGTGAATCAAGAAGATGCACAACAGGTCACCACACAACAGAACTCCCATTGTACAACTCAGGTCCTGCATTTAAAAATATTGTGCTTCAAGACATGTTCTGTGTTGAGGTATATTGTACATTGGGATATGGTTGAGCCTTGGGACTGTTGTGCAAGAGCTATGCTACTAGGTCTAGTTGCACAATAGTCCTGATGGCATAGGTATGTGAGGATATGAACATTGCACAACAGCACAAATTAAATTTATGTCATTGTAAGTGAGTTTATCATGACATCAGGATGCCATCCAATTATGTTATTATTGGACCAGTCTCTTCAGATATATTTATCCAGATTATTTTTAAATTATGAATTTTAAAATGTGGATTGTTTTAGAATGTATATGTCTTTTTTGTCCTTTTAAACTGTTGCATGTTTTAATTAATGTGTTTTAACTGATGTTGTGCATTGTTTATTTGTTGTTGTTCCCCACCTCAATCTATGGGGAGCGCTGGTAAGAAATCATCATCATCATCATCTTACCAGCTTCTCCCCATGTTTAAATGGTTTTATGCATTTTAATATTTTTTTAATGTCTCAATGTTATATGTGTTTTAATGTATGTTTATATTAAAGGCTCAAGATGGGGTACAACATATATTAAAACACATCAAGCCATTTAAGTTAAAACATGTAAACATAGGACACATTAAAATCATCCAACATAAAATTAAAAATATACCAATTTAAAATTCATAGTTTGAAACGAACTGGGTAGGCCGGCTGGAATATATAGGTCTTTAATGTTGGAAAACTGGAGTGTGTCCAAAGGAGGGCGACTAAAATGGTAAAGGGTCTGGAACCCATGCCCTATGAGGAACGACTTAGGGAACTGGGTATGTTTAGCCTAGAAAAGAGACCGTTAAGAGGGGATATGCTAGCCCTCTTTAAATATTTGAAGGGATGTCATATTGAAGAGGGCACTAGCTTGTTTTCTGCTGCCCCAGAGAACAGGACCCAGAAGAATGGATGCAAGCTGCAGGAAAAGAGACTCCACCTCAACATTAGGAGTAACTTCCTGACAGTAAGAGCTGTTTGAGAGTGGAACACACTCCCTCAGAGTGTGGTGGAGTCTCCTTCTTTTGAGGACTTTAAACAGAGGCTGGATGGCCATCTGTCGGGGATGCTTTGATTTTGAGTTCCTGCATGGCAGGGGGTTGGACTGGATGGCCCTTGTGGTCTCTTCCAACTCTATGATTCTGTGATTCTATGATTCTAATACTGTTTTAAATTCAGACAGCATGTTAAGTTGTTGAATCTTGCCTGGCAGGTCATTCCACAGTCTAGGGGTAGCCAATGAAAATGTCATCTGACGGACAGTTGCTAGTCTAGTCCTGGCCAGTTGAATCAAATATCCCCCAGAGGACTTGAATTATATTCTGTGGATTATATGAAAGGATACGATCCCGTAGGATAACAATAACAATCCAAAATATCTGAAGAGCAAAAGATGGTCTATCATTACATTCACAGACTCCAAGCCAACATTGTTTCTGCTTCATTGGAGGATGAGTTAGGACCAGAATTTTTAAGCAACTGAAATATATGAGCAAACCCTATTTGTATAGACCTACCAGCTGCAGAAACAAGTCAAAACTGGTATTTGATGTCTAGGAAAGAAAAAAAAAAAGTGACCTCAGGCTGCTCTGTACATATTAGTGCACCGTGATTCTGTCAGGGGCCATAGCAAGAAAAGAAAAAGAAAAAGAGAAGAGAAGAGAAGGGAGGGAGGGAGGATGACTTTTGGCATCTTTTGGCAAATCTTCCTCCTGTTCTGCCTTACATGATATGCTCAAGTTTTTAAAAGAGCCTTTCTTCACAACTTTCTTGATCTAGATAAGACAGGTGGCATTTTAAGACTAAATATTAAATGAATTTCATTTATTGCATAAAGGAAGAAATGAGCAATGAACATAGCCAAAGTTTTAGATAATGATATTTATATAGTATGAGTGGTGGTCATCACTGGGTGATCATACCTGAATGACATCAGAGTCTTCATAAGCAGTGGGACTGAGTTCATGCATGGTTTCAGGGTGAAAACGAAAAGCTAAACTTATTAGCTTGTTATTTTGCCTGTAAACCAAAGATGCAACACTTTCTCTGATGTCATCAGTAAGACGCATCCATTAGCACCTCTATGTGATTATTATTATTTCCTTCTTGACTTTCTTTCAACAGGCCAGATGTGTGGGTTTTTTAAAACAAACAAACAAAACTTCTGGCACTTTTGGGATACATTTCAGATTAAAGGTTCCAGGATATACTGTTCTCAACAATGTCTTCTGCTAGCCTGATTTACACCATGTTTTTAAAATTAAGTACTGTGCTGTTCCATTTTTGGAGATCAAAGTACTATATAACAATTCATTTCTTTTTCTCCCTTGCAAGCAGTGTTCTTGTCAGATTTGTTTAATGTAACTTTAAAGATGGGTTTGATTTCAGTTTATGCTTTATTTCACATTACCTGTCAGTAATAACAAATGTGTCCAGAGTGGTCCAAGACTAAATGCTTTTCTCTTGCTGCATCCTTATTGATTCATCCTTGATTTTGTTTATTTTTTCAGCTTTTGTCCTCTGGCAAGTGCTCTAAATAAATAAAAATAATTTGAAACTGCAACTGGAATATGTTGTAGTCAAAACCTTTCACTAGAATTCAATTTAGATTGTGCTGAAGGGTTAGGATTTTATAGCCTTCAGACACAGATAAAAATGGTTTGAACAATATTTCATAATATAATCTGTATTAGCTGTATTACATGTTTGACAAAAAGATAACATTCAGAAGCTCCCTGCCACCAACACTGTTCTTCCTTCCATTGTAAAGGTCTTTGATGCAATGAAATCCTAAGCAAAGCAAAGGGAATTCATTCACCTCAAATGACAAATCATTGCAAGAACTTGTACAGTACTCTAAACATGCAAACATTTTAAGGAACTTCTTGATGGAAATCTCCTGCTTGTGGCAAGACTATAACAAGCATCTAGTTTTGTAATATCTTAGCCATCTGGAGGAGAAAAAAACCCTCTTCATAAAGAAATCAGTGGGAGCTATTTTCTAATGAAGGGAATCCTTTGATGTTGGCAATAATTGAGGGAAATGTTTTACTTAAATTGCTTGCAGTGAATAAGGGACATTTGTTATTTATTTGTTTATTTAAATATTTATCTCCCAGATTATATCATGAGATCTCAGGTCAGCATACAAGAAAAATCAGGATTAACAGATTTTAAAAAAAACAAACAAGAATAATTTAAAAAGACTGAAGACATATTAAAAAATCTTGACAAGTTAAAATGGGTTAAGAAAGTTAAAAACATTTAAAATCATGTGCATAAATATTCTGAATCAGGCCCCAAAGTCTTTAGTGAATAGTCATGTTTTTACCTGGAACTTAAATAAAGCCAATGTTAGTGGTAGTTGGACCTCCAAGGGAGGGAATACTACAGTTTGGGTACCATAACTGAGAAGCTTTTTGCCAGGTCCTCACACAGTATATTTAGAAGAACCCTTTCAAAGATTATGTAGCCCTTGACATGAATAAGAATTTTTTTTTATTTTATTTTGTGAAAGTATGAACCTAAGCTAGTTGGACCCAAAACATGATCATACCACCATCATGAAGATTGCTTGTTCATCTGAGAACTGGTACCATTCACTTTGTAGTGATGGAAATGCTGACAAAGTACCATTTTGGTCCTTTGTTAGCAACAGGCTAACAAAAGACCATTGTGGACAAAATTGTATTCCAGATCCTCAAAACATGTCAGCTTCATATTCAAATAATATGAAGAAGGCAAGGGATTAGCCAAACAATCACTACTAATTTCTCACTCCTGCTATGCCTTCCAAAATTGAGTTTATTAGATTCTTCTGCATATGCTGCACATTTGAATCCTCAAAGGTTAGATAAAATTGAAGACAATTGGGATGCAATCCTCTGGTCCTTGGCAGGCATTTGGATGGCCTTGGGATATTGCAGACTTTTCCTTCCACGGGTGGAAAAGAGATCCTTTGAAATGAAGCAGAAAGCTCTACTACCATGGCTGTATCAGGAGTAAGGGCAAAAACAGAATTATCTGGGGGCAAATCAATAGTGGATTAGTAGAGACTTTGGATATACTGAACTAACTCCACATCTTTCCCAACACACATCTATGGAATGGGGCTGCATACTACCCCAGACCTAAAGCTTGTGTAGTTATTTTCTTATAGTCTGGAAACATCCAGGGTTAGGGAGAATAAACAAGGTTGGAGGTCAGAAGGTAAAAGAAACTTTCAGCTTCTTCCCTCACTGGCATCCATAGGACAGCACTGTTCATCTAATTAAGTAATGCTCAGTTCACTTGCAAATTTAAAGTATCCATTTTAACCTATCCTTGATTTACTTACGCATGCACATTGCATACTCCTTAACCGTTTTTCTCTGTAGTTTGCTACTTACGTTCATTTTTTGGTCTCTCTTAACACTTTTAAGTGGTGTTTGTATTATTGATCTATTGATTGAAAACATTCTTGCTTTGGCCTTTAGCTGAACAGACCAAGCAGAATTGCTTGCAAAGAGTAATAATAAGACAGTCCTCACCCCCAGGCTTACAATCAAAAAGACGTGAAATGGAAAAGATTTTACTTTTGACTCTGATCTTGATAAAAGTAATATTGAAAAATGATGCTGATAGCTGGATGTGGTTAGAATGGCATGTTAGTCTCTGGGGAAAGCAGAAAGCTACTACAGTGAGCCCTTGGTATCCACTGTCATTTGGTTCCAGGACCCCCCCCCCCCAATGGATACTAAAATCCGTGGATGCTCAAGTCACATTAAATATAATGGCATAGTAAAATGGTATCCCCTACATAAAACAGCAAAATCAAGGTTTGGATTTGTAACTTACAAATATTTTTGAATATTTTCAAGATGTGCATGATTGAATCTATGGATTAAAAGATCTGTGGATATGGAGGGCTGACTGTACTGTCAGTTCTCCCCCCAGCATTAGTTCCAAAATGGGACATTAGAGAAGCAAAGAGGTGGTGACTTTGAATCTGATTCCTCAAATAGGAATGATCTGAGACAGGGGTAACTGGTTCCTCCATCATGTGCTTGTGTATGTTTGTGAATTAGGGACACATGTTTTTGTACCACCTGTCATTTCTCTCTGCCAACCCTAGCATGTCACAGAGCAACACTGTATCCCAAGTAAATATATTTTTCGTAAGAAGCTAGTCTTACATTATTGTAGACATAGATGTTGCCATGCATCTGTTTAAAAGGGATGGCAAAATTGATCATCAATCTGGAAGGAGCGTATCCTTTACATGCATCCTTTTCTTTTTCTTCTTCATAATGCTTTGGAATGATACATGACAGGCTTTAATAACATGGCAAGCCATGAAGGGAGGGAGGTCTGATTGCCATGAATGAGCCAGTGGCATCATTAGGGGGTGCAGGGGCGCAGACCACACAAGGTGACAACTTTAATTGGAGTGACACCACTGCTCCACAAACACCTACCTTTTGGTAGAAGCGGGCTGTGGCATTCATCTCCTTCCCTTTAAATTGTTTTAAGAGATGGTGGGAGTGGGATGAAGCTCAGTGGGAGGACAAAGGAGAGGCCCCAGAATTTTTTAAAATTTCAAATTTCAAAATTTTAGTGCATTTTTAAAAGTTTAAATTTTAAAATTATTTTAAAATGTTATTTAAAAACATAACATTTTAACCAAAATTTTACTATATATACGTAAATACATTTAAGCTGTGCTTATGATATTTAATTTGAAGGTATAATTTTAATTTTGCTAATTGTTTATGTCACAACTATTAGCATTACATTCAGTGGTATATGGGAATTACATTTTATGAATAATATAACTGGTGGCGCAGTGGTTAAATGCCTGTACTGCAGTCACTCACTCACGAACGACAAGGTTGTGGGTTCAATACCAGCTAGGGGCTCAGGGTTGACTCAGCCTTGCATCTTTCCAGGTCACTAAAATGAGTACCCAGCTTGATGGGGGCAATTAGGTTACAGTTGTAAACAGCTTAGAGACTGCTTAGAGTGGTATGAAGTGGTATATAAATGAACAATAGACATGTAGGTGGCTGCAGGACATAGAACAGGAGGCATTTTCCTCTTAAGTAATTGCTCGACTCAGGGACAAAGCAGACTGACAAAACATGCTGGCTTTGGGGTGGTGGGGGCATGGGGTATGCATGCCTCATGCCCAACGCCGCCCCCAAGCCAGCGTCATGCCACCCCACTGACCACACAATGGGCAGCATTACAGCATTTCTGCAGTGCAGCATTTACACACAGTGCACCGCAGAAATGTGGAAAAAAACACCGCCACAGGTGAAAAGACAGCTTTTTGCCAGCTCACTTCTTTTTGAGACAGCAAATAGTTGGCTCAGGCCTGTGGTGTGCGGTTGCCACAGTCCCGATCTGGCACTCAAAGGGGCCATGACGAGCCCCTTTGAGGGTGGTTTGTTTTGCCCCTCAGTTTGCAAACAAGTCATAAGTCTGTATAGGGGAAGGGAAGGGAAGGATGGAGGACTGAATTTTGTATGAGACTGTATGAATTGCTTTGGGGGGGAGGGTGTCTGTATGTGTACACACACACACGCACACACACACACACACACACACACACACACATATGCACACCCAGTGCAAATAATTTGATATTTGATTGTTGATTTATTGGAAGACTAGCCAGTATTCACTGATGAATACCAGATATATCCTATATTGCCATAACTGGATGCAAATTCTTGTTTACTTTCTTAACTATGTCATAATTTACCATGACATTGGGGCCGAGGCTGCTGCATGCCTCGGCCCCGGGCCACTTTTTTTCCAGCCCTGGAAGGAGTGCTAAAATAGTGCTCCTTCCACAAGGTGCGGAAAGGGTGCCGCAAGAGGCAGTGCGTGCCTCTTCGGTATCTCTTCCAGCTCAGCGTGTCTGGACGCTGAGCTGGAAGGATGTCATCGGAGTGCCCTTTGTGTGCAACGACGGGCCCTCTGATGACATCCTCAGGAAGAGGTTAGGGTGTCCAATGTGAGGCTTCCCCTCCCCTTCCTTGCCTCCAAGACGGTGCAAAGTGTCATCTGCAAAGGGGGTTAGTTAGCCTGAGGGCCAATGTAGAAATAAGGTTGGAAAGACCATAGTAAATAAAGAAGGTATGAGGGTCCTAAAAGATAATATCTGGTGTTTTCTAAAGTTAAGGAGTGTGTAACAGAGTATAACAAGAACAAATAAATGTAACATCATAACAAATGAAACATTGGGGGACTGGAGATGTGCGACTCTGGGCCGCCCCGGGAAGCAGCGGATCAGGACAACCCCATGCTGTGGCCGCAATCCTCCCTTTTGCCGCCCTGAAAAGAGCAGCAAAATGCCACTCCTTTCAGGGGTAGCAAAAGGCCGCCCTAAGAGCTGGTATGTGGCTCTTCAGCACCCTTTTTGGTGCAACATGTCAGAACGCTGTGCCGGGAGGGTGTCCTGATGCTGCACGCTGTGTGTAAGGGCACATGGCATCAGGACAGCATCGCTGTGGGGTTGGGGTGGCTGGCATGTGGCTGCCCCGCCCCAACTCTACCTCCAGGCTGACCCTTTGGGCCAGTCTACAGAGGCCCATTGTTAACCATCATCCAAATAAAGTGCTATTGTTATTTTATTACAAGCTTGTCTGAATCTGGATTGAATTTCCACACTACTAAGAAATAAAGAAACCAAGTTTGGGGAAATAAACCCATAGATATAAATAAAAGTGGTCCGGTACATCACATATTGAGCAGCAGTGGGATCACAGTACCCATTGGGCTGCTACATCAAGAAAAGTAAGTGGTACTCATGATAAATTTGGTGGCAGCAGTGAGATGTTAAAACCCATGGGGCTCCCACAATTGAAAAAATAGTTGGGTGAGTGGGACTCACCGTGACAGCGGTCTGGAGTCCTAGTACAACATTCGCATGCATACACTACCAGCTTCCTTTCATATGTCATCTTTTCAGATGATGATAATTGCCTCCATGGAATTAAAGGGGGGGGATTTATATGACAATAATTGCTCTAAATTTTTACATTTTGTCATTTGCTGATCATGTTCAGAAAATGAACATTTATGTTGATATAGGGGAGACTTCTCTGTGGATGCAAAGCAAATAGTGCAGGGGTGGGCAAAGCTCTGAGGCCACTTTTGTGACCCTGCACCTCAATGCCTCCCACACCAAAAGAAATAAAAAAATCAACAGGAGAAAGTAAGTAGTGAAATATCTGGATGCTTCCAAAGGTAGTATGCAACAAAATGAGGTACTTCCCCCCAAAATTGAGCTGGAAGCAAGCTTCTGGCCACTTTTAGTTTTGATTTTTCATGATTTATGAACAATGTTGGCCTGGTATGATCCATGGTATGATCTGGGGATAGAATATTAGTTTTACAACATTCCAAAATTGTCCATCCCACTGCAGAACATGACCTTTTAAGGCTTTATGTCCCCATTCTTCTTCTCTCCTAACATACAAACAGATTAGCCATCTTTTTTTTCCCATAGCGTACACACTATTGCTTCCTGCTTCTTTCCCTTCTATCCATACTTAGGTTTTTAATGTCTAGCTAGTCCAAAAGCCATTGCCAAATGCTTTGAAAACCCAAAATTGTATTCCACACATGAGAGCTATATAAGAAATTAGAGTTATTAACATTAATTATATAGCATTAATAAAGGACTGTTCTATATTAATAGTCCCTCCACCAAAGCTCCTGATTGTCTATTGACTTCTGCTTGTATTAACATTTCCAGGATGGGTAGCTGTGATGGTAGGGAGGAAAAGAGAGGGACAGAAGAGAAAGAGAAGGAAATGATGCAAGGCAAAGCAAGGCAAGGGAGAAGGTATAGAAGGTACATATGGGTTATCTAGCGTGACCATAGAAAAGTTGCTTAAGCAATTCTGGATAATTTATGTGCCAGAACATTGATTAAATAGCATGGAAAGGTGTTTTCCTGTTTGGCAGAGTTGCTATTCATCACTGTGGCTTACTTATTAGTAGTAGTCAATCAGTATGGTCTGGTACCTATAATTAGTTGTAATTAACTAATTACTAGAGACAGAACATGACTACAGTGTGGACTCAGGCATCTAAAGAGACCTCTATGCTCCTATTTTATGGCTGCCATGGTAGCATGTATCATACTACCATGGCAATGCATCATTATCTATCTCATTCGTAAGAAAATAAATTCTTACTTTGGGCTGAGACTGTTGTCTTAGGCCTTTTAAATGATTTTGTCTGTAGAAGTGAGGTCTGGCTGTTGGTTTTTCACGTGTGGTACTAATAACTGTCTTTCAGTGATAGAGTGTATGCTAGAGATGCAGTGATATTTGTTTCATTTAGTTGTGAAACTGGACATTTTTGAACACAGGTAAGTGCAGATAGCAAAGCAAAAGGAACATGCAGCAGCTGGCCTGTTATTTTTTATTAAGCACTCAGCCAACTACAACTGGATATGTGCCAGTTTAGTACTGCCACAGTGAAACATGGTAGAGTGTGTTGTGAGAACTTGTGAAAAAATTATATGAATTCTCCAGATGTTCTGGGATTTTGGACTGCTAAAGATGTTCAGTTCAGCCTCTTTAGGAATGAACTCCACTCTCATGTGGGAAACCTGTGATGACAGAAAAATGAAATGAAGTTTCTGCTTCAAGGATATTGCATCCATACAGATTCCCTTCCTATATTATTTAAGTTTTATTGAGAGAGATGTTAATGCATCTCTTCATTCCTGTGATGCCTTTCTCTAACTAAGCCTTTTTAGGAGTCTGTTTGGTTAGACTAGTGAACACCAATGTCATAATGCATTTCTGTATTGCTAACATATTAATAATTGATTGTATAAAATAATCTTTACGGATCTTTTCGAAAGATAAATTGTGACAGTAATCATGCCAGTGTTGAGAAGCAGAGCAATACCATAGAAAGGTAAAGATAATGGTTTTGTTTACATCATCACTCACTAGTTTTACTTTCCCACATCACAGACATGCAGAATATGTGGCAGAATGGCAGTTTTTTGTCTGGACAACATAAATCTTTTTATTACTCTACTGTGTGAAACTTCTGTGGAATTCTCAACTTGCTACCAGTTATCAAACTTATTTTACCTAATAGTCTCTTTGCTAAACATAATAGTAATATCTTCATGCCATCTTTTCTTTTATTTCTCATAGCCTTCGAATAAATTTCATTATGTAGATCAGGGGTAGGCAACCTTTCCCCTTTAAGGGCCGAGGGACTTCAGCTCCCAGAATCCCAAGAGCTATTGGCCAACATGGGACTATTGGCCAACATGGCTGAGGCTTCTGGGAGCTGAAGTCCCTCGGCCCTTAAAGGGGAAAGGTTGCCCCCTGATGTAGATTCATGTTTCATGGTGGGGGGTGGTGGTGCTAAAAGCCATAGATTAAAAGTTCCTGACTGTTCTTTCCCACAATCCAGTTCATAATTAATTCACAAAATGGAGATTTATTTTCAAATGAATCATGTTTTTAGGTTAGTGTTAAACTAGGCCTCAATCACTAACCCTCTGAGGTTCATTTATGATGTACCCTACTACTTTGTATAGCATGTCAAGTAGCTAGAGATAATATTAACAACCATATCAATTCTGAATTAAAACAGTGAGAATCCAGGACTGATATTGACACAAGTATACATGACTAGAAATCTCATTAGTTGGCTACTGGCGAAGACAGAAACCATTCTACAGAATTCATTCAGCATGTCATGGCCTCAGCAATGGCTGTCAAACTGGTGGTGGATCTACAAGATACTAATAGGGTGACAAGATACTAATAGGGTGGGGTTCAGCAGGGTTTTCCCCCCTAATATGCCAGGGACTAGCACCATATTTGTGACCACTGACTACAAATGTTTCTTTTTTCCTGGGAACTCATCACAGACCAGCAGCCAATAGTTCACAGGCTGACATCTATCCTACAGACTGCCACTTGGCGTATTACTGCTATAGCAGACAGAGCCAGATGCATTTCTCATAGCAGCAGAGAATCTGGCATACTTTTGACAGAAATGTAGCATCTAATCACCCAAACATGCATAAGATTGCAGCCTAATGAAATAGTTTATAAATATAACCACAGTCCTTGCCACCATAAAAATTTTAATGAAATCATATCTCCATAGTATTTTAACCATTGCAATAAAATAGCAGGATTATAAACTACATATATATGGGATAAGCACATGTCCAGAAATGTATTTCAATTTTAGAACTAATAGATGCACTGTATATTTATTTCAGTCTTCTGTACATATTAATTAAGTATAATAACATACAAAACTAAAAGTTATCAGTGTCGCAGCTTATTACTTGCTTCATGTAGGTTCTTGAAGGAAACTGTTATAACCTAATCCAAAAGGTGAGGGGAAGAATCCAGCAGCTCCTTTAAGACTAATCATTTTATTGTAGCATGGCGTTTCATGAATTCTGTTCACATTCTCATATACACTAATGGAGACAATATTAAAGCCACAAATGTCTCCCAACACACTATCTATATTTATGGACCAGTGAGAATCAACAGAATGTTTGTTTACTGACCTGATCTTTTGAATTCTTCACAGGCTGGCTACTGAGTGGGTATGCATATGTATATGTTAATGTGATAGCTTTCATAATGCCTCTTGATGGTAAGGCTATGTCAGCACCTGGGTTAATTTTCACTCTGTTTTGTTATGCTCTGATTTCAGTAGCATTGGCAAAGTCCTTTTGATGTGCCTGTATAAGCATTGTAATTTATATAACTGTAAAAGGGGAGCAGTTAAATGCCAAAATATGAATCATAGAGGATTCAGGAAGACTCCAGCCTCTAAGATTTATTTCATTTGATGTTACTTTGTTTTGGCAATGAAGCTTGTGCATCATTTTTCCCCTTTTGGTGGCAGAACTGCTTTCTCTGGAGCAAGGGAGATGAAACTAATGTGTCTGCTTCGGATCCTGGTTCTTTATTACATATATGATATGTGTTAATAGCTTTTTCCAGTAGCCCAAAGCTCAAGGTTATATACAGCCATCTAAAACCAGCATATAAAAACATTTGAGATGAAATACGGCAACACTTGTTTTATTTATTTGCTTGACAGAATCATGCAAAGACATTTGACTTAATATTTTCATATGCCAGCATAGTGACAAAACTAATTCTTCTTGGGGTGCCACAACAAAAAAAGGTCTTTTTAACATATGTCCTTAAAAAAAGAAACCATTCTTCTTAGAACAGAATCGTTGTCTTTATTATTTAAATAGTATGATTCTATTAATGTCTACTCAGAAATCCTACTGCATTTAGTATGTTGTTGTTGTTGTTTATCTTCAAGTCATTTCCGACTTATGTCAACTCTAAGGTGAACCTATCATGTGGTTTTCTGGGCAAGATTTCTTCAGAGTAAGTTTGTCATTGCCTTCCCCAGTGGCCAGTATTTATTTATGTGTTCAATTTGTACCCCAGTTGTCTCCTGACAAGAAACCTAAGGGGGAGTATAAAACTTAAAAGGATTAGCTAAAATTACAAAAGGTTAAAAAATAAAATATACAAAATAAAAACAGAGCACACCAGTTTGAATACTGTTTTGCCATAAGATTAAAATCAGGCAATGGACAATATAAATAAAAAAGTCTTAGCTTCCCTGTGAAAAGAGAGCAGGGAGCGGACTAACCAGACCTCATATGGGAACACGTTCCACAGTCTGGGAGAAGCCATTGAAAAGGCTTATTGCCAACAGCATATTCAAGGATAGCCCTTAATAATATTCTGTCCCAGACACCTAGCAGTTGTTACTTGTATACATATAAAAGAGGAACCCAACAGTTTACAGTTGCACAATCAGTTGGAAAAGCAGTAGCATGCCTAGAACAATTGTGGTACTCCTTGCAAAATTGAAAATAGCAGTGGAACTCTACTAGCACATTGTTTTTCTCCTGTTTAATGCTATGCTGAAGGCTCACAAGGCCTTTCTTATGTACAGCCTAGATGTGTAACACGATATGAATGTTTTGTCACAATAACTGATGTAGTTATAAATGTGGATTTTCTGATTTCTTCACATTGTAGACTTGTACTTAGAATGTATATGACCCAAATACTTGTTAGCTAGAAAAATATGCTTGTTTTGTTTTCTTGTCCCCCCCACTTTTTTTAAAAAAAAAGCTGTCAATATTTACTTTATCTTAAAAGATGACAGAAAACAAATCAAGCTGTTTCCTTTGTATAAAACAGGAAGAAGTCCCTTTTCTTCCAAGGCAAACAACCCTACAATTTAGCTATTCATACATCTTTAAATATGACATGTATTTAAAAAAAAGTAGTTACATTTATTGAAGAAAACTTGAAGAAGGGGAAAATTCTATATAAAAGTTTATTTACTTTTTGGAGATTTGTATTTTTTAAATTTAATACAGTAATTGCAGTGATACAATTATACAGTGATTATATATAGAGTTATATACAGTGAAAAATACAGTGAAACAATAATATACAATAATACAAGGATGTTGATTGCAAGATTGATAGGTTAGCAGTTCGAGGCCCGGGTGCTGCATGACGGGGTGAGTTCCTGTCACTAGTCCCAGCTTCTGCCAACCTAGCAGTTCGAAAGCATGCAAATGCAAGTAGATAAATAGGTACCACTTCAGTGGGAAGGTAAACAGTGTTCTGTGCAATCATGCTGGCCACATGATCACAGAGTAGTCTCTGACAACGCTGGCTCTTCAGCTTAGTAATGGAGATGAGCACCATCCCCTACGGTCGGACATGACTTGACAACCTTGTCAATGGGGAATACCTTTACCTTTACATTTACAGTAATTGCCTGTTACAATGTTGTATTTTTCACAGATTCTAAATACCAATTTTACTTTACCTTCTTGGTTTGATATCGATTTTCTTAATTATCTAAATATTCTCTGCATTTTATGGGCTTGAGTGCTCTGGGACAGTATGTTTGTCCTGATGTCCATGAGGTGCAAACTCACAAGTAATAAGGCATAAATCAGGGGACCTCATACCATAGGCACCCATTACTATTCTCAGGGGATGAAGAGAGATGCTTATTGCAGACCCATAGAACTTGAGAAAAGGAAAGATAAAGAATCTAGCATAATGGTGGAGCTATACAGGGGCACCATAAGAATTCTCCCTCTTCAAATGAAATGTTCTTTCTGTCCCCAAATTGCTAGCATTGCACAAACTAAAACTTTAAATGAGCATTTTTAAAACTTCCGATGTATTCCTATCAGCTTTATAGGATATAGTTAATTTAGTGATGCCTGTCTTTTTAATACATGTAATACATTTGTATTTGTATTTGTTTTTCTAGCCCCCTGTAGAAGGCCTTTTCTGATACAGCTCAAAATGTGTTAAAAAGAATTTTAAATTCCTTAGAGGTTGTGGAGCTTGTCCCTTTACTGTTTTCTGTTTTTAATGTCCTTTTCAGTACTCTCTTTCCTAATCCAAAGGAAGAGGACAGGTGAAGTTACCAAGTGAATGTGAACACAGCAAATATAATCATTTCAAGAAATAGCTCCAAGGCACACAACAACAACAATGAAGTGTGAACAATTTTCAGTGTCTCACTCATTGCAGTGCTAGGGGATTGAAGGAAAATTTCATTTGGGGGCAAAATTCTCAATTGGAAGGGATAATACTTTTAAGAGTAACTGGTTTATCTTAGCATATCTTGAATTTCAATCTGTTTTCTCAGACACAACAATGGTGTTTCTATTAAAACATTGTGTATATAGTGGTGACATGGTTTGGAGGGTGGGATCAGAGCATAATAGGATACAGAAAGATGCAAATTTTGACCCTGTCTGTAGACCCTCGAAGGATTCTGTAAGATGATACAAGTCTGTCAAGCTGATAGTCATCTTGAAGTATGAAAAGAATAAATCTGTTTATCCACCCTCAGTTCCCTTGGTCAGTAACTTCTTTAGGAAGAATTTCCTTGCTTGTAGTTGTGAAGCCATATGCATTAATATATATAGTGTGCCAAGAAACCATTATCTGTGTTAATATCACTGCTGATGGAGTAGAATTCATGAATATATCCTAAAGCAGTTGTTTCTCTTTCCAGTCTTCCCTTGAAATTTCTTTGTTCTAGAATCATTACTTGAAAATCATTGATAGTCTATTTACAGAGACAGAACTTTACATCGCAATTGTTACTTATGTATAGGTATTAATCCATGAATTTTTTCACCACTACCCTTGTTTTCAGGTGAAGAAAGTAAACCTTTCCCCAGTGGGCAATAATACATTGGCTTTGCAAAAGAAAATCCATGCAATGTTTTAGCACATAATTAGATGGATATAAATATTAGGATATAATGTATTGGGCTATTGGGACAGGGATGTCTTTTCTAACCAGCCTGCCCTAAATTATTTATTTTGTTATGCAAGATTTACATCTCAGTTCAGGAGCTAATCTATAGAATTGTAAAAGCAAAAAGGGTCAGCAGTCCCCTACTTTGCAATTGGAATTTTTTTCAAGTATGGGCACCTAAATCATAGCTGTAAATGTTGATGTTGCACATATATTTTGAGGTTTTATGTGACTTCACAACTAAGATGTGGAGTCTTTTTGTGTGCCAGTGGGTAGATGAAGGGAGCATGCAAGACTCTGTAGGCTGTAATGTGACTTTATTATACTTAATAATACTTAAACTTTGGGACAGGAAATCCACTGGTCTCTGGTTATTTGTCTGAGGGGACATCCTGTCCACTTTGCCTATAAGTTTCTGGCTGAAGTCGCAGTAGAGATGAAGGGCAAAGGCATAATAATGAATTAGGAAAGGTAAATACGTGGAGCTGAAATATGTTCAGTTCCATAATTTCATTTGTTTGTTCTTAAACTAGGTTTTACCTCAGGGTAAGACTGAATTTGTTGACTTAAATCTTTGTTAGAAATGGCCTGCACAAATCCAAACTGATGCTGTATGTAGAAGACAGCTGGTTGTCATGGTAACTGTAGTGCAGTTTTTAATTCCACTTGGTGAGTAATGTTGACACAATGTTGCTGAATAGACTATGGCTTTTCCTTTTACAAATAGGTAGCATTATCTGTGTCAAGGTTACTAAATAAAATAGCTGTCACTCAAACACTTCTGGCCACGTCAGTTTAGCTTATTGATTCCAAACATTTTTTTATTAAAAACAAAGCGATTCACTTGGTCTCAAAGTCAGAATAGGGTCTCAAATAAGACTCTTCAAAGAGACATAAATTAGATTATAAAAGACGCAAATTAGTCTTAACTTTGTAATCGTATTAGTCTTCTGTTCTAAATATGTTTGGCAATGTATTTGCTCTGCAAAGTAGAGGAAGAAGCACTGCACAGCAAGAATCAAATTGTATCATGTTTTGTATAGCAGAAGATTATAAATAGCATGAGCTTTTTTAATTTTAGTGTATTTTGTGCTTGGAGGAAAAGAAGACATGAGCTTAATCTGATCTGTTGGAGTGCAATAAAAGAATTATAATGCAAAGTTTCATTAAAAACAGTTCATTATATTTACTGAGTGGGTACTATATATTCATTCTAGAAGGAAAGGAGAATGAAAAGAATCAAAGTTATGCACCTGTTTTGGAAATCTTCTAAAAATTCATGCATTTCTTTTTGGACTAAGGTGTTCTACATTAATTAAGCTACATAGGACATTACATGTGTTTCTCATTGAGTAATACTGCAAATCTTCAAAACAGGGAAGAAAATAGTAGAATCATGGTAATTAGTGTTCTCTTTTATTGCCCTAAGACAGTCAGCCCTCCTTATCCACAGATTCAAGCATCCACGACTTGAAAATATTTGAAAAAAGTATAAATTCCAAAAAGCAAACCTTGATTTTGCCATTTGATATGAGGGTCACCATTTTGCTATGCCATTGTATTTAATGAGACGTCAGAATCCATGGATTTTGTTATCCATGGGGGATCCTGGAACCAAACCCCAGTGGATAACAAGGCCCTACTGTATTAAATATAAAGAATAAAAGTCATTGTAAAAATGAGATCCAGGAAGTTTTCTCAATTCTTGATGCAAACAGTTTGAGACATAGCTAAATAATTCCCAAACTACTGCCTTCCAGATAATTAGTTATTCATTTTGGCTAGCCTTTCAGTTGGCATCAAGGGATACGCTTCTTTTCATTATTGATTCCCCATCCCAACCTCACCCCCACCCCCACCCTGGTTTGCTGTTTGAAGAACCTCTTGACTCTTAAATAATTGATTTTTCCACTCAGGTGCACTGAACAACATTTTGAAATCATAAGATTGCAGAAATGCGTGCACTTTATTCACTGATGCACTGGTTTTATTAAGTGGTTCCAGAACAGAAGACCAATATTCAGAATACTATTTCTTTGCTTGGGAATATTAATTTAGTTTTTTTATTTAAAAGACTTGATGAAAAGCTAGAATACAGTAAGGCTGCGGTCTTTTGCAACTATTGTCTGGAACCCAGTGCAGTTTACCACCCCAAGTGAGCATGCATAGAATTGGGTACACAGATTATAACATTTGTTTGGAAAATTCATAAAAAATGTCACTAGTGGCCCTTGAAAAAATTACCATCAGCTAGAGTGCCTGTATCATAAGCCAAGACCTCCATTTATATTTCTGAGTGTTTTAAATATTGCCATGTCAGAAAAACTGAACTACCACTCAAAATCAGATTTTATTAAAAAATCGGGTTCACTAAGGCACTTCCTGCAAGAAAACACTGGCTTTCTGTGTAGATACAGAATACTTGATGCTTGCCAGCTTTCCACTGTTAAGCCAAGATGGTTGTTGTGCCCTCTTCCCTCTTCTGTATCCCATACTCGGAGGCCATGAAGGAGGGACGTGGGTGCTTAGGTGGATTGGGAGCCAAGCCACTCACCCATCCACGTGCCTCCACTGCTTCCTCTTGCAGCCAGACAGGTGCTTCCTGATCAGCTCACAGCCAGTGTCTCCAGCAAAAGAAAATACAGTATTTTCTGGCGTATAAGACTACTTTTTAACCCATGAAAATCTTCTCCAAAGTCGGGGGGTTGTCCTATACACTGGGTGGAGGAGGAGGAGGAAGAAGGGGTGGCGCGGTGGGAGGTGGGAGGGGGAAGAAGAGAGGAAGTCAGGTTAGAGGAGGAGGAGGGGGGAGGAAGGGGTAGCGTAGTGTGGCGTGAGGCAGGAGGAGGAAGCAGCAGCGGATAAGAGGTGAACCCCTATCCTGGGGTTTTCTTGGCAAGACTGGTTCAGAGGAGGTTTGCCATTGTCTTCCTTTGAGGCTGAGAGTGTGTGACTTGTCCAAGTTCATCCAGTGGGTTTCATGGCAGAGTGGGGAATCAAACCCAGATCTCCAGAGTGGTAGTCCAACACTCAAACCACTACACCATGCTGGCTCCTATTTCCATGTACTACCTATGAAACAACTGCAGACTTTTTTGTTGTTCTTATGTGTCTTCAAGTCCTTTCCGACTTATGGCAACCCTAAGGCAATCTTATCATGGGGTTTCTTGACATGTTTCTTCAAATGGGGGTTGCCATTACCATCCCCTGAGGGTGAGAGTGTGTGACATGCCCAGGATCACTTACTTGGCCGTAAATTGTACATACCCCAGAATGCATCACCTAGTATATTGGCATTCCTTGCCCCCAACACTTTCTCATTTTCCCCCATTGGAAGAGGGGTCGTCTTATACGACAAGTATATCCCAAACTCTATATTTTAGCTGGAAAAGTTGTGGGTTGTCTTATACACCCAGTCGTCTTATACGGGTACTTTAAGATGAAACTGGTGGGATCTCCTTCTCTGGATATGTTCAAAAAGAGGCTGGACAGCTACCTGCTGGGGACATTCTAGCTGGAGATCCTACACTGAGCGAAGGGGGGGGGCATTGGACTGGATGGCCCATTGGGCACCTTCCATCTCTGCTTCTATGGTTCTGTGACATGCAAAGAACTGTAAAAGGTTAATGAAACAGGACTTGTCTTTGCTGAAGTTGTTCATTCTTTTTCAGAAGAGTTTGCCCGCCTGTATGATTGATTGTATATTTAATAGCATTTGCAACCAGTTGACCAAGAACAGACATGAACCTAATTGCCTGCAAATTACTCAGTTTAACCATTAGAATGATACAAATTCTGTTTTACCTTAGCACTTGATTCACACTGTTTTTCTCTGCCATAAAATGATTTTTTTATAATCACTCCGTTTGCAGTTATACCACTGACTGGAACTGAGTATTGTTATAGGATCTGACATGCTCTTTGCTGCTCAGGTTTCAGTTCTCCCAAGAGAAGGAAGACTTTCTGAATCTGCTTTTAATATCCCTAAAGTCTGGTTCCAGCCTTCAGGCCCACCAGATATTGCTGGACTGCAGCTCCAGGATTCTTCACCATTGGCTGTGCTGGCTAAAAACAGCTGGGACTTGCATGATTACTCATCCTTTGCAAAAGATCCTTGGTATAAGAAGCAGGAATTTTTCTGAATTTAGTTTTTAAATAAAACTGAAATAACATTTTGACTCCTAGTGCTTGCCCCTTCCATTGAACCAGGCTATAAGCCCCTGAATGCAAGTTCAGTCAACTTTGCCAGCACTTCTAAAACTGACTATTTCATCTTGTGCCTTTTCTTTCCCCTTCATTTGTAGATGTGATTTCCAGGAAAATGTATGCATCTGTTGCCAAGTCATTGTGTATTCCTTTTGCTTTTTATTCTTTGTCTTAATGGAATTAGGCCTTTGGTAGAATGATTCATATGTTTGTAAACTTGTAAAGCACCAAATACATTTGTAGATACTTAATAATTCATAAATGCTTAATTTATACATTTTAATATTAAACATATACAAGTATTCCAGATAGGTAGGTGGTAGGAAGTCATATTAGTGAAATGATACATTTGTTAATCTGGAAGTCTCTCATTAACTGAATGCTTGGATTTTGACATAGGCCAACCGTAAATTGATAAATCACCCTCAAATTATCAATCAATGTAGGTCATGAAAGAAGGATATCCAAGTAACAAGATCTTGTAATTTTCCATCAGTCAAATGAAGCAGTATTCAAGAAATCCAGGTTAAGACTCTGAATGAGATGGAAACATGATGCCATAGTTTCAGTTTTGTAGACAAAAAACTTGCCACAGCAATGAATAGCATGTTTTGACCACTATTGGAGAAGGGAGCCATACTTACTATCCAATGCCCAAGGGTCAAGTCTCTAAACTCACCAGAGACATGTAATTTGCCCACTCCAATCCCATTCCATATATAGAATCTAACTCCAGCTCAATTGAATCTTTCTGAAATTACATAAATAGATTTGTCATTCTAGTTCTTCATCTGTTTTCCCTGTTACTACATTGACTAATTGGAGGACTGATCTGATGTCCTCTTAACTTATTTTGGCTTTCTTTGGTTCACGTCCCTTATGTTTCTGACTGCTTGGATTAGTATTTATGGCCAGTGTGGCCTATATGAATATAAATTACATGTGAGTGAACTGACAAATGCAGTTTAGAATATGTTCACTGTCCCTGGGATCTAGAGTCACTTCTTCCTTGTGCTGTGCAGACCAGAGGCTTAACTCATTTAGGCTGGAGTCCTATACACACATTTGCCCAGTGGTAAGTACCATTAAACTTAATAACTCTCAGTAGATATAACAGAGGATTGTGTTGTTATGTAAGTTCCTCACTCAGCCTATGAATCTTGCAAGTACCAAGGATTTCACTGCTTCTGGGATCTCTATTCCCTAGTTATTCTGTTTCTGTTTCTGTATAGGAAACACCTGTATATTTCCTTGCAGTTCTTGAGAAGGTATGTCACAAAGCTGGCACATCTTTCCTTTCAAATTACAGATCTGGTAGTTTCATGTGGAAACACTCCGATTTGCCTGCTCCCCTTTCCTGTTCTAGAAAAGCCACATGGATTTTTGTTGTTTGTGAGATAGACAAAATGGGAATTGTGCAGCTCTGCATATGTTGATGAACTGCAACCTCCAGCATTACTCATCCTTGGCTATGTTGGCTTGGGGTGCAAATCAAGTAAAGCAGCCAGGAAAGTTTTGGGCTAGCAACCCACTCTGTGGCTTGTTTTAATGATATAAGGAAATTGTTGATTTACAATTCGAGAATTAATTCAGTGGTGTTGGAACTAACAACTAGATTTAGGCCAATGTCTTCAGAAGGATGGGAGACTATATCTGGGGAACAGCAGGGATGAAAATTTAGAGATGAAGGAACTGAGTTTGTGTACATGAATTATTTTCTTAGGGCCTTTACAGAATGCCAGAAATAATGCAGCTTGAGGCCACTTTAACTGTCCTGGCTCTGCGCTAGGGAATCATGGGAACTGTATTTTTTTTTTCCTGAGACATTGAGCCTTCTCTGTCAGAGAGCTCTGGTGCCACAATAAACTACAGTTCCCATGATTCCCTATCACTGAGCCAGGGCAGTTAAAGTGGTCTCAAGCTGCATTATTTCTGGCAGTCTGTAAAGGCCCACAGTTAGGATACCCTGTCCACATCACCACTTTAAATTCCATGGTGAATAACAGACAGCACTTCTTCAGAGATAAGATGGATTTAATGTATAATACTGTATCAATGTCAATTGTGTATCCCTGTATTTCCTCCTTTGGCTCTAAAATGAGCTGCAAAAAGTAACTTCTTTGTAAGAGAAACCACAAAACTGATTAACCACAGGTTGTACATAAATAAATATGTATAAATCTGATTGTGGAGTGATCATCTATGGGGGGAAGCAGACGGGCGGCCATGGGCCGCCCTGGGAAGCTGCACCGCGGGGCCGAGGTATCCCCACACCTCGGCCCCGCAGCACAGCTTCGCTGCCCCTGGAAGGAGCGCTAAATTAGCGCTCCTTACACAAGTCGCCAAAGGTGCGCCGCAAAAGGCTGCCGGCGCACCTTCGGCGACTCTTCTGCTGCAGCGTGTATGGACGCTGCAGTGGGAGGTCATCCTTGGAGTGCTGGCCGTGCGGAGGGCCAGCTGCTCCGAGGACGGGTTGGGGCACCCACCATGCGGCTGCCCCTCCCCTTCCTTGCCCCCAAAACGGCGCTTTTAGCTGTCTGCTTCCCCCCTATGTCAATATTTCATCTAATTTCTTGTGAGATATTCAGATTTGTTCAAACAAGGATCAAAGCGTAATCAATTTTCTCTAGAGTAGTCCAAATTATTTCAGTGGGGCTTTTATAAAATAAATGGGTTGAGAATGATAGCCTTAATTAAGCTACCCTTTCAGAAGCAAGAGGGTTGTTTTGCATTAATTATTCTGTCATGGCTACTGCTTCATATGGCAAACAGGAGACTGTTTCAGGGAGAAGACTGGTATTTGTTGGTGGATATCCAGGAAAAAAAGAGAGAAGAGTGATCTCTTTTGAATGAACTGGATTTTGGGGCTTGATTGATTGTAGGTAGATGCTCCTACTAGACTTTTAGTTTCTTCCCAATATTAATGAATGGAATCAAGATCCTGTATACACTCTTTAATAAGTTGTCAGAGAAGCTGTTTCTTTTTCTTTGTGGTGACTACAGTAACCACTGTAGCTACACATGCTGATGTAGCTAGTAATGCACAGATTATACTGATGGAGTAAATATTTTCCACTAAAATGCTGTATTGTTGGGTATGCTGTTTCTTGTGACTAGCCTGAAGCTTAAAAGCACTCATCACTCTGAACTGGATTCATTATTACCCTGGATAGTTGCTTTACAGTTTGGATCAAAACTTGGAAAGAATTCACTGTCTCACTAGCTGGAAGCTAATAGCAGTCACTGGTACTCATGAGAATATGAAGAACCCAAGGAGGATAAAATCTATCAGCCCAATCACTTTAAAAACTAGATTTTTGGAATTTTTTAAAACCAAAGTTGTTTGGTTTTAATCAGTCATTTGGTAGAGATTAAGGTGTGGTTTTTTTTGTTTGTTTGTTTTTTAAATCAGAACAAAACAAAACTAGAATATTCAGGACATTAACTTGGATTGGGCCAAAGTCAGAAATGACTTTTTATTATGTTTTATGTGTTGGAACAATGTCCCTTTAAACTGGTTGTAAAATATTTTGTATGACTGAGATTACTAAGGGCCTCTACAGATGGCCCATTTCGGGCTCCTCTGGGCTGCCCCTGCTAGCGGCGGATTGGGGCTGCGGCAATCCCATGCCCCAGCCCCGATCCTCCCTTTTGCTGCCCCCCAAAAAGTGGTACAATGCTGCTCCTTTTAGGGGTAGCAAAAGGGGCCCTTTTGGTGTAGCATATCTACACACTGCACCAGGAGGGCATCCTGATGCTGTGTGCCATGTGTACAGGTGCGCAGCATCAGGACGGTGTTGGGGTGGGGTTGGGGGTGGCCAGCGTGCAGCTACTCCACCCCCAGGCTGGCCCTTTAGGCCAGTCTGCACTAAGTCACAGCACTTGATGTGGTGCAAAGGCTTGCAATAGGGATTGCATCATGTTAAGTGGCAATAGGTGATGGCCATTAAGCAACTCTATATATAACAGCACTGAGACTCAGTGCATGTGTGGGTTGATGAAGGTTTGGAGAGATGGTTAGTTTGTTATACTACAGATGGTGAATGTTGAGAGGAGTCGTGAGGAGAGTTGTACATATTTGTAAATATTATTATTGCAACTTATGATAAAGAACCTCCAAGGAGTTGGAAGAATATCAACAGTGTCTGTGAGTTTATTGAAGTGGTCAGTGCATTTCCAATACTTAAACTGAACTGGTGCTTCTGTACGCTGCTGCTGTTACCTACTTCTGAAAGTGTTTACCTCAGACAGTGCTGTAAGTTGGCATCTGGTGGGCCTAGAGTATTGTCAGCAAGACATAGAAGAGAACCAACATTACATGGCATGTTTTCAAAACCCTTAAATAAATTAAATAAAAGATGAATTTGGATTCTAAGTATGGGTTTGTTTCTGTTTTTTTTTTAATTTTTATTTTTAAAGATGTCCACTGAAATTAATGGGATTTACTTCTGTGTTTTGTATGTAGGATTATGCTAAAATCTTACCTCGATAATGTGACGTTTTTTAAAAATAAGTCTTTTTTTAAAAAAATGGTTTTAGTTTAGATTGAAATAATTTCAGACAAAGGAGAACTATTAGTTACTATGCATTAATTATTAATGCAGGTATTTTTATTGTTCATTGAATAATAGTCTCAAAATGTCCTGTTAGCCACAGGAATAAAGACACACTAAAGACACACTGAAAACACACAAATAAAAATTTTAAGTGGCTAAACAGAGTTTCTGGGCAAGTTCTTTTCATTTTAGGACATGCTTTAATATACTGCAATTTTCCAGTTTCCTTACAAGCTTTATTTGTTTGTTTTTATTCTTCTTTTGCTTCATAGATGTATTCATTATATTATGGCTTTTAACCTGTATTCAGCTATTAGTTGCAGATCTCAAGGGGATCCATGCATGAAAAGAGTCTATTTTTCATATTTCAGGAAGGATAGGCATACACTGGATATGCATTATTCTCCACTACATGAGCACCCCAACCACATTCTGGTGTAACTTTATTGTTATTGCTGTGTGCCTTCAAGTCATTTCTGACTATCCTAATGTGAGAACCTATCATGGGGTTTTCTTGGCAAGATTTGTTAATAATAATAATATTTATTTGTATACCGCCCTGTGGCGAATCAATCCGGGCGGTTGACAACAATAAAATATGACAAGATTAAAATATAACATTAAACATTATAATCCCTCCCCCCTTAAGAAAGTATTAAACAATATAACAAATTAAAAGCACAATATAAGAACATAAAACCATAATTAAAACCACCTAAAAACCCTGATGTCCCTCTGGAGATCCTCAACCATCACTAAAGATGGGGCCACGGGAGGAATGAGGGGATCAGGAAGCCTGGGCCGGGATGGTTAATCTGGAAAGGCCTGCCGGAAGAGATCCGTCTTGACAGCTTTTTTAAAGCTGTCTAATGATGTCAACTGACGGATCTCATCCGGCAGGTCGTTCCAGAGTTTGGGGGCGACAGCAGAGAACGCCCTCTGGGAGGTCGCTGCAAGCCTAGATTTTAAAGGCTGCAGTAAGTTCAGAGGAGGTTTGCCATTGCTTTTCTCTGAGGCTGTAACTATTAACATATCTATTCACAGCCAGACTTTTAGTTTGGAATTCTATTGGAGCTTTCATAAACCAGCACAACCAAGCAAGTTTTAGGGTGTGTGGGAGGTAGAATGAGGGAATGGGGCCTTCTATACCACCTGCTTTCTTTTGCAGAAACAATTCCTACCAGCAGAAGCAAAGTGTGGACTAGTATTGGCCTGTATGTTTGTAAGATGCATTTTCACACAACACAGTTACAGTGCATTATAGGGATTTACAGTGTCAGAAGAGATGCTTATAATCAGATAGTTAGAACCAACCAGAGAGCTCCAGGACTTTTGACCAAACTACAAACCCCAGGTTCCATAGAATGTTGCCATACTAAAGTGGGATCATAATGCTATAACTGTCCAGTGTGAAAAGGGCCCTGGAGAGAACGTTGCCTTCCAGGGCCACCTTTAAAAACCTTTAAATAAGTAGATTTAATTAGATTTCATTCCTTCTTTCCTTTCTTCCTTCCTTCCTGTTCTTTCTTTCTTCCTTTCTATTTTTCTTTTGTTTCTCTCTTACTCAATGGGGACAGCTAGTAAGAGGAATTTTTTCAGAAAATTGGATGTGTGACCCTCTGAATCACAGCCAGATTCTGGATCGGAAGGTTGGCAGAGTCTGGGAGCCAGGTTCCAAGCAAGGAGAAAGAGCATCAGATGACGAGGTGACATGTTATGGTATAAACTACATTGGGAATCGTTTGAGTTGCTTTAGACTAGGGCTGCATCCGCACTGCAGAAATAATCGTGTTTGACACCAGTTTAACTGTCACGGTCCAATGCTATGGAATTCTTGGATTTGTAATTTTTTGAGCTACTTAGCCTTCTGTCAGACAGCTCTGGTGCCACAACAAACTACAAATCCCAGAATTCCATAGCATTGAGCCATGGCAGTTAGAATGGTGCCAAACTGGATTATTTCTATACTGCAGATGCAGCCTAGATGTAGGCTGGATGACTAAAAAACTATCTATTAGAATCAGAGAAGCTGACTCCTGCATGAAATCACAGGACATAATTTTGCTTATGAGAAAAGTGAGTCTCTAAATTTTGATGACTGTGAACATTTTCTGAAATGAATTAATTGATTCCATAAACTATGTATTAAAGGAGAGTGAAGTGAATGAATTGGTGCTACCACTAAAAAAAAAAACTTTGGAGGGAGTTGTGTAGGAAAATACAAATGCACTATGGGCCTCGGCAGACGACTAATAGAGTCGTCTTCCGGGCAGGGAAGAGGAGGGGCAGCCGCACGAGCGGCGCCCTTTCCTCTTCCAGAAGTCGCCCTCGGAGTCGCCGGCCCTCCGCACGGCCGGCGCTCCGAGGATGACCTCACGCCACGGCGACCGCACGCGCCGCGGCGTTTGAGTCAGGGAAAGTGCGCCCGCCGCTTTTAGGGCGCCCTTTCCCTGAAATCTAAAAGGAGCGCCAATTTGGTGCTTCTTTTAGAGTCGCCGACGGTGCACCGCAGTGCGGCTGCCACGGTCCAGCGGCGCTCCATCCCGCGGCGCACGGGAAGCTCCCGTCTGCTTCCCCCCTATGTCTGTATCTTTAGTCAGACAGAATTGGAGACTCATTAGCCAAAGATGGCTCTTTCCTGAAATTTCTGTCCTAGAAGCTAACATATGATTCTTTGGGTTTAGAAGGGGGTGTGTGGGGGAAAAATGGCAGATGTTCACTTGCCAGACATAGTAATATGAATTTTCCACTTCAATATATTTTCAGCTTTATTAGCAAATGCCATTAGAGCAGGAGAGAGAAAGCAAATAAGGATATACCTTCCTTGTTGATTAGCTGCCTGAGAGCTTTTATACAATTCATCAGTGGGGGCTCTTCAAATAGGAAGCCTCTGTTAGCTTTTTGTTCATGCGACTTTCATTTAAGTATTGAGATTAATGAAGCACATATAATAAAGCCAGCAATGTTGTTTCTATTGTGCTCCAGAACCAGCTATGCCCCAATACTAAAACATTTTTGAATAGCTTGGAGATTAGTGTGTATGTCTGACTGAAATGCTTTCCTTTGCGGTGACAGTTTTAAATAGATATTGGCCAGTGTTCATAAAAGCTAATTTAACATGTACATTTCAGCTAGAAAAAATTGTTAATTATGCCTATCTACTAAAAGAGAATCTACATGTACCTTATGACGTATGATTCCCTTCTGATCCATGTATATATTCAATATAAGCTCTTTCCAACTGGACTACGCAACATTAAGTACTTGACTCAACTACCACTACATCTAAAATATGCTTGCAATTTACAACATCCCACCCTGGGATAGAATTGAACAATCACAGTTGCTTCATCTGAGAGAATATGCTCAACACTTCTTCTTCTTGTGTGCTTTTAAGTCATTTTCAACTTATGGCAACTCTAAGGCAACCCTAGCATGTGGTTTTCTGAAGCTGAGAGTATGTGACTCACACAAAGTCACCCTGTGGGTTTTCATGGCCAACCAAGGAATCAAACTTTGACGCCATTTTGAGTCACACTTTCAGAGAAAGGCAGTATATAAATGAAGTAAATAAAATAACTGAAAATAAATCTCCATAGTTATAGTCCAACACTCAAACCATTACACCACACTGGCTGTCACACTCTCTGCCTTGTGTATATTCATTGCATTCATACATACATAATCCAACAGACTGGCATTCACAGTAAAAGTCTTTTTAATTTAAAAGAGGGTGGGAAATACTGTGGTAGTCACAGGTGCTATTTAGTTAATTTTTCCTATAGTCTGATAAGGTGGGGAATGACTGTACAAAAGAAAGATTGTGGAGAAAGAATGCCCTGGCTCCTTCTATTTTCTCTCCTAATGTTTGCTGTTCTGCCTGGGTTGCTCTGTAGTCAATGGATTTTAGATAAATGCAGTTACAATTTTTATAGTAAGGGGAAAGGACCCTCTGGCATATAAATGCCTGAATCCCACACCTCCTTCTAGCACAACCTTGGATTTGGTGAGATTTCACTAGGGATAGCTTGTCTTCGGACGTTTTCACACTACCTGGCTTAAGCCGCCTGGAGCCTTTCCGGAACGGCTCGTGCCGCTCATTCCGGAATGGCTCCGGCGGCGGCAACCCTAATTCCTTTTAAAACCCGGAATTACCTTTAAGCCGCTGAAGCCGGAGTTAGCGTTGGTTCAGCCGGAGTGAGGCCGGACTTACTGCTCCGTGCGTTTGAACACACGGAGCAAGGAGCCGGACAGACGCAGGGATGGCACCGGAAGGGGTGGGGTTTGCTGCGGCGGGCGTGTGAACAAGCTGGAAATGGAGCCGGAGTGGGGCCGGACGGAGGTAGGATTGCGTCCTCCTAAAGCGCCATGTGAAAACGCCCTTCTAAATGGTAAGGAAGCGGGACAAAAGAAAATACCAAACTGGAGATACGAAGGAGATTCCATAGCACCCATTTTACCTCCTCACCCTGCAAGGGAATGCAAGCTGGAAGCAATTTCCTACTGCTGTCCTGCTGCTCTCTGAACTAAGAAAAAAATAGGAATTGCCCACCCTCTCATTTCTCATTAGGAATGTCCCTGAGGGGGCTGTTGTCTTTGATCTGATACTGGAGATAATGGGGCACTGGAATGTAAGTTTAGAGAAGCAAAAGGAAGGACTTGCCCCATAGAAAGTTTGCCTCTTCTAATGAATTTTTCCTTCAGTCCCCAAATTTCTAGCACTGGAGAGAGTAAGGGCCTTTGCAGACTGCCAGAAATAGTGCAAATTAGTCCACTTTAAATTGAGGCACTGCCCTGGCTCAGTGCTAGGGAATCATGGGAATTGTATTTTTTTCTAAGACATTGGGCCTTCTCTGTCAGAGAGCTCTGGTGCCACAATAAATTACAGTTCCCATAATTCCTTAGCACTAAGCCAGGGCAGTGCCTCAATTTAAAGTGGACTCAATTTGCACTATTTCTGGCAGTCTGCAAAGGCCTGACACTGAAAATCATTCACACCTAGACCTCTTGCATTTGCAGTGTCCATATCCCCTTAGTAATTTTGCCTGTACCTTTTCGTTAGATGCCTAAACTATATTTCTAAATGCTTGGCTAAAATTCTAAGTTACTGCAATGCTAGAAATTTTAAGAATGAAGGAAAATTCATGGGGGAACAGAATTCTTGTTTAGGGAGGCAGTGCCCTCATTTTTCTGCACACATAGTTACATTCATATGAAGGGTTGTACCTTCTCTCTCTGCATAAAAACAAAGGGAAATTGATAGGAAGGCAAGTGACATCAAAAAAAAGATGGGACATGTTTTAGGGTATTTTCCCGTGTCATCATCAAGCCTGCTATTTTGGTCCTAGAAGGCAATTAGGACACTGGGACAATTATACTTTCCCAACCTCTACTAGGCCTACACACTTAGGAGAAAGATCTACTGAACTTAATGGGACTTTGGAATAAGGCTACAAAGGATTGCATTGTAATCATGATACCTAAGCATTTGATTTGAATGCAACTGCAATATTGTAACAAGTAAATTTATTTTAATGTCCCCCTCTCTTTTTTAAAAAAAAGCACATTCTAATATGGTGTTGTCTTGTTTACAAAAGATGAAGAACAGGCTCCATACTATTGTAGCCTCACTACTCTTATGTCTGTACATACCAGACTTTTTAAAAAACTATTGTTGAATAGTATAACAGACATCCCAGAACTTGCAAAATAATCAGTTACAGGCCTCCTTTAGAGTTAACATTTTAAAAACAGTCAACTCTTTTCTTCTGTATTATTCAAAAGTAATTAACATAGGCTGGCATCCTGTCAGTGAGTTAGCATGGTGTAAGTTCATCATCATGACCCACATTTTTGGTTGTTGTGAAGATCAGAATCCTGATCTAATTATGCAGTGACCAAAATACCCCCCACCCCTACATTTTCCGTGTTGCAGCCCTGTCCAAAGACAATTATTTTCATGTTGATTGAAAGCAGGCAGAGCAGGAGAGCTATATCCAGTTTGTTCCTTTAGCATTGTCATCCTCCGGGACAACTTCATTTTCCCTCATTAACTGTTATTTTAAATCAGTTACTCCTGCCTATATATTGTTAGGTGGATGGGTATACCTCACATGTATTATTTCATCTTGGACATTCTTAAAATATTTGAAAGGAAAATTACTGTTTGTAATCAATAACAGAGTGCATATTATGAACATGCCAATGGCAAGTTGTTCTTGTTGCCCTGGTGCCATAAATTGAAAATGACTCTTTTTCTGGCTTTATAAAGAAGAAATATGAGCTATAAAGAATACTTAAAAACAAATTCCATATGTGGTCATTAAGACACTTCAGTGGAAAAAATGGCCAAATCTCCCCAGTAATTCTGATCAGACAAAAATGCAAAAGATCAGTGCTTTTTTGTTTTTACTGTTGTTGTTTTGCACATAGTACATTCTTTTTGACAAAATACAATAGTTTGCTGGAAAAAATAGCAAATTGTTTCCAAGAAAGCCGTGTTAAAAAAATCAGGAAAAAATATGCAAAAATATGCACTTGGAAGAAAGAAAACTTTTGAAAATTTTCATTCTCACATGCAAGAACAAAATATGCTAGGAGAAAGCATATTTACATTTTTTATCTCCACTTCTCAGGCGTGTTTTCTTCAAACATTATTATTTTGCTTTTCAATTACATTTTATTGACTTCTCACAACTGACAATATATAAAATAGTTTGTCTCCATATAAACCATAGCTTGGCTCCTGGTGTGTGGGGAAAAAATACCAACTTATGGCCTCTACAGATGGCCCGTTTCAGGCGGCTCTGGGCCACCTCTGCTAGCAGTGGAACGGAACTGTGGCAACCCCATGCCGTGGCCCCAATCCTCCTTTTTGCTGCCCTCAAAAGAGAGGCAAAATGCCACTCCTTTTAGAGGTGGCAAAAGGCCACCCTAAGACCCGGCGATGTGGCTCTTCCACACCCTTTTGGCGCAGCATGCGCTGGGAGGACGTGCATATGGGTGTGCAGTGTCAGGATGCCGTTGGAGTGGGGTTGGGTGGCCAGCAACGGGAATCTTGGGACTTGGCCACCTTGAGTCCCAGTTTGGTGAAAAGATGAGTGGATTAGAGATGTAATTTTTCACTACATCTTTTCTTCTCAAAGGGAGGAACAAGTAACTTTAGCAGTTTTCTTCCTATTGCAATAAAATCTTGGAAAACCTTGCAGTTTTTAAAGCCTATTCATAATTTTGGAACTATTCTGTACAAAATGTGATTGTTTTACATAGAAACCTACAGGATTTTCTGTGCAAAAAACATTTTGCATAGAAATATTGCAGAACTGCTGTTTCCTGTGCATAAAATTCTGTTTTCTGTGTGCAAATAACCACATGCAAATTTTGTAAAGAATAATAGCTTTTTCTGTACAGAAAATAATAATCTGCCTAGAAACATTAATTTTTATGAGCAGAACTTGCTGTTTTCTGCACAAAACAACCACATGCAAATTTGTGCAGAATGAGTCTTTAACTGTGTAGATTCTTTTCAGTCCAAGAGTCTTCTCAACAGGCTTTTTCAATGCTAGAAAAACATGCTTTTGGGAATATATATATATATATATATATATATATATAAAATATTCTTTCCATCCCTAAGAGCTGAAACAGACCGACTCAAAGCACTGGCTTCCCGGCAACTTGGGAGCATGGCATTTAGAGACCGCATGCCCCTAAACCAGTGTTATGCCGCTCACCCAACCACATGGAGGGCAGCTTTGTGGTGCTCTGGTGGTATGGCACTTAAATTCCTCATGTGGCAGGAGCGCCGCAAAGTCACAGTAGCAGCTGAAAAGCTTACTTTTTGGCAGCTCCAAAAGGAATGGCAATGTGCCACTTCTTTTTGTGCTGGCAAACACCTGGGTTGGGGCCACAGTGTGCAGTTGCCATGGCCCCAACCTGGCATTCAAAGGGGTGGCATCAAGCTGTGTCTTTGGGGCAATCTGTTCTGCCCCTAAGATAGATGGATGAATGATAGATAGAAAGATGGCGTAAACTCAGAGGATCAATAGATTTTACCAAAGTGATCTGCCAAATTTTCATTCATTGATTCCGTGGGTCAGCTGTTGTCAGGAGTGATAGCTGAGTTTAGGGCAAAAGATATTTAAAGGTTGCAGGCTAAGCCATTCACTAGGTGAGGGATGAGGAATCTTTTGCTCTCCAGACTGTGAATTTCAAGTTCAGTAAACCTCATCTAGCAAGGCAAGTGTAAGGGACTATGGATGCTAGAGAGCCAAAAATTTCTACCTATGAGCTGAGGAAACTTAGGGGTGATGCAGCCGGGCTGCCATGGGCCGCCCTGAGAAGTGGAGGATGGGTGCCGCTGCTAACACATGCAGCGGCCCCAATCCACCCTTCTGCCGGCCCTGGAAGGAGCGCTAAAATGCTGCTCCTTCCAGAGCGGGCAAAAGGGGCACCTGAAGAGATGCCACACGTCTCTCCCGCATCTCTTCCAGTGCAGCATGTCCGGACGCTGCGCTGGGAGGACGTCATCAGAGCGCTCGCCATGTGCAACAGTGCGCGCTCTGATGACATCCTTGGGAAGGGTTGGAGCGCCCGGCGCGTGGCTGTCCCTCCCCTTCCTTGCTCCAAGATGGCTCTTTGTGCCGTCTGCAGAGCCCCTTACTAGCAGCTGCTGAATAGGGATTAAAGGCAAGCAGAAATTCCAAGCCACATTTTTACAGGACTCATGTCAGTGGTGATGGAGAGAGAGAATGCTGCAGCCAGGACCATAAAATTACATGCTTCCCAGGAGGGGAATCACCTAGCAAACCTCTTGATTTGCCATTACTAATTCAAAGCACCTTGAGCCACACATTAAGATATCTGTCTGTCTACATCCATTTTATCTTTCTCCTACCAAATGCTGTTTAGAATAATCCTGATTAATTATCCCTAAGTCCCTTGCTTTGGAGATTGATCAAGTGTTACCTTACCCTGGTGGGCAAGTAACCACTTCCTAAACTGTTTGCTCATCAGTCTTGTTCTGAGGACAACATAGTACATTTTGACCAGTCCCTGAATTTCCTCCAATTCCAGGTCAGATGTGGAAGTGTGTTTGCCTTATCTAACAATCTGTCATGAATTTCATTCATCAGCAAGTCGTAAAAAAGACTTAATAATATGCAGAGTAAAAGCCAGAAATGGCCGAAGCCATTTTTGTTTTGATGTCTGTGACAGAAAGTAATTGTTCAACACTTTCCATGCTGTTAAAAACGTAACAGTAAATTGAATGGTACTTTAATAGTACCACAAATATCACCTAAGCTGAAGTAATGGCAGCAGCAGCAGTAGTGGTGAAGTGGTGGTGGTTGGATCATCATCCAACACTAGATAGAGATAATGGATGGATCATCATCATTCCACACTATTTCACTGATTTATAGAATCTAAATTTATAAATCTAAAACTCCAGTCTGTAATACCTGATAAACAATGAAATAACAAGACTGACTGGAAAAGCCTGTGCTTGTGCACTGACTTATCTGCAGGGGAAAGCAGTGAGGGCATTGCCGTCCCTTGGTCCGAAAGGGAATTGTTGGAATAAATATCTTCTTAATTATAAACCTCTCCCCTCCCACCTTGCTATTGGCAGACTCAAATTTTACTGTTTCACCACATCATCATCACAGTGATTATGTGCCCTTGGGGAGCATTTATAGCTTGGTTACTAGTTGTTTACATGTCAGTTTTTACAGCTGAGAATAAATATGTCATCTCATATATGTTTCTATGATGGCAAGGTTTATTTTGTTTTGTTGTTGTTGTTGCCGCTGCTGTGTTTTCCAAAGGAATTTGTATATATAATATTGTGGGACAGTGCATATTAATAGTGTGCTACAGAAACCCTGCCTGGCTGTTGGGCACATAAAAATGATTCCTCTCATTTTAATACAAGAGTTTGTAAATCTCAGGGCAGCCTCTTAGTTCATCTCTGTTTTGCTTTTTGTTTTGCTTTCTCTCTCTCTTTCTCCCTCCTCCACCCACTGTGTGCTTTTTCACACATGTCTCTGGGCTTAATTATGACAAGGTCACCACTTGTATAAAAGAAAGAGGAGTTAAGTAGTAGGAGGCGAATCAGTTTAATAATTTAATGGTATACATGCATGCAGTTTGTTTCAAGAACCTGAAAAACACTCCACATAATCACAACTCTGTCCCAGTCTTGCATTCAGGCAGCCTTGATAGATTACCCTCTTTTCCACTAGCATATTTTTGTTAAATATATGTAATTCACATTTCTTGCAACAGTGAGAAGACAGGTTTTCTTAAGCATGCAATCATGGTCTAGGAAACTGACTGCATTGCATACCTCAGTGTTTAGAGTTATCCTATGCTGCAATTCTTTATATTAATAAAACACATTTCAGTCCCCTTTAATTACCCTTTCAGAGAGATATGTTTTAATGTAAGTTGTCTGATTCTATTTTAAGTGCAGGAGAAAACCTGGTAGAGGTTGTCTCTTTAAATCAGATCTGCAGTGTTGATGGACCCTCTAGCAGGCATGGTAAGAACCATTCTCACCTCTGCAGCAGGGAGCTTGACCATACAGACTCTCACATTCAATCAAAACGTTTTCTGTTTTAATATGCACCGTACCAATCCTATTCCCATGGTTACAGCTCCTGCTCCTTTGGTTGCTTCGAGTATGTTGGAAAAAAGAGGCAGCGTACATTTCTCGTACATGAGTTTAAAACATGATGAAAGCTACCCTGTTGCGATTTGCATTTTAAATTTTCTTTTTTTCTTTCTCATTGTATAGATCGCTGTAGCAGTAGCTTCAGCTCATTTGCCACGGTCTGTCTTCTCTTCATCTTCACCCTTGCAATCTGTTGATAACTCCTCTTGCAAGCTACAGTTTATTGCCTTTCGGAATGGAAAACTCTTCCCGAGCACTGCAAACTCATCTAACCTTGCAGATTACAGGAAACCCAGGACCATTGGCACACCAGTTGTCTTCATTAAAATAGGTAAGTGTTATGCACTGCTTCTCTAATCTGAAAGCTTGGCTGTACATTAGAGTATATAAAAGCATGGTGCAGTGGAGTACGCAGGTATGCTGGTGTGAGATCGCCTCGACTTTAACCCAAATGTGTTGGGTTTATTCTTACCTGTGTAGTTTTAATTAAATAAACTTGGACAGCAATGAAGCAGTGCAGCTGTCAACACATGATTCTCCCTTTCTAGGTTTATTTATGTTGCTTATTGAAATTGCTAATTGTCAAGGTAGCTTACGAAGAGAAAGAGGAACATGGCTTTTTAAATTTTTTTACCATAGACACTGAAGAACAAATCATGGAAATTTATAATTTAATATTGATGGGGGTGGAAGCCCTGTTGCATAGTCATCAGTGTACCTCTTCATAAAATAAATCTGAAACAGGTGCTTTTAAAGGTGAAAGTTGTAGATTAAAGATTTTTTTCTTTTTGATTAAATATTCAGTCCATGCAATTTTAAACATTTTATTTGATCTTGAATTGTGTTCACATTTTAGGAGGTTTTAATTTGAGTTTTTTCTGGGAAAATGCCGTAGGCATTATATAAAATGATTATATATAAATTGATTTTTAATTATTTTATTTTATATTCATTTTTTGATGTTACTTGATGCAATAATCTATCTTCATTTTAACTCAGGGCATTTAAGCAGCAAATCCAGTTTTACTAATTAGCACAGTTGTGATTTGAAGACTAGCTGAGCAAAATGGAAATTGTGGATAATATTAACTGTTCCAAACTTTTGTAGATGGCTTTTATGCTGATAGACAAAGAGAAGGATTTTTAGTACTGTTTCCTCTAGATGGTAGGATAGCAGGAGAGAGACAGAATCTCTGTGTACAAAACATTAAGAATCTCTGTACAGACCATGTAGCAATAAAGCATTTTCTACTTCATTGCTCTAATTCAGTTTGTTCCTTTTGCAGATGGGTGCAGTATTGGAAAACTCACTAGTCCTCTTACTATAGCCTTGAAGCACTCTACACAGGGTATAAACCCCATTGCAGTCTTTTGGGATTTTGACCTTCTAGATGGACATGGAGGCTGGTGGGGAGAAGGGTGCCACATAATTAGCACTGCAGACAATATTACAACCCTTCATAGTACTCGCTTCGGTAACTTTGCAGTGCTAATGGTGAGTATATTACTTCAAAAAATGTGTGTTTGTGCATGAGTGTATCTATGTCTGTGTTTCTCCCTGTCTGTATCACTATAGTCCTTCCTTAGTGGTACCTGGTTATTCATCTTGCATTCAGCTGTGTATGTTATTACTTGGAAGAAAGTGAGTTAAACGCTAGTGATTTAAAAGAGCAAAAGGATCTGCTTGTTTGTTTATGTGGTCACAGGCCTTGCAGTGGATGAATTGAAATGCAATAGTAGAAAAATCAAAGTTCTGTCAAGGGACTAATTAAAGTATGAGTGTTCTTTAAAGACATTTTTGGACCACATATATGAAATACATATCTCCCTGGCCTTTTACATCTCTGAAGGAGATGTCTACCCTTGCCTATGTCCAGTACTGTGTTGATCATACTAATTAGTTGCTGGCATACTGCAATATTGAATCATTTAATAAATGGAGAAAGAATAAGATTGTCTGCTACTCTAAATCAGACTTCTGTAGCTCATTCTGGCTGTACTTGAAATGCAAGTCTTTATGCAGATGAGAGCATCCTTTTTATTAAATGGTTGTTTCTAAAGGAAAATATTTCTGTATAGTGCAAATACATAAAGCTGCTGAGGTCTGCCCTCAGTCATACTTGCAGTTCACAATGCAGTTATTTAGCAACTGTGTTAAACATAAAGTTACTACAGCAGATATGGGAGACACTCTAAATTAGATATCACATCAGACAAAATAAACATAAATAGTGAATGAAGCGGGGGGGGATGTGTTAGGGAACCTTTTCTAAAGCATTCAGAAGGGCTATTCAGATGCACTGGGTATATCAAGGGAAGCAAAACCTGTGTCTGCACCATACCATTCAATTTAGCAGTAACTTGGCTGTGTATTTGCATATGGAAGAGGCTGCTTATGAACATTACTGAAAGGTTTATAGTTGAGTAAATAATGCATAGTGTGTGTATAATGTGTAAAGGACAGCAAACAGAGACGACAGAAATTGAGAGGACGTGTGGAGAGAATACCAATCTGCTGCTGTCAGATGGAGCACAGATGTTGACCAATCATGGCTCAAGGCTGTGACAATGAGTGGTTAAATACAAATATTACTACTATCTGATTTATTAAAATGAATGTCTTCAGCATTGCATGATTAATTCCTCTTCACTCAGTGCATACTAATTTGCAATCCTTCTGAAGATCAAATGATGCCAACTGCACAGCACTTCTAAAATGCTTCAGATTTTTTAACTCTGTATCATTTAATAGGGAATTCCGCCCTAGGTATCCAGATTATTTTTCAAAAACACCTGTTGATGCTGCAGGTGCCACACCCATTTGAGCTGACTGATTTGAGTCTTTTAAGTGATGCAGTTGAAACTTTGTATAGTCTTTTGAAGTCAAAGGGCCTTTGCAGACTGCCAGAAATAGTGCACATTAAATTGAGGCACTGCCCTGGCTCAGTGCTAGGGAGTCATGGGAATTGTATTTTTTTCTGGGACATTGAGCCTTCTCTGTCAGAGAGCTCTGGTACCACAATAAATTACAGTTCCCATGATTCCCTAGCACTGAGCCTGGCCAGTGCCTCAATTTAATGTGCACTATTTCTGGCAGTCTTCAAAGGCCCTTAAGTCTACTTTTTCCTTCCCAAATAGCATGAATAGATTTGTGTATTGCTGCATACATCTCATCACCACATTCATGTCATTTTGACGGGAGTAGTACTGCAGATCCTGTTGGCTATAGAGAGACTTTACATATAGAAACCTTACTATATAACAGGTGGTTGTTGTTTTTTTTAAAAAATTAGTATGTAAAAGCAACAAAAGTGTTCAAATTTAGTTCATCCAGCTTTATTCTTGATGTCTATGTTGATCTAATGTGAAATAGTTGTACATTTCTGAAAATGAGCCCATTGCCATGGTCATACATTTTTATAAATATAAAACATATCAAATCAATACATATTAAAATCTACCAATACATACTTTAAAACTATAATTAAAAATAATCTGGATAGGCCTGCAGGAAGATACTGCTCTTTACTGCTGATTTAAACTCAGACAGCATCTTGAGCTGATAAATCCCTTCAGGCAGGTCATTCCACAGTCTGGGGGCAGCTAAAGAAACTGTCCTGTAGGTATAAGTCAGCCTAGTTTTGGCTGACTGAAGTAGATGTCTCTCAGAGGACCTGAGAGTATGGAGTAGATTATACAGGAGCAGGTGATTCTGTAACCTGGACCCAAACCATGTAGGGTTATGGCCAACACTTTGTATCTTCCCTGGAAACTAATTGGCAATTGTATTCTGTAATACTAGTATAGGAGGAGCAAAACAATGATATGTGCATGGCACCTAGGTACCAGGAGCATCACTAAAGGTGTGAGGAGTGTGGACCACACCAGGTGATACCCTTGGGAAGGGTGACACCACTGCTCCCCTAACATCTGTCTTTTGGCAGAAATGGGCTGTAATGTTTGCCTTCATCCCTGGTGGTGTGGTGGTTAAATGCCTGTACTGCAGCTACGTACTCACAAACCATAAGGTTGTGAGTTCAGTACCAGCCAGGGGTACAGGCTTGACTCAGGCTTGTACCCTTCTGAGTTTGCTAAAATGAGGTCACTAAAATGAATACCCAGCTTGTTGGGGGCAATTAGTTTACACATTGTAAACTGCTTAGGGAGTGCTTAAGTGCGCTATTAAGCATTATAGCAGGGGTAGGCAACCTTTTTTAGCTGGGGGCCGGGTTGCTGTCCCTCAGACAATTGGGGGGCCGAAGCACCAAAATAAATAAATAAATAAATAAATAAATAAATAAATAAATAAAAATTAAAATAAAATAAATAAAATAAAATAAAAAATAAAAAATTTAAAAAAATATGCATGCACACTCTCTCAGCCCCAGAAAAGCCATGGCAAACCCCCTGAGGAGATTTTGCCAAGAAAACCCCAAGAACAAGTAATAACAACAATAATCAATATCATTATGGCGGGCGGCGGCGGCGGCGGCAGGACCAGCCTGGGGCCGGTCCAAAGGCCTTGGGTTGCATCCGGCCCCCAGGCCTTAGGTTGCCTACCCCTGCCATTATAGAAATGTGTTTTAAACACTGAAGAGATTATGTAAGTGGGGTAAGGCTCAGTGAGAAGAAAAAAGAGAGGCCCTGGGGTTTTTTGGAAAAAAACAAATTCTAAATTCTAAATGTTTTTAATAAACAATTTAAAAATACAAAAATACATTATTTTTAAATTTTCTTCAGAAACATCACATCTTAACCACATTAAAAATGTACATTTAAATACACTTAGGGTGTGCATATAATATTGTAATTCTAATTTTGCTAATTCCTTATGTCACAACTGTTGCCATTACATTAATTGATATATGGGAATTATGATTTATGAGTAACATCAGTCCAAAACCATTACTAAGAATTCTTTATGGTGTGGTATGGGAGGAGGTCAATGCAGGGGGTGACACCATGAGTTATTGCACTGGCTGACACTAACCCTAGTGACACCACTGCCTAGGTCAAGTATTTCAAGTGAATAGATTAGAGTGTGATTGGTAGTGTTTTGGAAGTAAACTAGAAAATCTAGATTTTTTATCCCTCTCAAGCATTGAGCTTACTAAGTGGTCTTCATCAAGTTGCTCTCTCCTACCCCACCTCACCTACCCCATAAAGCTGTTGGAAGATTTAAGCAGATAATCCCAAACTAGGCAGGGAGCAGTCAAGAATGTATGCAAGTGCGATGAAGCAATCTACTGGGGAAGGTGTCCAGGCCAAGCTCCTCTGGAATGATGTGAGAAATCCCCATGGCATGTGTTTTACTGAGATATAGAAACTGATGTAAGAATTGTTATTTTTAAAAAGCAATATAACTGCAGTGACCATAGTTATGTGGAAACATAAATCTTAATAGAATATTATTGTGTTATGGGTTAGCCGGAGTAAAACAGAGCACATTAGTAAAGCAATGGTGATGGTGAACATTGTTTGCATTACTTTAAGGATGTCCTGCTGTGGAACAAGATGAAATGTAGGCCTAAATTATAACAGCTGTGTGTTGACCTGTAGGTGCAACATAATATTCAGAATCATTATTACTGTTTGGTTATGTGCTAAAGTGACTGTGGGTTTGGTTTTGTCTTTTGACTTTCCAATATATTCAACTCTTCCAAGTAGGATGGCTTCTTCTCAGCTCTTCTGGAAGAATGGCTCCTTTTCTGATTAGATAGGCATAGAGTTTATTCTAGAACAAAAGAATTGTTCAAAAGTTGTATACAGTATAGCCACAACAGAAAGGAATTCATTTTGCAGAAAGTTCTATTTATGTTAAATGTTAATCAAAGGAAGTCTATGTGAATCTGCATTACGTTTTTGTTATAATATATCCATTAAAAAGTTTGCATATTTATTAATTGTATTAATTGTATTAAAAGAGTTATATTGAAAAAGTTGCATACTTCATGAAAATGTAAATTAAAAAATACTGTGCGATAAAAAAAATGTTTCCAGAAATTACTAGAACATTGTCAGGCATGGTATAGCCAAAACCATGATTTCTGTGGATTAGTTATTGGCTCCATATTTTCTGCATTAAGGGGATTGGTGGTCAAGAGATGGACCTACAGGCAATTCCAGCCAAGAGATGTGTGTCATGGCCTCAAATCCTCCAGCTGATGCTAAAGGACCATTTTGGTGTTACTGAGCAATGTAACTGAGCAGTGTAATGAGTTCTGAGAACATCTGGCTTCACACAGATATTGAAAGGTTGGCATGAAGACAATCTTCATAGTCCTCCCTCAGCACCCTCAGGCTATGGGGCCCCTGTCTCAGTTTGTCTTTGAGCTTCTCCACCTGACGTACATTATACTTCCGAAAGTTAGCACTTCGCAGATATGAATTTGGTATGACAAATCATGAGATTGTAGGAAGTAGTTTCTAATTAGTTGGTTTGTAAGGATCCTTATGGCAGATGTTAGGAATGATGGGTAATAAAAAGAAGGGAATTGTCTTTAGGCAAGGAATAGAAAGTCCTTGACCAACCTGAAATCATATTAATTGTGTTCCCTGCTGTATTGATTTAGGAGCAACATGGTCATATGATATGAAACACCACTGCCAGCTTAGTTTTATAGTATTTTTTTCTTCTTGTTGTTCTTCTATTGGTTAAGGTCATATAGCAGCACTATATCATGTATATACACACATACACTACATTTAAAATAACTTTAAAATGTAGATTGTTTAACCTGGAGATTGTATAGCTATTTAAAAAGCAGATAGTGAGCACAGGTTTTTGAAGAGATGTGAAATATGAAATTTAAAATGTTTTTCTTAACTGTTCCGATAACAGTTATAGGTATAGTGGTGAGAATGCTATTGGTTAGTTCCAACCAGAGTAGGGTGAGTCAACATGTAAGTAAATTCAATTGATGTAGTGGCTCATTAGTTTGTATTAACAAATGGAGTTGGGCCAGTGCTTTGAATGAGGCTTCTGGAAAGAAATGAAAGAACTAATAAAATAGACTGGAGAGAAAAATATATGAGAATCCATAGTGTGTGTAAGAGAGAGAGACAGAGACCAGCAGAAGCCATAAAATGAGTGTGGGGTAGGAAAGCAAACAGAAAAAGTTGGTGAAGCATGATTAGTTACCAGAATGGATAAACTCAACAAGTTCTGGGACTGCAAGTGATAGGACAGAGAACAAAGATGTGCTATCAGAGTGGTTTCATGGTAAGTACAAAGTTACATAGAAGGGTTTGCAAGAGATACCTGAAGAGGCAGGGAAATAACTGGTCTGGTATGGCTGGTAGTCCATTGAATGAAGTGAAATCAAAGATTATTATTGGAGCAGCAGAACTGAGGAGGTGTTGCTGCATATAACAACAGTTTTAGCTCTGTCCTGTGCACTGACATGTTTCAGTCCACAAGCCTGTTCCCTCACATTCATGTTTGATTTAAAAGAGAAGTTATAAGTTGCATCCATGAAGGATCAGCTCTTTTTCCATCCCAGATGAGATCCGTCCTTCCCTTTTTAATTACCTGGGGAAGTACAGACTGTGTTGTTGTACTACAGAAAACATCAGGCTATGTAAATAATTATTGCAGCATATGTCTTATGTGCTCTGGTATTTAAAATAACATTTCTTGCACTAATGTCTAAAGCTGGATGTGGGTTTGGGGCAAGATGAAGTTTAAATAGCAGAAAGGGTGCACCTGATGTGGGAATGGGTTTTATGGCATGAATAATGTTTATGGATATGATTTCTTTATTTTAAATTTGTATCCTTTATAGTTGCTTGGGACAGCTTATGAGACTGACCCGGGCCCTAGACACAAGATAGACTGGCCAAAAGCAGGGAGTGAGATTAGAAATAAGACTAAGGGTACATCAACAGTGACACCATTTTAAATGTCATAGCTCCATCCTATGTAATCCTGGGATTTGTAGTTTTACAAGGTGTTTAGTCTTCTTGGTCAAAAAGTGTTAGTGCCTTTGTTGCTGTGTTCTTCTTAGTCATTTCCAACTTATGGAGACCCTAAGGCCATTGGATTTTCTTGGCAAGATTTGTTCAGAGGAAGTTTGCCACCGTCTTTCCCTGAGGCTGAGATCATGGGACTTGCCTAATGTCACCCAGTGGGTTTCATGGCCAAGCTGGGAATCAAACCCTGGTACCTAGAGTCGTAGGCCAATGCTCAAACCTCTACACCATGTTGGCTCCCTGCCTTACAAAACTACAAATCCCAGGATTCTCTAGGATTGAGCCATGCCACTTAAAGTGATATCAAAGTGCTTTATTTCTACAGTGCAAATGCACCCTAAGATTCACAAGAGCTCAACCTGGGTCTTATTTAAAGAACTTGATCTAGGACATCCCCAGACGGATACATAAAGAGAACTGCACAAGCTGAGAGTGTACATTTTGTAACCAACCCTTCCTTTTTGTGATTATTTACTGGATTACAATGTACTTCTGATCCCTCTGTCACTTCTCTCCTCCTGAGTACAAATTCCTTTGCTTGAAGAACCAGGAAGGGAAAGCTCCTGGCAGCTAGACATAAATTTCTTCAACCCATCTGGATTTCTTCCCAGGTTCACCACCATCACAGTCCTTGGACTTGAAAGGTGTTGCTGGGAGTCAAGCATTGTCAAGGGTGCCCTAACTGGCTAATTCAGCAAGCTCTCCAGAATCCTGTACTGTCCTAGCTTTTCCCAAAGGGTCTCATTTCCAAAGCCTCCTTGGAAAGGCAGCTGATTGCTGAATCTTCTGTGACCCATGCCATCTCTATCTATCAGAAACCATTTTACAACATCAAGCTCCAATGTGAGTAGGAAATAGAAACTGGGTATGCAAACAGGGCTAGATTCTTAGTTTGGGGTGGGTGGGTTAAACCACACTCCTCGGATGCTTTCAGCTGTACTCTTGCACTTTTTCACACCCCAGTGAATAGTTACCATTCATTCCTAACAAGGAAACTAAAGCATTGAACTTGTTTTCATAGTGTTACAAGGAGGCCAAAATCTGCCCTCCACGTGTGAAATCTGATCTCACTGATAACAGATCTGTGCTCAGAGCACTGCAATTCCTAGAAGTCTCTACAATGTGCAGCTTCTATATAGGATCCTCAACCTCCCCATGGTAACAATGGGAATTTTGTGTTCTCTGTTTATTGGGGGGGGTCTCTTGAATAGCTTTTCAGCTATTAATAGTGTGTAAGAGTTACACATCTGCACACATTGTTCACAAAGGAAAAGCTATATGCTTCAGTGCCATTCCTCAATTTTTTTCTGCTCAGGTCAGTCTTTTTAGAAGTCAGAGTGCCATTTTAGAAAGGGATAAAGTTACTGTCTCTTCCCATTCCCACCAGCAGTGTTTGTGGAAGTTGTCATTATTTTTCAAGGACATGTTGTACTTATGGATAATCCTCTGTCTATCCTCCATGATTTTTGTTATATATATTTAAATGGGCCTATGTATTAGGTATGAATGCCGAAGACAGATCTCTTTGCCTCCATAAAATGTATTACTGTTTGACCTGTACTGGTAATATATGTCTGTATACCACAACAATTTGTTGTATTTTCATGTTGTTGTTTTTTTACAGGGTTTTTGTTTTGCTTTAATTTATTTGCTTTTTTTATTTTGCATTTTATTCTGATTTTGTCCTCCAGTTTAATCTTGAATATATTTGAGAGCAGTCCTTTCAACCTTGCTGAGGTTTTTGCCCCTCCTAAAATCTGAAATAGTGCCCCTATCATCCAGATATTTATTTGCCAATATAAATTGAGTCATAGGCATTGAATGCCTATTTATTATGTAAAATTATGGATCCCTTGAGCCTGATAACATTAACTCCATGCCAGAAATCATTACCATGAAGATTAGGAGCTATAGGTTTGTAATTCTGTGTCTAGACAGATATTATTTATCATGTTTCCAAAGGTGGGGCAACTTGCTGTCTCGAAAAATTTGGCCTCGTGGAGGTGATCACAATTGTGAAGAAACCCAGGCTTGCTTGTGATGCTTAGTTGTGGGTTGCTAAGAATTCTAGAAAATGTTGCAGATTTCTGTAAACCTTGCATAAGCACTAGGCACCAGAGTTGACTAAGATTTATAAGGCCAGAGCTGAAGCATTCCTAATTAGTTGAAACTCATATTCCATTAATCCATACCCCCCCCACCCCAAATTTCTCATTTATCTGCAGAGAGTGGGATCACTGTGGCTGCTTAGGCTCTGACTACCTAATGAAAACTGCTTTGGGTTATTGAGGGTTTGAGATATAAATGGTTTCAGCCATTAAGCCTGTTTTTCTCTCTTCTTTGACTCTCATTAGGCCCATCTCCTTTTGGACTCTGCCTCTGCTCCTCTATCATGTTCTGGCCCTATATTTGTATAGATTAGGGATTTCTGTTTTTCCCATTCTTATCTAATGTAGCTTTTTAAAATTGTTCTCTTTCCTTTTGCATTCAGTGGCCTAAATCATTTTGTTTCTATTGACTAGGATAGAAACATGGATTCAGTGGAATTGCTACATTTTGACTCGCCATTCAACAATTGATTCTACTTACATTTCCAACCTGTTGTTGTTGTTGTTGTTGTATGCACTTAAGTCATTTCTGGTTTATGGTGATCCTAAGACAAACCTATCACAGGAATTGTTTAGCAAGATTTGTTCAGATGGAGGTTTGCTTTTGAGAGAATGTGACTTGCTTAAGGTCATTCAGTGGATTTCCATGGCTGAGTAACAATTTGAATCTTGATTTCCAATGTTATCCAACACACAAACCACTACAAATACAGTTCTCTTATAAAATGTTGTTTGTAGTGGATGTTCTGTACTCTACAACTAGTGTCCAAAACACACTGCAGAAATAATCCAGTTTGAGACCTGATTCTGTGCTAGAGAATTCTAGGAATTGTAGTTTCGCATGGCACCAGAGCTCTCTGACAGAGAAAGCTGAATGTCTCACAAAACAATAGTTCCAAGAATTCCCTAGCATTGAACCAGGGCAGTTAAAGCAGTCTCAAACTGGATTATTTCTGCAGTGTGCTTTGGACCTAAATCTAGTAAATGGTTGGCATTTTGGTTCATGGCTACTGAGGAAAGATTTTGCCCAAGGCTTATGGAACAGTGAACATCATTATCTCTTTGACTCTTCTAACTTTCGGTGATATCTTCTAAAGTCTGGGTTTCACCTGACCCAGATCCAATTGTTCAGAAGAGGTTTTGGCAGCACAGCCTATCTTGCACAGTTGATGTTCTGTTCATTTTGCTGCGCTGGAAACTGGAAAAGGCTTGGCCAGGCTCACAGAATCCACTCCCACCCCCCGATTCTGGCAATGGTGGTGTTTATTATCCAGATTGGTAATCATTTCTCAACTTGTTGGAAGAAATGAGCCCTGATTCATTAGCCTGAACTCCTTATTGAACCCTCTCTCCATCCACCATCCTCCAGAGGGAGAGAAGGCAGGCCAGCTCCATTGGGCCTAGCTACAGTAAGAAGAAGGCCCTCCCTCCAGTCCATCTGCCTTGGTCCAGGCTTTAGAGGGAGAGAAGATCTGCTGGATTTATTCCCCTTCCCCACCACCATTCCCTTCTTCTTTTGTGTCTTGTCTTTTTAGATTGTAAGCCTGAGGGCAGGGAAATGTCTAACTAATCATTTGTAAGCCTCTCTGATAGCCTTTTGGCTGAAGAGTGGGGTATAAATACTCCAATAAATAAATAAACATAAATAAATTGGGGGTATTGTTCATCCAAATCCACTTGGAATTGAAAGCTCAAGGGAACTTATATCAGCCAAATACCTTATTCCAGGCAGGTGTCACTATTCCTCTCTCCTCCTCTCTCCACCCCACCTCCTATGCATTTAAGGAGAGTAGGAGTCAAAATAATGTTACCAAGGTAAGATTGTTGGGCTTAATGTCTACTTGTAGAGTGTTGCCTGCCTTCTTGTAATTGATACAGAGACTAAGCTCTGACCTTTAAACTTTCTGTCCTCTGTTTGAATTTGTAAGCAGCAGCAAAAGATGGCCACAACAAATTTGGGATAGCAAAGTTATTGGGAGAGGATATGTTGAACCATTGGGTAGTGAGTCACTAGAGTTGGCATCACCCAGTATGGTTACTCATGGTGTCACACACACACCCATTGACCTCCTCCCACACCACACCATACGGAATCCTTAGTAATGTTCTTGTACTAACGTTATTCGTAAATCATAATTCCCATATATTACTGAATGTACTAGTAATAGTTATGACATAAGCAACTGGCAAGATGAAAAATATACCTTTACATTTCAATATCACACACACAGCCTAAATGTATTTATGTATACATAGATTCATGTGGTTAAAGTGAAAATTTGGTAAGATGTGATGTTCTTAAAGAAAATTAAGAGAAATTAAAAAAATTAAATGTTTTTTTAAATAATTGTTTTATTTTTTAAATTTTTTCCCCAAAATAAAAACCTGATGCATCTCCCACTGAGCCATCTCTTCCAAGGAGCCCCAGTGTTTTAAAGGCACACATGTTACTTCTGCCAAAAGGTAGATGTTTGGGGAGCAATGGTGTCACCCCTCTTAGGGTGTCACCTTGGTTAGGCTGTCAAGTGGAAAGGGCTGAGTAAGATAGAGGAGAAGTAATAAAAATCATATAGTGGGAAGAGGGCAAATTGGTAGAAATGAGGGAGAGTTAAACAGCCCACTTTTATGGAAAATGTTTCACACACACACACACACACACACAAACAGGAAATGAATCATAATCATCTGGGAAGCATGATCTGGATGAGGCTCCATTTTTTAATTTCTAATTTAGGATGGATTAGTACCAGTATGAGCTCCAGCAAGGTATAGTGGTTTGAGTGTTGGATTATGGCTCTGGACACCAGGGTTCGAATCCTCACTCAGCCATATAAACCCACTGGCTGGTCTTGGGCAAGCCACATCCTCTCCGACTCAGGGGAAGGCATACCAACCCCCCTCTGAACAAATCCTACCAAGAAAACCTCATGATAGATACGCTTTAAGGTCACCACAAGACAGAAATGGCTGGAAGGCACACAAGAAAAAGTACCAGTCACATGAGAAATGTTGCCCTAGATTCAAAACTAAGTAATCGCTGGTCTTGAATAACTTTTTTTCATGCCAGCTCTGTAGTTAAGAAAAACAAGAACACCACACAGTTTCCTCCCTGCAAGAAATTAACAATAGTGTAAGTGGCATAATGACTGGCACTTTCCTTCGATGATAGCTACACCTCATTGGAAAACGGTTCCAGTGGCATGGTACAATCTTTACCAGCAGCAATTGCTATGCCTATAATAGATTCAGCACCTTGGATTGCTCTCATTCCATTTGAAACAGAAAACCATGAGTCCCAGCTTCAGAACAAGTTGGGAAATTAAAAATGGCTTGATATTGGTTTTATATCCAGGCTTGTTCTGAAGTTGGTAACCATATTTTCCCAATTCAGATAAAGCAGGTAATTGTGGTGCATTAGAGGCTTCCTGGTTTAACTTCTACATTCTTGAAAAGGAGGAGCAAACAGTATGGGAAAGCATAGATCTTGTGCACACACAATGGTCATCCAATTATATACATTATTTAAATCTTCATTTTAAAACAATATACAAATGTATACATTCCCATGAAGGAGTCATAGTTTGTAACAGAAATTAGAACAGTGTCCCTCAGCACTTTAAAGACTGATGTATTTACTGTTGCATGTGTTTTTATAGGCTATCAGACAGAACATCTGATCTCAGTCGCAGAGGTCCACAATGATTTATTCCTCTCCATCTCCCTGCACCAACCCACCCTGCATTTCTAGGTTTAAGTACCATCTTCCCATTATTCACGTTTTAGCTGGGAGCTACTCTTCAAGCTGTCCTTTCCTCTATGACACAGAGATTTATATACAGTTTCTCCATATTTTTCTGTTTGAGACAACCTTTTCCAAGGAAGAAAAAATAAAAGCCCTCTCTTATTTGAAACTATTTAATATTTTCTGAAATAGAATAATTCCAGAAAAAGGGGAATGCAATTAGCAATAGCAAGTACATTTCTATGCCACTTATAAGTGCACTTAAGTATTCCCTATGTGGTTTACAATGTGTAAGCTAATTGCCCTCAAAAATCTGGGTACTCATTTTTGCAACCTCAGAAGGATGCAAGGCTGAGTCAACCTTGAGCCCCTGGCTGGCATTGAATTCACAACCTTGCAACTGTGAGTTAGTGGTTGTAGTACAGGCATTTAATCACTGTGCCACCAGGGCTTCTAATGCTTTTCACTTATTTATCTCTATGGTCTTGATCTGCTATTTCTTGCTACATTTGCAGCCATTCTTAATATTTATCCTTTTTCCCATTCTCTCTCCTAAAAATGCAGATATTCATTGCCTATTACCAATATTCATGACCTCTAGGTTCTCCTCCAGGAAACAAAATCAGAAAACTGCCTTGTTCAGATGTGATGTACAATTATACTGCTTTGCATGCTGTGTGGAAAAATTATCTTTATCTTTGGCTTGCTTTTTCTCTCAAGGGATCACTCAGGGGAGGCTGACAGATCAATAAGATTTAATTATCATTAAAAGGCAGACAAGATTAATTTATCATGTATCTGTAATGAAATCAGCTTCATGTGTACAGAACTGAATAAAGGGTATTTTACAATGTCATTAATACGTTGTATTAATTTAGCTTAAAGTTTTGTCATTTGACAGGTTTACTGTGTGTTCAGAATTGAGCTGAAGATACAATTATGACTAGTTTAAATGAAAAGGGCCTTTAAAAGCTTGCTTGTTCATGGCTCTTCTGTAGGCAAAATGGCTCTACTGAGCAAGACATATGGCATTTGCTTTCATGGAAGCACTTGAGCATAACATGATGAGATGAATCCTGTGTGTATATTCTTACACACATCTAAAGCTCCCCATGAATGCTAACTGGGACTGTGCACTATTCCCTGCTGTTGCTGTATGTGTGTCTTCTGCTTTATAGTTAAGGCAGCCATTATAAACTTCATTCAGATTGCATTATCCTACCCCATCACATTGCTTCTTAAATTTTATTTTTATCCATTTCTTTATTTTCTTTTACATTCTTGAAAAGGAGGAGCAAACAGTATGGTACCTTGTTGCCTGCTGGAAATTATGTTACTGATACTATAATGTTATGAAGCATTTCTAAAGTGAAAATGACCTGTAAACACAGTTCTGAACTTCATTACTCTATAACCTATATCAGTGATTACATTAGTAAAAACTAGAAACTGCTGATGCTGGGTTTTCCCCCCCTTTCCCTTTTCCTTTTCAACCTGTGAAGCAGGTTGCAGTAGCAGGTAGCAGCATTGATGCTGAACAATAAGGTTACAATGGAAGCTATGTGTCCTAATATTTCTGGAGGTGTAAATTGGTGCACAGTAGCAGCTTAAATA